>CAWUFW010000097.1:1415000-1420000 GCA_963921515.1 Calotriton arnoldi | reverse complement strand
CTAAATTAGAAGTAAGTGATAAATATATAGATCCATAAGTAAATTGAAAGTATATAGATACATAAAGGAGGTAAGTATATGTAGATTAAAGATATTGATAGAGGCACAGGATGAGAGATAGGGTAGTGCATTCGATATGCTTTTTCAGGAGAAAAGTAACAGACAGATCCAAGTACATGGAAGGTACATAGATGCACAATGGAAGTAAGTACATGTAGACCAAAGATGATGATTAATATTTTTTTCTCTCAACAACTTAATAATTCTACATGTTTATACAAAGCAATACACAAAGATAGGTACATGTCTATAGTTAAAACAAATGCTTATATACAGAGGGATATGCTGTAAATTTCTGTTTGCGTATGGTGCTTATGTGGGGAAGAGCCAATTCTTGAGTAGTTTTCTGAAGATAAGGTGGTTGTCGGTGGATCTTATGTTGGTGGGTAAAGAGTTCCATAGTTTGGCTGCTTGAATAGAGAAGGATGTGCCACCCATGGTTTTTTTCTTGTATCTTGGGATTTTGAGGCGAGATGCTCCTTTAGAGCGGAGGTTCCTCTGTTGAATGTGTTTGGTGATTTTATTCCTGATGAAGAGCGGTCCCATTCCATGTATTGCTTTGTGGGTGATACAAAGCAGCTTGAACGTGGATCTAATGGCAACCGGTAACCAATGCAGGGCTTTCAAGGCAGGGGAGATGTGGTCTCGCGGTTTGATATGCAAGAGTAGTCTGGCAGCCAAGTTCTGAATCCGTTGTAGTCTTTTCATGGTTGTTAATGGTGATCCGTGGTAGAGGCTATTGGCGTAATCGAGTTTGGACAGAACAAGGGAGATGGTTGCTTGGACCTTGTGCGGAAATCCCAAATGAGAAAAAATTTGTCGCAGCGTTTTTATAGTGACAAAGCTTGATCTTGCTAGTTTGTCCACTTGGGCATTCATCGACAGCTTGGAGTCCATGGTCATTCCGAGGTTTCTTACTTCCTTCGATACTTTAGGTGGTGATCCCAGTTTATTAGGTCATGCGGCAAGTGGGTTGTAATGAATGTTTCCAATCCCACACGGGAGTATTTCCGTTTTTGAAGTATTCAATTTGAGATGGCTCCAAGTCATCCACTGATCCACGGCTCTGAGACAGCTGAAAATTGGTGATTTTCCAATGTCTTTGGGGCATTCCAGTTGAAGGAGTATTTGCGTGTCATCTGCATAGTTATAGCACGTGAGGTGAAATTTATTGATCAGTACTGGTAACTACTTCATGTAGATGTTGAAAAGCATGGGCGAGATGACAGAACCTTGAGGGACCCCTGCTTTTGTGGAGTACGGTTTGGACGAGAAAGGTGAGGTATGGATGACATTAGTTCTGTTTCGAAGGTAGGACGCGATCCAGTCTAGAGCAGTTCCCTCTATGCCGGCTTCATAGAGTCTTTGTTTCAGAGTGTCATGGTCAACCGTGTCAAAGGCAGCCGAGAGGTCCAAGAGGAGTAGTGCAGCAACTCCGTTGCGGTCAACTGTATTTTTCAGGTCATCCCAGATGGCAAGGAGGGCAGATTCAGTGCCTCTCCCCGGACGGAATCCTGTTTGGAAGTCTGAAAGTATGTCATTCTCTTCAATGAATTGTGACTTATGGGCGAACGCTGCTCTTTCTATCAGTTTGCCCAGGAAAGGTCCATTTGTAATGGGTCTGTAGTTGTCAGGGTTCAGCGGGTCCAAGTTTGTTTTCTTCAGTAAAGGGCGTATGTGTGATTTTTTTTAGTTCTTCTGGAAATATTCCGGTAGTGAAGGAATCGTTGATGATTCTTCTTACTGGAGTGGCAGCAGAGGTTGTTAAAAGAATTGTTTTGAAAATTTGTGGTGGACAGGGGTCAGAAGGGCTGCCGGCAGGCCTGCTTGCTTTGACCAGGTCCATAAATTCATTGTGTGAGATGTGTTGGAAGGAACGGAGAGGCTTGGTTAGAGTATTCTTGTATTGTTTTGTACAAGGGTTAGTGCTGGTGCTTTGTTTCTGTTTTAAGTATGAGTCCAACGTGTCTGCTTTGTCCGTGTAATGATTTGCCAGTTTGTCTGTGAAATCTTGAGTAACAGGATGAGTTCCTTCTAGGCAATTTGGTTTGCGAAATTCATTGAGTATTTTATAGAATTCTTTATTTGCACATTTAGCGTTTTGAATTCTGTCTGAATAGTACCTTTTCTTAGCTTTTTTGATAGCCGACTTGTATAATCTGTTAATTTTTTGTAGGTGAAGTTTGTCTTGTTTGGCGTTTGTTTTGAGCCAGGTACGTTGAAGCGTTCTAATTTGTTGTTTTGTCTTTTATTTCTATGTTTCTCCAAGGTGCTTTTTTTCTTTTGTTCTGTTGTGTGGTTTTGAGTGGTATCAGGATGTCAAAAGCTTCTTGTTGCCACTCATAGTTTTTGAACAGAATTTATTGTTTCTAGATTTGTACTTTGTTAGTTGTGTTTCTAAGTGTTCCAAATTGAGTTTGTTCCACGGCCGATAGGTGGATGGATGTAAGGTAGTTTTAGGTGAGTCGCTTAGTGTTTTATGTTGGAAAGCAAGCAAGTGGTGGTCTGACCATGTGACTGGAGTTATAGTTTGAAAGGTAACTAGTTCAGTATTAGCAAAAATGACATCTAGGATATGTCCAGCGGTGTGTGTCGGTTTGTGGACAATCTGATGGAGGTTCAGTGCGTCTAGGCCGGTGATTATTGTTTTTGGATGGGTCATATTGGGTTTGTCAAACCAAATGTTGAGTTCACCCAGAACGCATAGGTTGGAGTGTATTGTTATCAGGTTTGAAACTGTGTCTAGAAGTGCGTCTGGGAATGTTGCCTTGCTAGGTGGAGGTCTGTAAAGGAGCAGGAAGTTACAGGAGGAAGACGGTGTAGGATTGCATCTTGTTAGAAGAGCCTCACAATTCTTTATGGAGATGTCGTCAATTTTAGTGATATGTATTGTTTGCCTGAATACAACAGGTAGACCACCTCCTTTTTTGGCTATACGATTTTGGTGATTGTTTGATAGCCTAACGGAATGGCTTCATGCAGGACTGCAGCCATATCCTCTCCCAACCATGATTCGGTTATGAATAGTATGTCTGGTTTTACATCTGTGAGAAGGTCGCAGATGTGATGCTTGTTTTTAGAGAGGGATCGAGCATTTATTAGTAGACAGTTTAGAGAGTGGCCTTTGGTGATTGTGAGACTTTGTTTTGTAGAAGAGTGGTCCGTATTGTGTGGGTTTGTAGCAGGTGTGTTTTTAGAGCTGGCATTAGCTGTATTAGGATAGCAATCGTGTAGCTGTTCTCTATCATGTTCCTCATCCAGCATGCTAAGAAGGCATTTTGATGGGTCTGCGTGTGTATGTGGTGGAGATGGTGTTTGAGAGTGAGTTGGAGTGCTGTGTTTTCGTGGTGTAACATTGTGAAGTAGACATGGGGAAGCGAAGTTGTGAGGTATGGCATGTTGCTTATATTGTTTGCGTGTGTTTAATGCGGAAGGTGTATGAGTCGGGGGTGGTGGTGCAGCATGTAGGTCATGTAGTAAGGTTCTAAATTGTCCAATGGATGAGAGGCGGTTAGAAGAGAGTTGCTGGGTTGCTTTATCTGTTAGGTGTGGTGGAAGAGAGAAAGCTTGGCATTGGAGTTGGTTCCTTTGTGTTTGAAAGGTGGGTGTATGTTTGTATTTTGTGATAAGTATTATGAGGTGTTGTGCTTTGAAGATCTTGTTGTGCTGGTGAGTGTGATATGTTTTGTTTTTGAGGAGTAGTGAAAAGGGGTGCTGATGTATATGTTTCATGCAATGGATTTGGTTGTATATTGTTTGTGAGAGGAGGTTGTACGGTAGAGGGGGTGGTGATGTGTTTGAGTAGAGTGTATGATGTGTGTAGGTGGGAATGAAGTAGAGGTAAGAGTGTTTGTCTTAGACTGGTTTGTTGAAAGAGTTAAAAAGTGTGGTGGTCTGCAGTGTGTGTGTTGTACGTTGGTGTTATTATGGTAGAAGGGAGAGGGGGTGTTTGTTGGACAAATGATGGAAGGATGATTATATGTTTGTTTGGTGATAAAAGGTGGTATGTTAGGTGTAATTACAGCAGGGAGCGTGTGTCTGGATGGGATGTAGTTATGTATGGTGTCGATTGGAGTTGTTAGTGATGAGTGTATTGGTTAGTGGTATAGGATAGGGTTGTGTACTGTTTGTAGGTGATGGTGGATATGTGTGGTAGTTGGGATAGTAGGGTGTATAGATGTGGTTTGGTTGGTTTTGTAGTGCATGCTGGTACATTAATCTGTGCATAGTGTTGTACGTGGTGTACATTTGGTGTGTGTTGCTCTGTGGATGTGGATGGTGTGGGCTGGGTGTTGCTTAATGGGAAGATGGACAGCATTTCTGGCCCTGGCCAGTCTCGAACAGGCTCAAACAGGCAACTGCCCTTGTCCCCTCTGCCCTTGTCCTCGCTGCCCTTGTCCTCGACGCCCGGGCTAAGACGCCCTAACCCTGGCCTTTCATAGCCCTAGTAATTAGGTGACCCCGTCAGTCAATGGGAACCCTAGCCCTAACACTATCCAATAACACTAGCCCTAAAAATCTAGAACCAATCGGAGATCAGGACCTTACAGCCAATATTAGCCCTAGTCCAAGCACCCAATAAGTTCAAACCCCTGATCTCTACGTCCAATAGAGGCCCTAGCCCTACCAGTAGTCCCAACCCTAGTCCAAGCAACCAATGGGACAGGAAGCCCTAGTCCCTCCTTCCAATAGAAAGCCTAGCCCTACTCTTAGTACCACACTTAGTCCAACAACCAATAACACCAGAAGCCCTAATCGCTACTTCCAATTAAAGGACTAACCCTAGCCCTAGTTCCACCTTGGTCCCAACAACCAATAACACAGGAAGCCCTAGTCCCTACTTCCAATAGAAATCATAACCCTAGCCCTAGTCCCAACCCTACATTGATTGAATCACAGACCCAGAAACCAATCAGAACCCTCAAATACCCAACCAATGA
>CAWUFW010000097.1:1390000-1412500 GCA_963921515.1 Calotriton arnoldi | reverse complement strand
TCCCACATCATTTTCTTATCCACAAGGCCCTGCAAACCTCAAACTTTGACTAAAACGCACATTTTCCTCACATTTCTGTGAATCTGTGGGGAGCCGCAAATTTCCTACCACAAAGCAACCACCCCCCCACCACCCCACCCTTCCAATAAGCAATAGCGGTAGCTGCGGGATTTGGGGCCATGCTTGGCCGCCACCCATGGAAACCTATCCACCACAGACATTTTTGAAAGCTAGACAACCAGGGAATACCACGAGATTTTCTTACTCACAATGCCCTGCAAACTTTAAACTTTGCCTGAAATCACACATTTGCCTTACAATTTATGATGGAAACTGCTTTAGTTGTCCAGTTTTCATAAATGTGCAGGTTTGCTAGGTTTCAGTAGGTGCCGCCTGTGGTGGGGCCCAAAATCCACGCCTACCCACTTTGCAAAAAACCAAAAATGGGCCTGTTTTGAGTGTGAAAGGATGAATCCATCAGCATTTTGGGCAGTTTCCTCTCACAGGCACTAGGTTTACCCACACAAGTGAGGTACTGTTTTTATCGGCAGACTTGGGGAATGCTAAGTGAAAGGAAGTTTGTGGCTCCCCGCAGATTCCAGAATGTTCCATCACAGAAACGTGGAGAAAGTGTTTTTAAAAAAAAAATCAAAGTTTGAAGTTTGCAAGGGATTCTGGTTCAAACAACCTGGTGAGAGCCACGCAAGCCACCCCATCCTGGATTCCTCAAGGAGTCTAGTTTTAAAAAATTTACAGGTTTTCTAGGTTTCTCTCTGTGCCAGCTGAGCTAGGGTCCAAAAACCACAGTTACCCACTTTGAAAAAAACCAGTTCAGTTTTGAGTGGAAAAATGTGATACCTCTTTGAAAAATGCCAAAACTGTGGTAAAAAGTTTGGTTTTTTGATTCAGCTCTGCAAGTTTCGAAAGCTAGGAAGATGGTAACTTTAGCAGAGCAAAACGTTTGTTGATGCTAGTTTTAGGGGAAAAATTGACCCTTTTAGCCAGAGGCTTTTTTTTTTTTTTCTCCCTCAAACAAAACTCAAAATATAACTATATTTTGGAGATTTTCTCGGTTCCCTCCAGGGGAATCCACAAACCCTGGGTACCTTTTAGAATCCCCAGGTTGTTTGAAAAAAAGGACACAATTTTGGCACGGATACCTATGTGGAAAGAAAGTTATGGAGCCCTGAGCGGCGCCAACTACCCCAAATAGCTTAAAAAGGGCTCAGCACTTTTGGGCGGGAGAGAGGAGAGAGTTATAGGGGTGGGGGTAAAAGGCTCAGCAGTTAATGGGTTAATACTGGTAGAGATAGGCTTGTTGGCAAGTATGTAAACCTGTGAGACGATGTCCACATTTCGAAAACAAAGTCAAACGAAACGGATCACAGAGTATGAAAGGGCATTATTTATGACTGTTTAGGTGGGCTTTTATTTATTTATTTTTTAATTGTGGTAGGATTCCAAATGTGATAAGTTTTGCTTATGGCTTAATTCTGTATATCCCAAGGGCGTAATTATGCCATAAATGTTTCTTAACGTATTTTCTGAGGAATAGTCTTATGAATTGTTCTAACGGGAAATAAATATACTCGAAGGTATCTTGCAAAATATTACTTTAAATGTGTCCATAGTTTAAGTATTATGAAGGAGACTGACCACCGAGAACATATTGTATATTCTTGGGCAAGACTTAATCTCACTGTGCCTCTTTTCCCGTATTTGTCAAAAGAACATTTGGCGAAGAGGAAAGGTCAGCTTTCCGAATGAAAAAATAATGCAGGAGGTGATATTTTCAGTGATCTGATGAATACCCTGCACCTTACTCCCTGCTCCCCACCCCTCTTGGTTTACGTAGCAGAGTGCTGCCTGTATAAAGCACTTCAATACCTCGCCAAGTGTATTACACAGTATATAAATACAATTTTAATACAATATACAATCGTCCTGCCCTACATTAATGCCATAACACTCAGTTGTCAGGTATTCAATTGTAGTTCATACAGGCTGCATATTAATTCCCTTCTACTGTTTGACATTCTTACTCGCATAAGACAGAATTGCAATCGGTCCTGATTATCACTCGAGTGTACAAGTCCACAGCATTAAATTATCTGTCAGCAACAGGCATGGAATAATTGAAAAAATGTGGCACATGCCGCTGGCCAAGGTAGGACTTTAATATAGTCCACCATTGAAGATCCATCTCACAATAGGCAACCCATAAGTAACCAGCTAAGAAATTTCTTGAGTGGGCCTGCAGAGCTGCTAAAAGCTGCTAGCTTACTGAAAACCATAAACTGCGCTCTTCTCTTGCATACTTCTTCAGTCATCACGCTTCTAAGCACTGCATCCTATAACTAGAAAACCAAACGCCCTACGGTCATCACACAACATGGAAACACTTTCCACATAGGATCAAAAAACGACAACACACTTCCATCCACACACGGTATAGTGTGTTACCAATGTAGCAGCACGTAGTGTTAGTAAGCGCTATATAAATGTTGCAATACAATAGTAACAATTTACTGTAAGAAATCGGGCTCTTAATTGAGGGTGTAAATACCCACCTTAACTAATATTCACAATCCTAATCGGGGTGAACCCTTAAAGTCACTAAATTAACCTGCCATTGAGTAGAATGGCTTAAGTTGGAGGCAATGTGTAAAGTATGTATGTAGTACTAAAATAGTATTAAAATCGAAATGCGAAACAAAATTCCCAAAACGATTTTGAAAAACAGGATTAACATTTAATAAACAAAATTGTACCAAAATGACACAAATCCAAGATGGGGAACCTGAAATGTGAATTTTTAAGTAGAAATGGCGTCCGTAAGCACAAAGTGCATTGATAGTCAATGGTCGTGGTAGGTCAGTATCTAGGAGCAATTTAACACTGACCACTATATAGCACGGGTCATATACATCTACCAGATTTGTCCTGGGCAAAAAGATTTTACCTTCTGACTTTGGTCCTTTAAACCCTCATCCACCATGGCAGTACACTTCTAAAAGCCCCTAGCGCCTCCCTTGAGGCACTTGGAGACTCGCAGGGTGTTTGGTAGAGTCCAGTCTAGGTCCCATTGCCACTGATCAGCTGGACAGTTGCAGGAAACTCATTTTTTAACTTGTATTCTCGTGTGAGCAAGATGTCAGCCTTATAACCCTTTGAGTCTACACTTTTGTTCTGGGTACAAAAGAGAGAGCAGATACAGTCCTCCAGGGATCTTCCCAGTTTGCAGAGAGCATGTTCAGTCCTCTTCTGATCTTTCTCAGGTCCAAGATTGTTCTGAAGTAAGTACCTGGAGATGCCACATTTATGCTTGCCACTAACTAATGGGTGGGAATGACCCCTGGGGACTCCCTAATTAATGGGTTAAAGGTTCCCAAGGCTAACACTGAGCACTTCAGGCATTTTCAAGCCACACTCAACTTGGACTCTGAGGGCCAGTGGCGGCTACTGTGAAGGCAAACTGTGGGGCAGCGTGGTGAAGAAAAATAGGGAAAAGAAAATATTATTCACCTGCTAGCCACCGCCTTCGTGGTCTTCTGCTAGTCTGCTCCTGTCGACTCCTAGCAGCCAATGCACAGGCTCACCAGACTCCCCATGCCCAATCTAGGCACTGCTCTCATGCTGGTAATACTATTACCAGCATGAGAGCAGCGCCAGGATTGGTCTAAGCGGCCTGGTTGGGCACCAAGACAGGAACTGGGAGCCTGTGTCTTCTCCAACCGGCTGTACAACACAGCTCTGGTTGGAGAAAGGTTAAATGCGCATGTCTGTTTGGCTGGGCAGGGACAGCCGGCTAGACCCACATGCGCGCTTAGTGCCCACCATTCCTCCTCTCTGTTGCTGACTTTCCGTCAGGATGGCCCCGCCCCCAAGACTCTGCTTAGTAACAGATAGGAAAAATAAAATGATAATAAAACCAACTTATTTAATTTTTCTTGTGTGCACTGCTGAAAGAGTAGTGGGGTGACGCTCATCTGCCTCAACGGAGGAGCCGCAGTTGCTGAGGGCTGGGTATGTTTGTGGGAAGTGTACTGAGGTAATCCTAGTGTCCCCCAGCATCAAATGCCAAAATCTAGTTTGAGGCAGGTCCTGTACCCACAACAACCTCGGAGACAGAAGTCTGGTAGAACAAAAGCGGAGTTTTGAGCAACCAGACAGTGGATACACACATTGTTTTGGCATCTTGCTTCCCTCCTCTGAAGGATGGGCCACATTTTATATGTAAACCCAGCAGACCTGTCAAACAGGCTTTGACACTGTAATTTCAAAAAGAGCTCCCATTGTGATTGGGGCCTATCTGACTTTGAAGGCAAAAGAAGGGCCCTGCACAAGTGTCGGCTAACACCTGCCTGTGGCGGGGGTAGCCTCTTTAAAGTGTGCCGCAAGCTTCATATGAAAAACCTAGCACACCTATACAGTAACATTCAAGCTGGATTTGACACTTTAATGTCAAAACGGATCCTCACAGCACCACCCTGCATATTCTTTCGGGTTCGGATGGGTCATCTCTGCCCATTCAGGCCAGCCTATTTGCTCCTGGGAGCAAGCTCACGCCTATTCATATGCTTATTACTGCCTTGCAGAAGTGAGCAAGCAGAATGCAGATTTAGCTTCTAGAAACTTCAGGCAGAATAAAGGTAACTTTCTACAAGTCCTCTTTCCAACATACCCATTACAAATCCGACTTCACCTGTTAATTGAGCTGATAATCACTATTTCAAAAAGTTCAAAAATTAAGCTTGTAGCTGTTTCCTAGCCAAAAACATTTATTAAACTTAATATTGTAACCCAATGCTTTCCTATGAAGCAGCCAACTCTGCTACAGTGAAAATAACATTTAGGACTTTTCCACTGTAAGGACTTGTTTAATATTAAACTTTTACACGTCTTACTTTTAAATACCATGCACCCTGCCTTGCGGGCAGTAAGTCCTACTTAGAGGTGACATGCTATTATTTAAAAGGATTGCTTAGGCCTGTCAAAAGGGATTTTTTTTGACAGGTTAAATCTGCAGTTTTAAGCTGTACTGCCAGGATGCAATGGGTAGGCCAGAAGACCTGTTTTACAGTGCTACTGCAGTGGTTGGCACAATGAGAGCTGCAGTTAACTGGTAGCATTTAATTTATAGGCCCTAGGTACCATATACTAGAGACTTGTAGGCAAGTAAAATAACCCAATCAGGTGTATACCAATTTGATCATGTTGAAAGGAAGAGCACAAGCAATTTACCACAGGCTAGCAAAGGTCTTCAGCCAGCAAAAACAGGAGTCAGCAGAAAACGCAAAAAACATTTGGGGTGGCACTGCAGAAATAGCAAATTCACAACATTTGCCAACTACCAGATCTATTTCTGCATAGAATTTTTACAAGCAGATGAACTTGTCAAACTCAATATGTTAATTATTAATTTTTAAAATATTGGCATGCCTCGCATATTCTATTGAATGATGTCTTAGAGCACTTGCATGTAGTGTTGCCCTAAGAATGCAGAATAAGTTAGCAGAATTCTGCATTTGTTAATTTTTTCAAGCTGCCAATATTTCTAGATACATTGAATTTGAAAGCAATCAATCGCTGTTATTCCATACATTTCTTTGGAAACATTTCTTAAAGTCAGCATGGGTCATATACAAACTGATACTCAAGATGTACAGAGACCACCATTGCGCTCCAGTGGATTCCAGCTATCAGTGTACCTAGCTGGATTTGCCAGGGCATGAATTAGAAGGCAGAAAATTGCATATAAGTGCAAATAATCAAGGATCTTTCTATAAACGTCGGGAGTAGCCACAAATTTACGTTCTGCAGATGTGTTGCACATTGTCACTTGGAAAACACTTTTTGGGTAATGCAGGTTGCGATTTGGGCTCACTTTTCTCTTTTCCCACCAGCACTCAACCCAGCAGTTAACATTTTGCATTAATAACTAACTTATGCATTGTTTTGGACAATGTGTTTATGACTACAGTGTGTCTACCCTTGCTGCAGAGGATTCCTCTATGGCTTCTCAACATGGTTGCTCTGAACTCGTACAAAGTAGGTTTTGCAGTAAAAAGGGCTGATCGAAAGGTCGGAGATTCTTTCTGTACATTGGAGAAAGTAGTGGAGGACTGGTCCTTGACCACAAAAATGACATTGGAGTCTTGTCATATGATCTCCCTGCACTTATTTTGGAATTGGTCAAATTGAAGTGGTAGAATAATCCTGGAAATGCATGGCCACTGATATCTTCAAAGATTTCCAGATTAGTCAAGTTAAGTAGGTGTGTATTGAGAATTGACCATAAGAATTTTTCATCTGTCAATTGTGAACTGTATCATCTAGATTCATGTATAATGCAAGAGATATATATATATGTGTATATGTATATGTGTATATGTATGTATATATGTGTATATGTATGTATATATGTATGTATGTATGTATATGTATGTATATATGTGTATATGTATGTATGTATGTGTATGTATGTATGTGTATGTATGTGTATATGTATGTATGTGTATATGTATGTGTATGTGTATGTATGTGTATGTGTATGTATGTGTATATGTATGTATGTGTATATGCATGTATGTGTATGTGTATATGTATGTATGTGTATGTGTATATGTATGTATGTGTATGTGTGTATGTGTGTGTATGTATGTGTATGTGTGTATGTATGTGTATGTGTATATGTATGTATGTGTGTATGTATGTATGTGTGTATGTATGTATGTGTATATGTATGTATGTGTGTATGTATGTGGGTGTATATGTATGTATGTGTATATGTATGTATGTGTATATGTATGTATGTGTATATGTATGTATGTGTATATGTATGTATGTGTATATGTATGTATGTATGTGTATATGTATGTATGTATGTGTATATGTATGTATGTATGTGTATATGTATGTATGTATGTGTATATGTATGTATGTATGTGTATATGTATGTATGTGTGTATATGTATGTATGTATGTGTATATGTATGTATGTATGTGTATATGTATGTATGTATGTGTATATGTATGTATGTATGTGTATATGTATGTATGTATGTGTATATGTATGTATGTATGTGTATATGTATGTATGTGTGTGTATATGTATGTATGTGTGTGTATATGTATGTATGTGTGTATGTATGTATGTGTGTGTGTGTGTGTATGTGTGTATATGTGTGTGTATGTATATATGTGTGTGTATGTATGTACACTACACTGAAACGAAAGGGGTCTTTAGTGTGCATTCAAGAGCAACAAACCGTCACATTCACTGTAAGCAAGAAACCGTACCCTAAGAGATGAGAAATAAGTAGCTATGGAGGCAGGTACTGTTTCTTTTTCAAGGTCAACCAATGTTTCTTTATTCCCCAAACGGACTTGGCTCCATGAAGTAAATGATGGTAGTTTAAAACATTCAGTGTAGTGGAAAACACTTTTTGGGTTAATCCTTCCATTTGCATGAAGCAGGCTCACCTTTCCAGGTCCTTCCACGGCTCTACTGGCTTTTCTACAGTTTTTTTCTGGCTACAAGCCTCCATCACCAGTATAGCTGTGAACCATGCACATCCTGTAATGTTAATTATGGAGGCCAGGTTGCAGTAGCATTCGTGCTGCAGCATGATTGGAACTTTCTCTGACAATGTATGTGGGTTGACGCTTTATTTTTCTTCATCCCCTTAGTTGGGACAGGCCAGTTCAAAAAACACGTTTTAGGTGCTGTATCTAGAAGATTGGGGGTTTAGTAGTGTTACATTTCCTAGCGGCATTATGAAGTGGTAGATTTGAAGTGGGTAACATTCTGTGCTGCACAAAGTTTGAGTTTTGTCTATAAAACTAAATATTGTACCAACTTGATTTAGCGGAGTAATTCTACTTTGTTGTAGTAAATCTGCACTGTGATGTAACACTTTTATTTTAAAGGGCAACATGATGCAACAGTTAACGTGCTTGTGGATCCTGATCTACTTTTCCACTTATTGGTTTGGGATGAAAGGAACCCGTTTGCACTCAGTGCCGTTTTTAGTACTTTTGTTAGCGTCTGTTTTCAGAATTTCGCGTCTAAGCGGTCTGACTCTTGCTAAGTGGGTCATCTGTACCCGCCGTGGCTAGCGATTTACTAAAAATATCAACTGCGAGGAATTACAGAAATGACTGTTACATTGTGAGCTTAGCCCGTTTTCCTGTGTACTCTGTGGCCTAGTAATTACACAGATTTTCAGCCAGAGATGCATACATGTGCTAAAAATTGCAAAACGATGGTCTGTGCTCATGAAAAACAATTAGTTGATCGTAACAGCCATGGAACACAGAACTCCCTAAGGAAACAGTAAGTTTGGTTTTTATGTTGCCCTCGATGTGGCCTTCTTGCTGTGTTGATTTTGCACAGGGTTTTAATCGGTAGAACTGAGTTAATTAACAGTATTGTCCACTGCAGAGCTCTCCCGATTCGAAGCCGTACTTTGAAACTAGGCCAACTCCAGAGATGCACCCGAGAAGGATGAGTATTCTTTTATAAAAGTGTCCTAGTACATCACGTTTAAACAATGGAAAAATATATTGAAAACAAACTAGCTTCCCAGAAAAAGTAAAACTCATGTATCTTGATTGCAGTCAGAATGAATCTTTTATTGAAAATCACTCGTTCTTTTAAAGCACCACACAGTTGCTTGCCAACGCATTTCATCCTCTTGGGACTTCTTCAGGGCTTAATCAAAGTCTGTATCTGCTGCTGATGTTGAAAGTAACTTTAAGTCAACCTTAACAGCAGCGTCGGTGAAACTGTATATTGATCTTAAAGTTTGCGTTGTCGGTATTATATCATTATATACCGCTAGGCATCAAAAGATAATTCATATATTACGATGTTTTGGAGGTTGCCGATGTTTCAAAGTGAAAGCTTACTTATAATTTCGATTCCATAATTGGAAGTGGGAGTCCAGATCTTTTTCGTATGTCCCCTATTATAAAAGTGGTAGAAATTCCGCGTTATCAATACTGAATCTGTGTGCCCCGTGACCTTTGACAAGTAGCGATGTCATACGGTGACTCGGTATGTACGAGTATTTCCAACGAATTAATGGATAAAGTGTCGAGCCTTCCGTGTAGACGCGGACACAGAAGGCTCGACACTTTATCCATTAATTCGTTGGAAATACTCGAACATACCGAGTCACCGTATGACATCGCTACTTGTCAAAGGTCACGGGGCACACAGATTCAGTATTGATAACGCGGAATTTCTACCACTTTTATAATAGGGGACATACGAAAAAGATCTGGACTCCCACTTCCAATTATGGAATCGAAATTATAAGTAAGCTTTCACTTTGAAACATCGGCTACCTCCAAATCATCGTAATATATGAATTATCTTTTGATGCCTAGCGGTATATAATGATATAATACCGACAACGCAAACTTTAAGATCAATATACAGTTTCACCGACGCTGCTGTTAAGGTTGACTTAAAGTTATTTTCAACATCAACAGCAGATACAGACTTTGATTAAGCCCTGAAGAAGTCCCAAGAGGGATGAAACGCGTTGGCAAGCAATTGTGTGGTGCTTTTAAAAGAACGAGTGATTTTCAATAAAAGATTCATTCTGACTGCAATCAAGATGCATGAGTTTTTACTTATTTCTGGGAAGCTAGCTTGTTTTCAATATATTTTTCCATTGTTTAAACGTGATGTACTAGGACACTTTTATAAAAGAATACTCATCCTTCTCGGGTGCAGGGTCAATCTTTAGCTGTTGATAGTGGTGGTTCATAACCACCTATTTGGGATGTATGTGGGTCACATCCCAGACCCATTGCACCGAGATATAGTGCTGATCTAAGAGGCCTGACAGGTGGTGACGTTTGGTGCTGGACCTTTTAAGCTCTGGCCCCCCTTTCCTTGGTAGTATATTCAACTCGAGAGATGCCCCTGCAGAAAGTCTCGCCTTTCGGTTGCCTGCTATATAGCTATACAATTATGTTAATTGTGAGCAGTTTGAGCCTTCCAGACAGGCAGATGTGTTTTGGACTCTAAAGCTTCTGGTAACTCATTTTCAGTTGTAAATATTACTCGGAGCTTGCTATGGCGCTGTCTTTTTATGTTCCATGTTCCCTTTAAGATTTTACATCTCAGTATGCTATTTAACCCGTCCTCAGTGACATGTCTTCAAAGATCATATGCGCCCTTTTATCTTCAAGAAGTACATTAGTTGGACATAGCCGTCTTAAGTGACTAGATAACACTATCGCTTTGCCCCTTTTTCTCTTGTTCCAAATTCCTAGCTTGCTTTCTTTTCTCATCTGTTAGTGGAACGTAGGCTTGGGCCTCACCCTACCCCAGGGGCATAGTCATGGTAATTTTGACCGCAGCCGCCCGCCTTTGCAAGTTTGCGCGTAGTTTTTTGAGTAACTGGCAGCAGTGCACTGCATTCACTTGGCATAGAGCGGTGATCTGTCTTGTTTCATGGTACTGCGCGGCCACCACTCTGTAGAAAAAGTGGTCAAACGAGGTTGCTTATTGTCTGGCACAACGTGGGTGGTACGTTATTTGTCCATTCTTTGAGTAAGAATGGCTTGGCAGTGCCTTTAGCTCTAGAATGGGTCACAACTCACGATGTTTACATAGATAATCAGTGCAGAGTTTTCTGGTTTTATTAGTAGTGGGAATCATAGGCGCATCATGTGTTATTTTCGGTGCCGGTTACTTTTGCTAATGGAATTTACATTCTGAATAGTGTACCACAAGGCAGAAAACGTTCTCAGCAGAATACAAATATTAGCGAAAATGTTTGATGTTTCAACTTGCACACACTATTTATAGGTTACAATTAAAGGATGTGCCTTTTGTCTGTTTCTCCGATTGAGAAAAAGGTCCGAGTAACGTACAAGTTAGTGTACCTTAAATGTAAATTTTAAACCCCCTCCAATTTTTGTACTCCCTGCACAGTCTGGTAAGAATTACTCTTTGCTTACTGGCGTACATATTTAGAAACGCCGCATCAACATTGAGGAGTGGGCATCTTTTAAAAGGGAGTTTGCATTTTTGAACATGTGTACAATAAATTTATGACCCTATGGTCCATAAGTACTTGGTGGTAATTATAGCAGATCTAGCTCTTTCTCTGGACTTAGGCATGGATTTCAGTAGTGAAGCGCCCAGGATTGTTTTTAGCCGTACAATCCAGCTAGGTATTTGTTTTCTTTTTTTAAAACAGTCACTTGAAATAAATTTGAGACGTCCGGCTTTGATGTGGAAGGCTTAAACAATTTCTAAAATAGGGCGGCCGGCGTTCGAAAACGTATGCTAAATGATCATTCGAAAAATAATATATCATATCCATCTGATAGACGTCTAGCCGCAGAATACTTACCTTAGAATTATCCCCAAGGAGCCAGAGTGGACCCGGAAATGTTTCTACAGCAGTATTTCTGCGTGTCGGTAGAGGGCACCGAGCGCCTCCGTAATGACGTCGTTCACCGGAAGTGACGACGTTGGAGTCCATATAAGCTCCCCTCTGATGTCAGTTTCTTCCTTTCCACGCGGATCCGGAGTGCAATGCCTCTGGCCATTTTTGGCCTCTCTCAACGTTTGTCGATGATGGTGTGCTTTTGTTTCTGGATATCTTTGAGGTCCTGAGGTCTACAATGTCGAGCCCTCATCCTATTTGCATGTGGTGTCTAGGTGCCCACCCTCCCTCTAAATGGGGCGGCTCGTGTGTTAAGCTTCGGTCGTCGGCGCTGCAGGAGCGCCGCATGACACTGGTGGCTGCATGGTGGTAGACGGCCGCCCGTCGCTCAGTCATCTTCTTCCTCCGAGGACCATTTGAGGGCCAGCTCCTGAAGTCTTAAGTCCTCGCTATCGCCTGGTGAGTCATGCAATAGGCGGTCGGCGCGGTGGCCTTCCCCCGACCTTACCTCGTACGCGTTACTTCCCTGACTTGCCTCCTGTTCCTCCTATATAGTAAAGTAAAAAATATACACATACATAACTACATAGAAATGTATACATGCATATGGAAGATAATAGAGATGTAAAGTTGTATTATATTAAGTCCCAAATGTGCATGTATGGATAAATAGTTAGAAATTCAGCCTTTCAAGTGTTGCTGTACATAAAGCTAATTTAGTTGTGTATTTTTATTATTGTATTTTGTAATTTTAGGTATTTTTTAAATCTATTTTCCCCAATATTTCAGTAGTAAAGCACTTATAGATACAACTGTTATGATCATATTTACGCATGTGATAGATAAAATAAAACGGAGACCCATAATCATATAACTTCTATGTAAACTATGCAGTGACCTATATACATGTTAAGCATAAAAGTAATCTATACATTTTGTTAAGCAGACCTATATGAATATATATTGAAACCATAAGCAGTATATATATATTTGCACATCAATTCGCGTATCTAAATATATACATCTAACCAAATGATACGTTCTTACATACACAGGCATTTGCTGTGCATTTGTGTTTGGAGTATGATGGTCATGTTGGAAAGAACGAGCTCGCGTAGGCTTCTGAAGATAAGATAATTATCCATGGATCTTATGTTTTGGGGTAGTGAATTCCATAGTTTAGCTGTTTGAACAGAGAAAGATGTACCACCCATGTTTTTTTCTTGTATGCTGGGGTTTTAAGGCGAGGGACCAATCTGGAGCGGAGATTCCTTTTTTGTATGTATTTGGTGATTTTATTCCTGATAAAGTGGTCCTGTTCCATGTATTGCTTTGTGGGTGAAACCAAGCAGCTTGATCTTCTGGCAACCAGTAACCAAAGTAAGGCCCTCAAGGCCGGGGAGATGTGGGCTTGTGGCTTTACATGTACAAGTAGTCTGGCAGCATAGTTTTGAATTTGTTGTAGTCTTTTCATAGTTAATAAAGATGATCAGTGGTAGAGACCATTGGCGTAATCAAGTTTAAACAGTACGAGAGAAAAAAGTTTGGACCTTTAAAAAAAAAAAAAAAAAAAAAAAGTGATTGGGTTTTTCAGGGATAACAGTGCAGCACACAATCTTGACATTGAGTATTATTGCACCCTGCAGAACAGTCTAATACACATATAAGCATAAGCATCCATGACAGAAGTTACAGGCACAATGTCTGAAATCTCATCCACTATGGGTAAGTATATAAAGAAACAAAAAATCTACATCACAAAAAGCAATACAGCACATTAGCATCCCAGAAGATAAACTAGTATGTCTGGTCCTAAAATGCAAAAGTAGGAAGTGGAGAAAACTATCCACTGTCTTCTTTACCTCTGAAACCCTTATAGAACAAATAACTCCACTCCTCGTTTGTTTGCTTTCGGTTATGGGCCATCACCGCATATCTGGCAGAGGAGCATGTTTATCAGTTAATAGACATTTGTATCTTGCTAATCAGGAGTCTAGATTTGCTTCTACCTCTCCCTAGCCCTCCCTTAGTGTGAGCATTAAATCATGTATCCTCACCTACAGAGGCAGGCTGGTCCTGCACCTCTTGCAGGTCAGATTGCATAGCCGACCAGGCTCACAGGTCCTCCTCCAGTCTGTCATCTCTACGGACATAACGCATCCGTACTTCTTCCACAATCGCCCATTCAGAAACATCTTTCACCCATGCTGTATAGGTGGGAGGTGTCGATCACAGCCATGCAATGGCTATGCATCTTTTTGCTAGCAGAAGCTCAAGGAGGACGAACCTCCTTAAGTTTTTCTTTGCTGGTGAGGGAAACAATCCCAGCAACACTAGACGGATCTCTATCTGTTTATCCCACCCAGATGCCCTGTTTAGAATGTGCAGTACATCGCGCCAATGGGAGAGGGATGGGCATGCCCATACAATATGTAAAAAATCTGCAGTTTGGGCACCACAGTGTGTACAGCTGGCTGGCCGAGTTTCATAAATCGTGTGTAATGTTTGTGGAGTAAGGTATGTCTGAAGTACAAAGTTATATTACAGGAGTTTGAAACTGGCGTTGGAGCTGACCCTCCGTACCCCCTCATGGATCTTTTCAGTACCTGGGCGATAAGGACTCCCCCATGATCATCTCCCATTTAATCTGTATAGAGAGCACTACATGTGGCAGATCATCGCATAGAGCCTAGTATAGGTGGGAGATCAGTCTGCGGCTCAAGCCATGTCTAGCGTGGTACTCCAAGTACTAGACCTAATTGGATCATCAGGAAAGGATGGCCATACCTCGCGGGCTGTCCTCCATCTTAATATACCGAAGGTACTGCCCCTCGCCCAGGGAAAAAGCCTCAAGGGCCTCCTCCCTTGTAATAAAACGCTGCCCAGGATATAAATTCCCCCATAGTTTCACACCCTCCATCTTTCCATTTCTGTACTGACATGGAGTCTGCAATTAGTATGAAGTGCTGCACTATCCACAGAGGCACATCCGGTGTGTATGAAGCAAGGCGAATGATCTGCCAGACCACCCCTTCCCAAACCCCTGCCACCAGTTGGATAACATAGGGGAAGGTGGGGGGGATCCGGAGCCCAGACATCAGGAGAAAAGGTAGGCCCTCCCTCCATGTGTGCCCTGAATGTCAAGGGATCGCGTACAGCGTACTCTGTAGGGCATAAAGGCATTGAGGCAATATTATCTTTACTATGGTAGTTCTGCCTGTGAGGGACCATGGCAGCTCCCTCCAGAACCAAATCGAGGCTGTCTCCCTCCACCACTCTACCCACATTCTGCTCGAAATATGCTGGGGCTGTATGGGTCGGGTGCACTCCAAAATATTGGACCTCCATCAGTACCCAGGGGAAACCTACTCTAGGCAGCTCATCCACTGGGATTCCTACCAGTTGTCCCAGTGGAAATAGTTTGGATTTGTCTGGGTTGACGCACAGGCCCAAGATCTCGCCAAAGGCCTGTATTACGTAGAGTAGGATAGGTGCGCAATAAGTGGGTTGCTGTAGATACACCAGTACATAGTCAGCATATACAGAGACCACATGGGTTGTCTCTCCCAGCGTTATGCCCCATAGGCCTGTCGCAACGTCTCCGCCAAGTGCTCCATGGCAATGGCAAATGGGTGTAGCGAGAGGGGGCAGCCCTGTTGAGTGCCTCTGCTCTGCATAAAGGGCTCAGATACCACTCCCGATTGCACCCCGCACATGGGTCAGCATAGAGCTGGCGAACCCATCGGATGAATCTGGGGCCCAGACCCATCCTCCGGAGCACATGCCATAGGTATACCCAATTCAGGGACTCAAATGCTTGCTTGATGTCAAGGAGCGCAAGGCATGATCATCGGACAGGAGCCTTGGGGTCATGGTAGACATGGGCCAACCGTAGTAAAGCGTGAAGTGTTACGCCTTAGAATAAATCGCGACTGGTCCAGGTGTATTAGGGTAGGCATTTGGGGGAGCAGTCGAGCCGCCAAAACACTGCTAGGGATTTTCATTTCCATGTTTAGGAGCGAAATGGGTCTGTAGGCTGCGGCCGACGTTGGATCTCAGCCCGGTTTTAATATCATGACCACTAGTGCCTCTTGCAAGGAAGTCGGCGATGAGCCGTTGTTTAATGCTTCACTATAGACCTCCAGCAGCCGTTCAGCTAGAACTTCCGCCTACTTGTGATAGAATTTCATGGGCAGCCCATCACCACCTGGCGTCTTTGCGGGTATTAGGCACCTAATCGTGATCAGGATATCTTCCTTTGAGAGTGGGGCATCCACTGACACTCTGGATTCTGGGCAAAGGCACGGGAGCTGGACATCCGCTAAAAGCTTTCGAAGACGGGCATGACAGCTCAGTGTATGCTGCACTGAGAAGAGTGTGAAACACTTTATTGATCGCCCTTTGTGTGTAGACCAGGATGCCCATATCCATGCACATTGACAGTACCGTGGACTAGAGAGATTCCCGCCGGACCAGTAGGGCCAATAGCGCTCAAGTCCGGTCGCCCTCCCTAGTAAGTCGCCTGTAGGCTGTGTAATTTGTCGGGCCTACGCCAATCCTCCAACAGCTCGGTACGCGTAGTGCGCCAGGCGGTCAACTTGTGAGGGTCAGTGGGGAGCACCGACTCCAGCTGTCGCAGTTTCTAGTCCTGGAGCGGACTATCGTGCTCCAACCGGTTGTTGAACCCCACAGGACATTGTAATACAAACCTCATGCAAAACCACCTTCATGGCCTCCCAGTCGAGGGCCCTGCAAGTCACTGAACCCCAGTTATCTGCAAAGTAATGTATCAGTGTGTCATGGACCTTCTCTTCAAACCGGGGGTCAGCCAGGGTCTCTTCTCTAAGGCGCCACAGAGGTATCGCCTAATGACCAGGCTTGCTTCCAAGACCCAGCAAGACAGTGGAATGGTCTGAGTGATATCGAGTTAGATAGGTTGTCATTAATACCAGGTGCCAACTCTTCAGAAACAAAGCAGTAGTCTAGTCGGCTAAACGTGCCCATCGGCAGGGTATAACAGAATTTTTGCATGGGATTTCTCTTGCGCGTTATATTGTATAGGCGCAAGCCGTCCCCTATATATATCGAAGCGTCACAGTGAGACGAGGCTTATTATTGGGTGGCTCCCGATCTAGTGCCCCCCTCAAGACAGTTACAATCCCCTGCTAGCACTGCTGCCGCATCTACATAGGTAGCCGCCGTTAGTACTCCAGGGAAAATCTGGGCAGTCCACGCTGGGGGTGTATACATTCATGCAACATATCTCTCGACCATCAAGGGTCCCATGTAGGATAACTAATCGTCCCCCTGAGTCTACGATATGATTCTTGTATTTGAATGGCACCCTTGGGGCGACCCAGATGAGCGCCCCCTCGTGCATAGCCAGAATGATATAGCATACAGTTGCCCCCACCAGCGTTTACGCAAGCTAAGAATACAGTCCCCCGCCCCACCCCCCAAACATGTTTCCTGGAGGAATGCAATGGCGACCTTGTATCATTTTAAGTAAGTGTGCACGCGTCTACGTTGCTCAAAATGAGCTCTCCCCCTGACATTCCAGGTAATAAGTTTCATCATGGAAGCAGTCATACTTAGTGTAACTCATTGGCCCACCACCCCACCTTCCACAGTTGTCCACAGTCCTGTCCCCAACACTCAGATCTGATCAGCCCTGTCTGCAAGTACCATTTACGCAAAAGCAGAACCCACCTCCCAAACAACACTTCAACTAACAATTCATTACGCTTCCCCCAACTCCTTCCACCCCTTGGGCAGTGCCACCAACCCCACCCAAACAAACTAGATGGATGTCAGCGATCTCTGCCCCATACCACAACTTTGGGCGGAAGAACTGTTCTACAGTGTTCTTTTATTTGACTTTTAACCATCCCTTTCAAACTGGTGCTTCGCGAGAGGCGAGGTTGTCGGAGAAGGTGTGAGGCCGAGGCACTCAAGCCCCCTCCCTTTGGCTACTAGCCTCTAAAATGTAGGCACTCCTGCCAACATGACTAAACATGGGGAAAAAATAGGAAATGAACTATATCGCCCCATCCGCAATACATTCAAGAGTCGTGTAGTTCACCTTATCGCATATGTCCCATTTCATTGTATCATTGCACCACAGTCCCGTGAACCCCTGGTAGGACCCTGCTAGCAAGGAGTGGTGTGATGGATTCCTAGAAAGGCTTGAGTCCATGAACCCCCTCTGTGCCAAAGCAGGTTCCATGCCAGCCATGGTCAGTTCCAGGTCGAATCATCCATCTAGCTGCTGATCTGCCTGGAGATCCTGGGAAATCTCTTCCGAGTCAGGGATCACCTCCATGGCCTGCAGAGTGTCATCGGGGCAGACTGAAATTTTCTCCCTCCCTCTGTCGTCTAGACTCTTCCATCTTCCCCGGAGGCTTAGCGACTGATTCTGCATAGTTGATCGAGACGAGCTAGTCTAGGGTATTTCCTGGGAAGATCTGCCCCCATTTCAAGTCCAGCCAGTCACTAGCGTTCCCGGTGATGAAAAAGAACAAAGCCTTCCCCTTGAGTTAGACCCTCGATTTCGCTGGACCGATAAGGCAGTATTTCAAGTTGAGCTCCCAGAGCTGCCTCCTAACTGACAGAAAAGTCTTCCTCTGTTCTTGCACCCTCTTTGTATAATCAGGGTATATGGAGATAGGACGGCCGTCAAACATTAAGGGGTCTTTATGCAGGTAGTCTGCAGGATAGCGTCTCTATCGCGGAAATCAATCAAACGCGTGATAATCGCACTAAGGTGAGTGCCAGGTTTCGGCGGTGGTGCGAGAGTCCTATGTGCACGTTAAATTGTGAAAAAAATTATTTGAAAGTCTCTTGGGCAGCAGGGCTGTAGTAATCAACTGAACTTTTCCTGGAGGACTGGACTGGCCCTATCTGGGAACCCCACAAATCATAAATTGTTCCTGCTTGATCTTCTCTCCAAGTCTCTCATCCTATCATCTAGGTGGGTTGCTTATTTTTGTAGGCTTATAACAGTGTCTCAGAGTGCTAACTTCTCGTAAGGTATTCATGTTCTGTTCTGTTCATCAGCTGTGTCACCTTACGCGGGTCGGTTCGGAGTAGGTTGACTTCTATAGCGACAGTCAATCGATTGTGCCAGCTCATTGCGTGAATTTTGGATTACTGCCATTATGTCCAATGAAGAGGGACTCGCCCCAGATTGTTTCTCTGCGTCAGCAGTCAGAGCCCCTTCCTGGGTCTGTCCCTCCGGGGGGAGCTGGCTGCATATAATTAAGGATCTTGTTTAGCTGGTCCGACTTAGTTCCTTTGTCTTTCACCGTGGCAAAAGCAGAGCAGTCCACCCCAGCTCGAAGAGCCGTGGTACAGATTCCTCCACAAAGAATTTTTGGCCGTCTCCACTAATGGGACCCTCTGGAGAGCCCCCGCTTAGTATGTCGCACAGGATCACCTTGCGGCGGTTGGGACTCCGACACTTCACAGGATATTACTAGTAACTTGGGCCTTGTGTGGAAATCCTAGGTGGGGGAAGATGCGTCACAGAGTATACTTAGTAATGAAACTTGATCTTGCTAACTTATCCACTTGATCATTCATTGATAGCTTGGAGTCCACGCTAACTCCAAGGTTTCTTACTGGATACTTTAGGAGGTGGTACCAGATCGTCGGTCCAGGCACCGAGTGGGTCATAATATTTTAATTGCCACGTATGAGGATATCAGTTTTGGATGCGTGTGTGTGTGTGTGTGTGTGTGTGTGTGTGTGTGTGTGTGTGTATATATATATATATACGTGTATATATATGTATATGTGTATATATATATATATGTATATGTATATATATATATATATGTGTATATATATATATATATATATATATGTATATATATATATATATATATATATGTATATATATATATATATATATATATATATATATATATTCACTGAAAAAAACACAGGCTTCAGGGACGTTATAGTTAGTTGGACATTTCACTCGTACAAAACTAGTGGAATTCGGCCGTTATAGTTAGTTCAGCTAACTATAACTCGCCCCCGCAATGCACTGCTGATGACGTCACATATTACATCACTCATGACATGGTTAGTGACATCACTGATGACATCATCCAGTGACTGTGTTTCTGTAAAGTTTACATGATATATATATATATATATATATATATCTATATATATATATATATATATATATATATCCCAAGGTGTATTGAAGAATGAGTGGGTGTATGAGTGTGTATGGATGATTTAGTTGGTGCGTGACTGACTGTATAAGTGAGTGATTAAACGTGTCTTAGTGAATGCATAGGTTAGTGACTAAACTGTGTAAATGTCTATCAGTCTGTCAGTTGGTGTGCAAGCGGTTGCATGGGTTGGTGAGTAGCTAAATGAGTGTCTATATGGGTTATTGGTTGGTTGTCTGAGTATCTGTATGGGTGCCTCAGTGTCTGTGTGGGTGGGTGGGGGTGTGTGACTCTGTGCATAGATATGTGAGTGGGTGATTCACTGGGTGTATGGGTTCAAGTGTGCATCTCTGATGGACTGTATGGGTGGGTGAGTGTGTGTATGGGTGTGTTGGTGAGTGAATGGATGTCTCAGTGGTACATGTGTGAGTAACTACATATGTGAAAGGCAGTATATGTGAGTGTTGTAGTATATAAATGACAGAGTGATTGTGAGAGTGGCTGTATGGATGAGTGTGTGTTTGTATCAGTGATTGTATAAGAGTGTAAGTATGTGTTAGTATCTGTATGAGTAAGTGAGGTGGTGTGTGTATAACTGTATAGGTGAGTAAATGGGAGTGTGATTAATTCTTTGGATGAAATGCAAATGAAATGTCCAACTAACTATAACGTCCCTGAAACCTGTGGTTTTTTTCAGTGAATTTTAAAGGTTTTTTAAACGCTAATTTCTAACTATGCCTACAGAGGTAGGACATGTGCAGAAAGAGGAATAAAGGCGCAGAAACAAGCAAGAGAAATGCAGAAAGAGGCAACCGAAGTCCAGAAAGATGAAGAAAGGTGCAGAAAGAAGCAAGAAATGTGCACAAAGAAACAACAGAGGAGCAGAAAAAGGCCTTGTTGCAAAGTCATCCTGTGCCCCCAACTTTTTGCTGACGGGTACTGATGGTAACTGACTCTGACTAACCAGGCCTAGAGCCAGTGCTATGCTAAAAGACACTTGGAATACAGTAAAAACACCTACATACACTAGGGAACACTATGTGTTGGGGTACCCCTGTGATTGACATGACCTCCTCTGTAAGGCCCTAGTACATAATAGGGCAGGGGGATTAAAACTACCTCTAATTCAGAGGTGCAGAAAGATGCTTCTTTAAGTAGTAGTTTCATTTGCAGAGTGTTGGAGAAAGGGGGGCTTGTCCTCCTTAGACGTCTTATCAATCCCACTGTGTGGGACTTACTGCAGGTAACAAGAGGGGTATTTGGCCCCCAACGACAATCTTGGAGGCCAACTACCCCTCCTATTACCGCCAGTAAGTCCCACACAGCAGGATTGCTAAGTTCTCGTAGCAGGCCACGCCCCCATTGCCCACCACTCTGCAAACGCGCTCCCTGGCGCGCTCTTGGATGGGGATTGAAGTCCCCATCGCTGCTTGAGGCCCTTCAGGGGCCAACTAGCCTACGTCTTACCTCCAGTAAGCCCCACACAGTGGAATTGCTGAGAGGTGGACAAAGGCCACGCCCCCTTTCCCCACCACTCTGCAAACGCGCCTCCTGGCGCGTTCTAAGTTGGGGTATTAAGTCCCCTTCATTCCTGAGGGTCCCTGGGGGCCAACTAGCCCACCAGGTGCCTCCAGTATGCGCCACAGAGCTGCATTGCAGAGAGGTGGTCCGAGGCCACGCCCCCTTTCTACATCACTCTGCAAACGCAGCTCCTGGCGCACTGCTGCTCGGGGGGGGGGGGATGAAGTCCACTTGTGTCCGGAGGTCCTAAGGACACAAGAGGACCTCATCGCCCCACCACCAGTGCGCCAAGAGGCGCGTTTGCAGAGTGGTGTAAAAAGGGGCGTGGCCTCGGACCACCTCTCTGCAAAGTAGCTTGTGGCGCATACTGGAGGTACCTGGTGGGCTAGTTGGCCCCCAGGGACCCTCGGGAAAGAAGGGGACTTAATACCCCAACTTAGAACGCGTCAGGGGGTGCGTTTGCAGAGTGCTGCAGGGAGGGGGCGGGGCCTCCGGCGAGATGCCGGCTTTTAATAAAATGTTTTTAGAAGGGGGGCTGTGTGGCCCCCCTTATTTTACAATATTTGGGGCCCTGGGGACCCCATCCCCCAGGGCCTGACCCGTTTTTATAGAAAAAAATAAATTAAAAAAAACGGGAAGGGGGCCGCGTGGCCCCCCTCCCGAGGCCAATTTCGGCCCCGGGGACCCCATCCCCCAGGGCATGGCCACATATTCCTTTTTTTTTTTAAACGAGGGGGGCTGCGTGGCCCCCCTCCTGAGGCCATTATTGGCCCCGGGGACCCACTCCCCCGGGCCTGTGCCTCTATATATTTTTTTTAATCAGGAGGGGGGCCGTGTGGCCCCCCTCCCGGGCCACTTCTGGCCCCGGGGACCCCATCCCCCAGGGCCGGCCCTTTGCATTGGGGACCGTGGGGGGAGCCCCAATGCCCCCACGGTCCCGCCGGCTCCCCGCCTCCTGCGGGAGCCGGCATTGCTTTTGAGCAAGGGGAGCTGCTGACATGCAGCTCCCCTTGCTCAAAAGCAATCATCTGCTTTGCTTCGTTAAAGCAAGAGCAGGTTTCCCTGCTCTCGCTTCAACGAAGCAAAGCAAAGTTTGCTATGGCAGGGCGGGAGCAGAGCTCCCGTCCTGCCATAGCAACAGCATTGTCCCGGGGGTGGGCACCCCGGGACATTGCAGGAGCCGGCCCTGGGGGGTGGCGGTCCCCAGGCCATCAAGGGCTCCAGGAGGGGGGCCGCGCTGCCCCCCATCATCCATTTGCATAGCCCCGGGGAGGTGGTGTGGTCCCCGGGGCCGGGGGGCCGCAATGGACCCCCGCAATCAAATATTCAATGCCCTGGGGAGGTGGTGGTCTCCGGGGCAGTGTGGGGGCAGGAGC
>CAWUFW010000097.1:1377500-1382500 GCA_963921515.1 Calotriton arnoldi | reverse complement strand
CCCTGCCTAACCCCATGCGTTTGAGTCAGAACCACTATTTAGGAAAGCTGTAAAAACATGGCTTTTCAGTCTAGTTTAATTGCTCTCAGGGTTCTTGCGATGTGCGGCATGGCTGCGCGCCGTCTATTGTCTTTAGCGCCGGGACACCTCTGCTGGAGGTAGCTGTTCGCGCTCTACAAAGGTCGGTGTTATTATTATATTATTGTGTGTGTGTGTGTGTGTGTGTGTGTGTGTGTGTGTGTATGTATGTGTATATATATATGTGTATATATATATGTGTATGTATGTGTATATGTATGTGTATATATATATCTGAAAGAGACACGTTAGTGATAGATTCCTTACCTTAGAATATCCCCAGGCGTCAGGCTGGATCCGGAAAGTTTTGCGTAGCAGTACCCTTGCGCGTCGGTAGGCGGCGTCGTGCGGCTCCGCGTCCGTCGTCGGGCGTCGTGATCGCCGGGATGACGTCGCGGGCAGTACTTAGGCGCCGCCCCTGCGCGCTGACGTCAGTTCTTCTTTTTCCGCGCCAGCAAGCGCAGATCCGGGAAGAGCAGTGCCCTGGTCAATTTTTGACCATACTTTTTGGTGATTTTTTCACTGGTTTTTTCCAACTTTAAGGTGTCGTAGGGATGCCCGGCTTCAAGCGATGCGGCGCCTGTGCGCGGATGATGTCCGTCACCGACCCGCATTGGGAGTGTCTCTTCTGCCTCGGCCGAGGCCACGACACCGAGTCTTGTCCCGAATGCCAGGCCCTCAACCCGAAAGCTTTGCGAGAGCGGTCTCGAAAGCTCCTCGAGGCCCGGCATTCGGCTCCGCGGAAGCCCCGGTCGCGTGAGAGGTCCAGGGGTCGCTCGCGGAGTGCACACCGGTCGCCGACTTCTTCGTCCGGTAAGTCTAAGCACAAGAAGTCCAAGAAGCATCGTCGCTCTCGGACTTCGCCTCGCCGGTCTCGCGACTCGGCTGAGGCCCCTCCCGGCACCGTCCCCGCCCCCGCGGCCCCGGACTTGCCTGTGGAGTCGCCCCCGTCATACCCGCCCTTCCCGGGTTCGGGGCGGATCCGGCCAAGGTACAGGAGTTCCTGTCGGCCATGGCCCGCCTCTTCGGGCCTTCCAGGCCCCTCCGGTGCGCCTCGGGCCCCGCGGGCCCTGATGGGGTTGCTCCGGCGTCGCCGGCGGCTCCGGCCCCGGCGTCGCCCGAGCCTCCAGCCTCGATCCCGGCTCCGGCTTCGGCCCCGGCCTCGATCCCGGCTCCACAACCCCCATCGACGCCGGTCGACCTCACAACACCTCCGCCGGCGCCGATGTCTCCGGTGCCGTTCTCGACGCCGCCCTGGGCTCCGGGCGGCGTCGTCCCCCAGTTCCTTCCGGCTCCGGACATGGACCCGGAGCGACGCCGCTCGACGCCGGCTCCGGCGCCGATGGGACCTTGGGTCCCAAATGTCCCTCCTCCTCCTTATTTTGAACCAGAGGAGGACCAGGAGGACTGGGAGGGGTCTGATGACCCTCTGACACGCAACTGTCAGTATGATGAGGACTGGACAGAGAGTCTAGGGGAGGCCAGAGGTCTGGATACTTCTCCTGACACTGGCATGCTGTCTCCTCCCGTGGCTACGGAGGAGGGGGCCAATTTTGGTACGGTGTTGCGTAGGGCTGCTGGGGCCTTACGTCTCCAGCTCCCTACTTTGACGGTCAAGACTAACATCTTGACAGAGGTGCTTCAGCCGGCAGCCTCCTCTGCGGAGACTGTGCTGCCGTTTAACGACGCCCTCACTGACGTTCTTTGGGCGCCTGGTCCAAGCCCAACACAGGGGCTCCTGTGGATCGGAACGTGTCACGACGCCATCGCCCCGCTCCGGGCGACCCCCTGTTTCTTTCTGTCCACCCCACTCCTGAGAGCTTGGTTGTCCAAGCCTCCGCTTCCCAAACCGCCTTCCCTACCGCTCCTCCGGATAGGGAATCCAAACGCCTGGATCAGTTTGGGAAGAAAGGTTTTTCTTCCTCCAGTGCTGGCTTGCGGTCCGTTAACACCGCTTGTCTTTTGGGCCGATATACCCACTCCCTGTGGGATTCGGTGGCGGATGTTTTGCCCCAGTGCCCTGAGGAGGTCCAGGCACTGCTTTCCCGCGCCATTGCGGAAGGAAGGGATGCGGCCAAATACACTATTCGTTGTGGCCTTGACACCGCCGACTCGCTGGGCAGGTCGATTGCAACGACGGTGGCGCTCCGGCGCCACGCCTGGCTGAGAACCACTGGTTTTTCAGGGGATGTCCAGAATACTCTCATGGACATGCCCTTTGATGGAGTCGGTCTTTTGGGTCCAAAGCAGACCATGCGCTGGAGCGCTTTAAGGACTCACGGGCTACTGCAAAGTCCCTGGGCCTTTCTGCTACACGCCCTCCGCTGCCTTCTGCTTTTCGCCCCTATCGTGGCCACGGTAGGGGCGCCCCTTCACGTCAGCAGCCCAGCCACCGGCCCGCGCAGCAGGCGTCTTCGCGTGGCCGAGGACGTGGATTCCGCCGTGGCGGATCGGGCAACCAGCGTGCGGGTCAGGCCACCACCTCCAACCCGTCCGCGGCCTCCAAGCCCTCCTAGTCCCTCCTTTCAGGTGCACGGCACGCCAGTAGGGGGCAGGGTCCGCCATCACCTTCCCCACTGGCGCACCATCACCTCGGACAGGTGGGTCTTGGACATTGTCCGAAGGGGCTACTCCCTCCCCTTCGAGACCACCCCCCAGCCATGCCACCTCAATTCCGCCGCATGTCAGGGGATCACTTGGTGCTTCTACGGAAGGAAGTCACGGCCCTCTTGACCAAGAGGGCCATCGAGCATGTTCCGACCCCAGAAGTAGGGCGTGGTTGCTACTCCCACTACTTTCTGGTGCCCAAATAGGACAAGGAGGACATGCGTCCTATCTTGGACCTCCGGAACGTCAATCGCTTCCTCCGGAAGGAGAAGTTCAAGATGCTCACCCTAGCTCAGGTCTTGACTGCCCTCGACCCTGGAGACTGGTTGGTAGCGTTGGACTTGCAGGACGCGTATTTCCACATCCCCGTCCTGCCGGCCCACCGGCGTTACCTTCGGTTCACGGTAGGCCCCGAGCATTTTCAGTTCACCGTGCTCCCCTTTGGCCTTACCAGTGCCCCTCGGGTGTTCACGAAAGTGATGGCGGTGGTCGCAGCTCATCTGCGCCGGGCAGGGGTTTCAGTCTTCCCCTACCTCGACGACTGGCTGCTGAAGGCGGGCTCGTCCCAGGCAGTCGTCTCCCACCTCCAGACTACGGCCGAACTCCTGCACTCGCTGGGGTTCTCCATCAATGTGCCGAAGTCGCATCTAATTCCTTCTCCACAGCTCCTTTTCATCGGAGCAGTTCTGGACACGACGCAGTTTCGGGCCTTTCCTCCCGAACGGCGAGTCCGGGATATTCAGGCTATGATTCCGATCTTTCGGCCTTTATCCTGGGTTTCGGTACGGATGACCCTGAGGCTGCTGGGCCTCATGGCCTCCTGCATCCTGCTGGTCAATCATGCCAGATGGCATATGCGGGCTCTGCAGTGGGACCTGAAGTTCCAGTGGGCGCAGCACCAGGGCAACCTGTCCGATCACGTCCAGATCTCGGAGGGGACTGCAAAACAGTTGCAGTGGTGGCTCTCGAACCGGCAATGGGTCATGGGCAGATCCCTCTCCCTTCCCCAGCCAGAGCATACAGTTGTGACGGACGCGTCCCTTCTGGGATGGGGCGGTCACATGGGAGAGGCGGAGATCAGAGGCCTCTGGTCTCCGGCGGAGTCCCGGCTCCATATCAACCTTCTGGAGCTCCGGGCGATCCGGCTTGCACTCAAGGCATTCCTTCCCTCTGTCAAAGGGAAGGTAGTGCAGGTGTTCACAGACAACACCACCGCCATGTGGTACTGCAACAAACAGGGCGGGGTGGGGTCTTGGACCCTTTGTCAGGAGGCTCTGCGCCTCTGGACATGGCTGGAACATCAGGGCATGTTCCTGATGGTTCAACACCTGGCAGGTTCTCTGAACGCCAGGGCGGACGAACCTCAGCCGCAGGTGCATGATGGATCACGAATGGCGTCTTCACTCGGAAGTGGCGCAAGGACTCTTTCTACAGTGGGGAGAGCCTTGGTTAGATCTATTCGCCACCGAAGAGAACGCGCAATGTCATCAGTTCTGCGCGTTGGAATTTCCAAGGCGGCACTCGCTCGGCGACGCTTTTCGTCGCGAGTGGAGTTGCGGTCTGTTGTACGCCTTTCCGCCTATACCACTTCTACCCAGAGTGTTGAAGAAGATTCGGCACGACCGGGCCCAAGTCATTCTTGTGGCTCCGGACTGGGCTCGAAGAGTTTGGTATCCCGAGCTACTCAATATGAGCATAGATCCCCCGATCCGTCTGCCTCTTCGGGAGGATCTTCTGTCGCAGCAGCAGGGGACGGTCCTCCACCCGAACCTGTCCAGTCTACACCTGCTTGCGTGGAGATTGAGCGGCGGCAGTTGATTCCTTTCGACTCTGCCTCCCGAAGTTTGTGATGTGATTCTGGCAGCCAGGCGTCCCTCCACTAAGGTGGTATACGCCTGCAGGTGGAACAAATTTGTGGCATGGTGCACAGCAAAGGCTGTGGATCCCCTTTCTGCCCCTCTTTCTGAGGTCCTTCTGTTCCTTCTCTCTCTGGCCCAACAGGGTTCTGCCCTGGGTACCATCAAGGGTTATCTTTGTGCTATCTCGGCCTTCCTCAGGCTCCCTGATCAGCCCTCCCTTTTCAAGTCCCCTGTTGTTAACAGGTTCTTAAAAGGCATTACTCACCTCTTCCCTCCTGTTCCGTTTGTAATGCCTCAGTGGGACTTGAACTTGGTTCTTACCTTTTAATGTGCGCTCCCTTTGAGCCTCTGCATAACTGTCCTCTTCGTCTTCTGACTCTGAAGACAGCCTTTCTGGTGGCCATCACCTCCGCTCGGCGGGTGAGTGAGCTCCAGGCTCTATCTTGCAAACCTCCC
>CAWUFW010000097.1:1080000-1372500 GCA_963921515.1 Calotriton arnoldi | reverse complement strand
GATCAATCAGGGGAATTGTAAGCGCGCAACCAATCCCCCCCCACCCACCCTTTTCTGTCCCTCCACTTGACAGATCACCCCAAAACTTTCCATGCACAGCAGGAATCACCGGCTCACTTTGTTTGGGAAATTTTGTGAAGATTTGTCAAACGGTGCCAAAGATGTAGGCAAGTCAAACGCTTTTTCTATTGAAACATGGTCCTAACTATAACTACCTCCTGGCAACTGCCAGTAGTTTATATATTAAACTTAAAAGCATTTAGAGCAAGCACAAGACACTGTACCATTTAATTGGAGTCAGTTCAAAATAGACCGAACTATACCTCAGCAAAATGAAAGGATCATTTGTGATTCTATTCTGAAAGCAATCTTGAAGCCTTTGAAGCTCAACTCTTTTGCATGGAGTAGTACTAACATTTGATGACTTCTGCTTTGGAAGGCTGCTTCAGAAATATAAAGGAGAAAAAAAATCAACTTCTTCAAGTGGCATGGCATTTTAGGCTAATGATGATCCTGAGATTTATAGATTTCCTTCGAGCTACGTTGTAGCATAATGGTGGTTACAATAATTGTAGACAAATCACAATCTTGCCATTCTTACTTCATTTCCCACTCAGTTATTTCTTGTCATGCCCCTGATTAATCACAATAAAGAGCTTTTCCTATTTTTATTTCTAACCCCTAGGTTTATTCTGCGAATCACCCAAAAAATATGCTGGGTTTCTTAAAGCTTTAAAACACCTTGATGTATTCTATTTCTTTCTTAATTGTTCTTGCTTGCTGGAAATTGAGGTCTTCACATTTCTAATTCCTTCCTCTGCTCTGAAAAGAGGGCCATTTGCTTGGTCGAGTTAAGTTTTGTCCTGCAAGTTGCCGTGTATTCTGGTTCTGGCTTAGTGTTTGACATTTCTCAAGTCCTCTCAAAAGTTTCCGTACTTGCTGCTGAATGATCAAGGCCTAGTTCCAGTCTTTATCATGGCCCTATTTCTGTTGCCACTTTTTCATGTAATTTGTCACACAGTTTTTGTTAGAAAATTGCTTAACTCCACATTGCTCTGTTTCTGCTCTTTTTGTTTATAATCCATAACTCTTGAGGTTCTCAATAAAGGCCAAGCAGTGCACACACATGCGTGTGACTTTTGGCTGGTGGCAGGGTGGTGTCTGCTAAACTAATGCTCAACCTTATGATATTGTGTTAATAATGTGCTAAATACCAGATTGTATCAGCTCTACACTGCTGCATTGTCATAGCTTTTCTCGTGGCTTTCTTTTATGTGAGAACATAATGAGTTTCGACTTAAAGGATAATGACTGGAAGTGTTTTTTTATTTTTTATTTTTGTAAGGTCTCACCTGCAGACACCTTTTTGCTGCCTTTTGTTGAATATCTAGGTTTGTAAAATGTCAATCCTTAAAGCAGGCTTTAGGTCAGCCATTGCTTACTGCTGGTTTGTATTTTTTTGTCATTCTCATTTGCTTGCTTCTTATTCAACGACTTTCCTTCCTTTTCTCATGTTTGTCTGCACATTTCCGTATTTTGTTTTCCCAAAACAGTTTCATGTTCACAGTGCCATCTCTTCCGAAATGGGAAGGTTGTGCATCATCAATGACATAGGATATAACAGTTTGCCAGGTAGCATGAATGGATAACCATTCCATTCACCAGAGTACCATATTGTTGCCATTTTTGTATCTCTTCCTTAGGGACATAGCAGATCTGCATATACAAGCAACTATCACTGAAATCATATGCACTTTCTTTCTCTTCTTAAACATTTGATGGGAAACATATGTTAATGACATGATCTTCTGTGCAGCCTCTTTGGCTATCTTGTCAGCAAAAGCATTCCCTTTGCCTATGTCATTTACTATCTTTTTGTGCGCATTACATTTAATGATAGCTACACTTTTTGTCAAGGATAAACATTTAGTAATTTAACTATCAGTGGACCATGTATTTTTACTCTTTGAGACGTGAGGAAACCTTTTTATGCCCAAAGCTTGCGCAAAATTATGCGCAGCTCCAAATGCATATTGGCTATCCGTATATACCTTCACAGTTAATTTAGCGCACAGCTCACAGAATCTTGTTAATGCTATTAACTCAGCTGCTTGTGCCGATACTTCTAATAGTCAATAGGTTTCAATGACATTGTGTAAGGTGGTAACAGCATAGGCTGCAGTAGTTGTCCCATCCTTAAGCTTAAAGCAACAGCCATCAACCCATAAGTCACCATCTCTTTTTTCCATCTGTGTCTCCTATAAATCTATTCTCCCTTTGGTCTGTTCTTCTGTGATCAGTACACAACCATGGGGCTTGTCAGTATTATTCCGGGTAAGGGGCAAGAGGGTCCTGGATTAAGTGTGTTACATGGATGTATGGTAAATGAGGACTGAACAAACATAACTCATAACGTTAGTCTGGTATTTGTCAAATGTTGAGTTTGTTTTTTGTTTAACTATATCTACAGAGTGAGGTACATACAAATGTACTATGTCCTAGAATCAGTATATCTGCTTGTTTTAGGTAAACAGCTACTGCTGCAGTTGCACCCAGGAACTCGGGCAAAAAATGTAAAACTGCAGGGTTTTTTCCTTCGCCCTTGTTTAAGAACAGCGAGTATGCACCCATCTTTTGTTCATGTGCAAAAAGATGAAATTCTTTAGTATAGTGAGGCATTGCAGGAGCGTCACAAAGTGCCTGTTTGATTTGCAGAAAATTATTCTGGTGTTCAGTTAACCATGGTAAATGTTTGGAAAGTAGGGAAACGTTCGCAATCCATGGTCTGCAATAGCCTGCCACACCCAGGAAGGCGCATCTGCTTATTGTTGTGTTGTAGGGAGTTGAATATTTAATTTAGCTTTTACTCTTTGAGCATCAAGTCTTCTGTCCGCCTTCGACAAGAGGTGTCCTAAATAGGCAACTTCCTGTTGAATAAATTGCGATTTAATAGGAGATACCTTGTGGCCATGTGTACCAAGAAAATTTAATAGGGCAATGGTGTCAAAAGTGCAGTCTGTTTCGCTGGTGCTGGCCAATGAAATTTCATCTATGCGTTGTACGAGAGTGGTGGTTGGTGTCAAGTCAAAGGTGCCTAGTTGTGCTTTTAGTGCCTGTAAACAAAAGCCATAGACCTCCAAAACATCTTCCTTAATAGGGTCATCATTTAAAAAAAAAATAAAAAAAAAATGTAAATACAGAAAGTATCGGGTTATTGCATGGAGAACCCTGTAGCTCTCTTATCACTCTGTTCTTAAGTCCTATATCATTATTTCCATAACCTGTTCTCTTTCTGGTGATATTTGGAACTGTTGCACTTGTGGGAGAGGAACGTTTTGTTTCAGTTATTTGTACAGGTGCTATTATCATACGTCCCACATTGTTCTTACCGGATGCCCAATCATTGTTGTCTACTTTGTCAAGCACCCATTCAGTTACTTTAGTTTGGGGTCGGGCGAAGTAGACATTTGTAGTAAAAGGAGAGTTTTCGGTACATTCACGATGTATACTTTTTGCTGTGCATTTTATTGTTTTTGAAGTAAGTTTAGGCCCAACAAGTTAAGGGCGCATTTGTTTGTCAATACCGAACAATATTATCAGTTATTGGGGCAATAGTATATGTCAGTGGGGCGAAGATGGGACTGTGCACAAGTAAATTAGAAAATCCCACAGATGTATTATATTTTCCTGATAGGGGTACATGAGGAATATTTCGAGAAATGGATGAATTAGCAGCCCCAGTGTCCAGGAGGAATTTTGCCTTCTGTCCTTGTACCATTGCTGCAACATATGACCCTGTTGGACCCACTGGAATTTCCACCCGTTCCTCTCTCTATTTTCTGGACCACCCTAGTGGATAAAATCCTATTCGGGCAATGGGACAGTTACCATCTGGGATGTTCAGGGAACTACTTTTTCTTTCAGTTCTCAATGATAGTGCATGTGGTTTGTTGTGCTGTACCCGGTGTGCTACCCCCGCCCCCCCGCTCTGTTTCTACACCCCATTCCAAGCTGGTTTATTACTTCTCCCTGATCTGCTTGGCTTTTGTCTTTTTATTTTAAACAAAATTTTCGAAAAAGCCCTCTGTTGCTATCTCCTGTTATATACTTACTCCACCCCCGACTGTTGCGCCACCATCCCTGCCCTTTTTTTTGTTGAGAAAATGTTCTTTGGCAAACATGTTACATTCTTCTAATTTACCGCTCTAATTTCGATGTCCATCTTGGGGCACTAAATGAAAAAGAAAATGATGGCCATTAGTGCGTCATGAGACATACATGTATAAGTAAGTCATAAAGCTGGGGCTGCTATAACATCATGACTTATACATGCACATGTAATTCATCATTGCGTTGGGGCCTAACGAGATATTTTATTTCAAGGGGCTTGGAGCCTGCCCATTTATTACTGTTCTTTGGCTTCATTGCAACTCTTATATGTTGCCTCTTAATTGGCCAGCGTGTGCCAGTTTTACAACCTCATTTGTGTGGAGCATGGGTCAAGTGCTGATGGCCTCGTTTTGATTAGTGTCCTTCTGCTCCTCTCGCTGTGATTGAAGTACGATTTTTCTTTCATCTTCCCATTCTGTTGCTTCTTATATCCCCCCGTTGTCCGTGTTGCTTTTTCCCCTCCCACCCCCGTTGTCCGTGTTGCTTCTTCCCTCACACCCCTTGTCCGCATTGCTTCTTCCCTCACACCCCTTGTTCGTGTTGCTTCTTCCCTCACACCCCTTGTTGTCCGTGTTGCTTCTTCCCTCACACCCCCTGTTGTCCGTGGTGCTTCTTCCCTCCCACCCCCTGTTGTCCGTGTTGCTTCTTCCCTCCCACCCCCCTGTTGTCCGTGTTGCTTCTTCCTTCCCACCCCCCTGTTGTCCGTGTTGCTTCTTCCTTCCCACCCCCTGTTGTCCGTGTTGCTGCTTCCTATCCATATTGCTTCTATGTTGTCGCATTGGTTGAAACCCTCCCTGTTGTGTGCTTCGCTTTAAATGCTCACACCCCCGTTCTGGTCTTCATTGCCTTAAACCCTCCCACCCCGGCTAGAAGACGTCAAAGCCAATAGCTTTCGCATAGCGAGACATGTTGGCTTTGCCAAGGCTTTTTGTGTGATTTTTTTAATCTGATGCTCAGCATTGGCAGTAACCAGTTGTTTCCTTTTTTACCAGTGCTTAAAATAATCACCAAAAGCATTAGCAAAGCCAACAGACGAGACTTAATGGCTTTGCTAATGCTTTTTTCATTGAATGCCTCTGCAGCAGCTGCCACATTAATTGTACAGATTATAATGGTTTAAAAAATAAAAAAAAAAATTAAATTCAAAAACCTTTATTAAACATTTGGCATGTTACAAACATCATTTTGTCAGGAACTGTGGCACACATTACAATCATGAAGTAATTGACACTAATATGGATACTGCATAGTGCTCATCATGGCGCAACGTCTCAGGTGGGAAAAAGAGTAGAGCAAGAGAAATGTATGTGACTAGGAGGTCTGTAGGTAGTCTGCATGATGTCTGGACCCAGTCAATTCAGAATCTGCTTCGGTGGTGGGGGCGTCAGTGGGGTTGGAGCCCGCTAGAGACCCATCTGGGTTGGCTAGTCAGTGAAGGTAGGATATGAGGGGGCCCCCATATATCAGGAGGTCTATTTGCAGCAGGCATCAGGTCCCAAAATTCACCAAGGAGTGTCTGGCAACGAGTTGCATCGGTTAGCCAATGTTTAACATGTGGTGTCTGTCTCCGGCCCCAGTGAATTGCTACCCGCCTCTTGGCGAGCACCAGTAGCATTGCGACAAGCTTACGATTAGCGTCTGAAACGTCTTTTACATTTCCCAGGAGGCATAGTAGGGGGGTCAGGTAAGATACGCTCCAGAGTGATATAGCTAATTATAGAGCACACCTCTAACCAAAAATCTGAAACCTTAGGACACAACCAGCCCAGGTGTACAAAGTCCACGCCGGGAGCAGAGCACCGCACACACCTGTCGCTGTCCACCAGGCCCATCCTATGCAGCGTGACGGGGGTGCGATACAGCCGATGTATGTATTTAAAGTGAATAAGCTGTAGGCGATAATTGGGGGAGACACGTTTAGTTTGGCTACAGCAATATTGCCACTGTGTGGGAGTGAGGTCGACAGCCAGGTCCATACTCCATGCATTGCGAGCGCGCTCAGTATCTATGGGGGATGCAGCCAGTGTGAGGGCGTAGAGCCTTGTGACTAGTTTGCGCGGGGACGTAGAGGAGTGTAGATATTCAAGCGCAGTATTAGGCTGGGGGGGCCAGTGGAAAGGTCGGGTTGTCGTTTTTGCAGGTGGCCCTAAACTGGTAGTAGAGCAGTTTATCTAGTGGTGCAGCATCCTCCGGCAGTGTAAGAAAGGTGTTACTGGGATAGGTGTTGGTGCGGATACCCAAATCTGCTGCTCGGCGAGCCATGCCCGCTGTCTGCAGCAGGGGGAATGCAGAGTTGCTCGCGAGCTGCATTGAGGGCGCGAAAAGTGTTTTCGAGCAAGTGTATTTGCGCAGCCCGTCCCAGGCCCAGCGTACGCACTCCACCGTGTCTCTCGCCACGGGGGATTTTATGTGGTAGAAATAGCGCAGTTTGCAGTGGCCAAGGGGGGGGATGCTAGGTCCGTCTCGACCGCGACATGCGTCTGGAAGGGTGTTGGGTGAATCCAAAAGTGGAGGAAACTAGCTTGAGCGCATAGCGCGTAAAGTCGGAGATCGGGGGCACCCATTCCACCTCTCGCTAGGGGTAGCGTCAGGACGTCGTAGGCGATACAGGGCTGACGTCCCGCCCAGATTAAAGTGATAATGTTGGATTTCAGTTTAAAAAAAAATTGTGATGTCAGTGGGATGGGGATGTTTAGAAACAAGTCCAGGAATTTGGGAAGCACGATCATTTTTGCGATTGCAATGCGTCCCGCCAACCAGAGAGGAAGTTTCTGCCACGTTTGCATCCTAGTCTGCAGCCATTCCATTGCTTTGCCTGTTAAAAGCAAAACGACAATCGTGAACATTACCTGCGCCATCTTGTCTGGTGGAATTCTATGTGCACATAAGTTGCAGTCATTTTAATCTATCACAGCCATTTTGTACTCTGTTGGTCACCTTTGTTTCACCCTGCCCTTACTAGCATCCCTCTGACCCTCTGACCGACCTGGTACGTGTGCTGGGGGCTATAAACTCTATTTGCCGCAACAAACCTCAGCGCCACTTGCTGCCACAAACTCGTTTTTCCTCTCATCTCTGTTTTCAGGCAAACCTTTGGACACTCCACCCCTCACTGCACCTAGTTACACAAACAGGTTCCAAACACCAAAAAGACTCTTGCAACATGATTTATTGCACTGCAAACAGCAAGACTTGTTGTTACCAACAATGGGACCTGTTTTTATCAACAGAACGGACTCTTAGATCTGGCCGGTCTCACATGTTTTAGACCCTGAAGCAAGGTCCAGCTGCAAGATAAGATTGTCTGTTTGACCTGGGTGGGAAGAGAATTACTGTTGGGCTTGTGACACAACCTGTCCGGGGCGGGGACCCCAAGCTTGTGTAACCATGTTGATGAAACCAATGCATTGTGTCAAACCTGTATAAAAGGAAGAGCCAAAGGAGTTATCAGCAGAACACCTCCCTCAGACATCCCGGTGTCTGCAGTTGACGTGATCTCCTCATGAGAAATAAACCTTTTTCTTGTCTTCCAGTTTCCAGCGCTTGCCTCATTATTTTGATAGCGAACCCAAAGTGAATTAGAGGTGGAACCCTGCACCGGGCAGCATTGAGGGTCTTGGAAGACTCACTGCCTTTCACAAATTGGCGCCCAAACGTGGGGGCCCATCAGCGACGCGTGGGTCCGATAGAGAGGTCCTAACGACGGAGTGAACGACTAAACGATTGGGGTATACCTGCCTGAGAAGACCCTTGTCTGGCAGCCGATCGACTGAATTTCACCGGTTCCGAACGGACCTCTCGAGTGACCTGCGGTCCTGACTGGGACCTTAGAGGAACGCCGCATTGATTGTTGGAGTGAGAGGACAACCAGGCGCTGGAAGGGGAAGACTAAGAACCGTCCATACGGTCCGGGTAAGGTCGTGAAAAACGACTTAAATTGATTGATTGAATAGTTTGATTGAAATACTAGTATTCCTTTTTTGATATTGAGTTATTTACGACATTTCCCTGCTTGCAAACGACGAAGAATAGGAATATTCTCTCTTTGCAGGCAGCGAAGGACAGGTAGTGCAGACTTTTTGTCTAAATTGATTGATTGAGATATTCATTTTTGACCGATAAATACATCATGCCTGTTTTCTCTAGATTGTTTGATTGTAATTGTTTTGGACCAGACCGTTCGTTAGAGGTCAGTCAGCCGGCACCGCCGGAAGGCACCCCTAAGAAGGACATGTACGTAAAGTATGGATTAGCCACCGTAGCTTATAGCAAACTATGGCATAAATACACTAGGAAGGACCGGGTAAATCAGTGGCCACTGACGGGATCTTTCGATCCCGCTAAAATAGAAACGTTAGAATTAGCTCTCCACAAAAAGAAAACTAGACCAACCATGTTTGACAGTTTTGGTTTATGGCGAAAAGAGGCAGCTCAAAGAAAGAAAAGGGACGAAGCTAGACAAGATAAAGAAACGCGAAAATCAGCTTACCAAGCCTGTAAAAGATTAGAAGAAAAACTAAAAGAAAAGGAAATTGATAAAAAGGAACAGGAATCAAAAATATCAGGTCAATGCCCTGTTAGAACGCCCTCGACTCTTTACCCCAAGTTACCGGCAAAACAAAGGGTAGATGATGATTTATTGTTAGGTCCCCCAATCATATACATGCCACCCCCTTACGCCCCTACTCATCCTGTGAAAAGCAGCGAGTCTCCTGGGATCCCCAATGCTGCCCGGCGCAAAGTCACCTTTAATCCACTTTGGAGTCACTATCTAAAATAACGAGGCAGGCGCTGGAAGCTGGAAGGCAAGAAAAAGGTTTATTACTCTTAGAGGAGACCACGTCAACTGCTGACACCTGGATGTCTTCAGGGAGGTGTTCTACTGGCAATGCTTCTGACTCTTCCTTTTATACAGTTTTACACAATGTATTTGTTTCTTTTATCATGGTTACAAGCTTGGAGTCTCCGCCCGGGCAGGTTGTCACACAAGCCTGACATTGTTTTATCAACATGGTTACACAAGCCCAACATTAACTCTCCTCCCACCCAGGTCAAAAACAGACAATTTAATTGCAGCTGGACCTTGCTTCAGGGTCTAAAAACGAGTGAGACCGGCCAGATCTAAGAGTCCGTTCTGTTGATAAGAACAGGTCCCATTGTTGGCAAAAACCCAGTCTTGCTGTGTGTAGTGCAATAAACCATGTTTGCAAGAGTCTGTTTGGTATTTGTAACCCGTTTGTGCAGGGATGAGAGGAAAGACGAGTTTGAGGCAGCAGGTGATGTTGATGTTTGTCGTGGAAATAGTTTATAGCCCCCAGCACACATATCAGGTTTGGTCAGAAGGCTGCTAGAGGACAGGGTGAAATGAAGGTGACCAACAGAGTACAAAATGGCTGTGGTAAATCAGAATGACTGTAGTTTATGTGCACGTAGGAACTTTCATCAGACAAGATGGCGCAGAATGTTCATGATTGTGTTTTGTTCTTAACAGTCGCCCCTTTGAACATAACTAGCCATCTTGTCAGTCTATTTCGATCTCCTTAATGTCCTGTATTTCTTGTTCATACATTACTCTCATTTTTGTTAACTGAGTGTCCATAGTCTTAGGGCGCAAGGCACTTATGCAAAGAGAACACAAAGGTGGTATACAGTGTACACCCAAACAGCAACCACATATTGCCAATACTGGGACCAAGAGAAACATTGATATTTTCCAACCCCAGTCCTTTAAGATGCCCCAAAGCCAACTTCCAATTGTCCAAGTCTCTGATCCTTGATGAATTTCTGAAGACAGTCTGTGGAGATGTTCGATTGCTTCATAGAGGGTGAATTATCAGGGATGTATATGCAGCAACTGGCACCAATGATGCGACATGCTCCTCCACGATCCGCTAGTACCACGTCCAGGACCATGCGGTTTTGTAGGGCCACCAGACGGACCGCTTGAAGCTCGGCAGTGTTGTTGGTGAGGATGCCAGCTGTGACGTTCAGGGCGGTTTCTACCGCTTGAGACAGATGTCTGATGGCTCAGCTGTTTGCCATCGGACCCCATAGCGGGACGAGCCCTTTTGCTGCGTCAACGAACTGTGATGCGGCAGAGTCTGCTTGATCAGTGTCTTTAGAACGCTTTTCTCGATGATGCTCTGCAGGGGCTGTGTAGGTTGGTGGCAAAACAAAGGCGATGTAGCACGTGCCCCCCAGTTTCTTGGGAGCCAGGTGTAGGCTTTGGTTCCACAGACAAAGTACATATTGGGTGATGCAACAAATGCTGGAGGATTGGCAGTGTTCAAAGTCCTTACAATGTTACAAGTGCTGTGACCCACATTCTTAGTCCCACGGCCTTCAATGCATACAAGGCCAGAGACGTTCACCACAGATAGGGCCACAGTCAGTGTTGCAGCAGTTCTTTTCTTCAGGTAGAAAAATGTGGCTCTGACAGGATTATTGAACACTTGTATTTCCACTCGTTCTTTGGAGGGGACATTCATTGGGAATGTCGTATTGGAGGTGTGAGGGCAAAGGGAGCTGCTGTTCTTCCTGTTTGGTTTAGCCAGAACTCGTTGTAGAACTGAGCGATTGTCCCATCGGAAGTGGCATTGTCTTTGTAACTTTCTTGTAGGAGCATCATCCAGGCAAGGCAAGATCCATGAACAGAAAAGGGTGAAGGGATGAAAGGGATGGAATGTTCAGTGGCATGTGGTAGCAGCCCACAGACCCAACAGTTAGTGGCATTGGTGGCAAGATTGTGCTGGTGCAGCATCTGTACGAAAGAATTATTCCAGAATTCTTTGCGTCGTTCTCGGAGATGTGGCGGTAGTGATACCAGGTAGTGTTCTTTCTTTGTGATTGGTTGCATGGTTGGTGACAATGTTCTGTATGCAGGTGCATTCTCTTCAATGATCCAGAGTGTGACCATTAGCAGGAGGCAGGTGAGAAATGCAGCTACAAGTGCAATTGTCTTTGTACTGTGCAGTTCAAAAGTCTTGGTGTTCTTTGCGGTTGCTTTGCAGGTGTTCCGTTTCTTCCATCATCTTCGAGGAGCTCACCAACTGTTAGGACCACAGACTTTTGTCTGGTGTTTTTCCTGGTAGCGTCGTTTGGCTGTGCTACCGATCTGAGACTCTGACTCAGTTAGTGGCCTGGTTGTTGGAGCTCCCCTTTTCGTCGATCTTAGGTTGTACCCTTCCTTGGATGGCACCGTGGGGTCGGGAAATTCAGACAGTTGGAGGGTGTCTTCTTGTGGGTAGCAACTCAGAGCTGGTCGGTCTTTTGCGAGTACTTCCTCTTGCACCTCCACCTCTTCACAGGTTGCCAGCGTTGGAGGGACTTTCTTGCAGTGGTGGGCGTGCAGCCAATTTTTTTTTCCTTCCACTCGGAGGCAGTTCGAGTGGTGATCAAGACTTGCCAGGGGCCCGTCCACCTGGGCTCCAGATTCTTCGTTCTTTGGAAGTTGCGAACTAGGATGAAGTCCCCAGGCTTTATCACATGTCCTGGGCCCCTGGATATGTCAGGCAAGGCTTGCTGCACCTGTTGGTGGATAATTGTTAGCTCGCTTGTCAATTTATGCAGATAGTCTGACATTAATATGTTCGGGACATCGTTAATGGAGGTGGGTCTTGGTGCCGCCCAAATGTTCATAGGCCTGCCGAAGACCACTTCATACGGGGTCAGTCTGTGTTTGGTCGGGGTGGAGCGCATTGATAGCAATGCCAATGGAAGGGCGTCGGGCCATTTCAACCCGGTTGTGGCAACTATTTTGGCTAGCTTTAGTTTCAATGTTGCATTGTGTCTCTCTACCAGGCCCGCTGATTGGGGGTGGAAGACGGCATGGAATTTTTGTTTTACCCCCAACCCTTTCAGTATGTTGTGTATCACTTCGGCTACGAAGTGTGGGCCGTTGTCGCTCCATAAAATTCTGCAAAGGCCGTACCGGGGAAGAATTCTTTCAACAATACTTTTGCAGTGGCTATGGCAGTATTGTCGCGGGTGGGATATGCCTCCACCCATTTGCTAAAAGCGCACACAACCACCAGGACATATTTTAGACCATGGCATCTCTCTAGTTGGATGTAATCCATTTGAAGGACTTCAAAGGGGTGATCAGGGACTCCAAACCCTCCCCGTGGTACTACTGTCCCTTTCCCTGGGTTGTGTTGTAGGCATACTATACATTGTTGTACTAGGCGCTTTGCAGATTCTGTTATCTTGACATTATGCCATACTCTTGTGATTAGTTCAATCATGGGGGTGGACCCTATGTGTGCTGGTAAATGTGCCATGGTCAATATGGGGATGAGGTAGGCATTGGGTAACAGCCATTTATTTCCGTCTTTAGTTCTCCAGCAATTTTCCTCGTCTTTTAGTCCCACCTTTTCCCACTCGGTCAATTCGTCTTGTGTGCCTGTAGTCTGTATGTCCCTTACAGTGGTCCTAGCATCAGTCCATTGTTCAGCTTGTGACCTGGTCACATACATTCGTGTCATGGTTCTGTCTTCTGCTGTGGCTCGGGCAGTAACGTCTGCTAGCGCATTTCCCTGTCCAATGAGATCTGTCACTTTCCTATGTGCTTGGCATTTTATCACTGCTAGCTTTTTGGGAGGAGGACTGCTTCCGTCAAGGCGGAGACTAAATCTCCATGCAGGATGGGTGTACCGTGTGAAGTCAGGAACCCTCTTTCTTTCCATAGAATCCCGAAATGGTGAACCACCCCGAAGGCGTATTGGCTGTCGGTGTATATGTTAACTGTCGTGCCAGCTGCTAAAATACATGCTCGTGTGAGGGCAATGTGTTCTGCTGCCTGGGCGGAACGTTGGGCAATACGGGCTGTTTCTAGAATGGTTCGGGCTGTGGTGACGGCGTATGCAGCTGAGGTGGTGCCGTCGGGGAGTTTGATGCACGAACCATCCACCGATAGTTCTCCATCTGGCTCTAGAAAGGCAGTGTCTCTGAGGTCTACTCTACTTTTTGTTTGTTCATCGGTTAGTGTCACACAGTCGTGTAGTGGAGCCACGTTAGAATCGTTCTCGGGTAGGGGGTAACAGTGTGGCTGGATTGAGGGTGGTGCATCGCTTTAGGGTAATGTGCGGTGCTAGCAGGGTCAACTCATATCCTGTCAGTCGGGCGCTAGTCAAGTGTTGGGTTTTGGTCTGGTTCAGTAGTGTGTCGACTGCATGGGGTACTAAAACAGTGACTGGATTGGAGAGCACTATTCCTTCGCTCTGGCGTATTGATACCGCTGCAGCTGCCACAGCGCGCAGGCACGCTGGCAGTGCTCTGGCTACTGGATCGAGGGTGGCAGAAAAATATGCACAAGGGCGTTGTTTGTGACCAATTGATTGTGTTAGGACAGACAATGCACATCCCTCCCTTTCGTGTGTGTAGAGGAAGAATGGTTTGGAGTAATCTGGGGTTCCTAGGACTGGTGCTGAGCAAAGGGCATTGCGTAGTTCTTTAAAGGCTGTCTGGCATTCGGGGTCCAGGGGAGAGGTGAGGGGATGTCCTTAGCTAGGAGGGAGAGAAGGGTTTGACAATGAGGCTAAAGTTCGGTAACCACTGTCTGCAAAACGAGGTGAGGCCTATCAAAGAGCGGACTTGCTTCTGATTTTTGGGGACAGGGGTGTCTAGAATTGTCTGGATCCTGTCAGGCGTGAGTTTTCTCCCTTTTTTGATAAAAGGTGACCCAAATAGGTCACTTGTGATTTACAGAACTGCAGTTTCTTTCGGGAGACCTTGTGACCATTCTCAGCAAGGAAATGGAGTAGTTTGATGGTGGCTGTGACGGCTATTGGTATGGTGTCTGCTGCTAGAAGGATGTCGTCTACATATTGTATTAGTGCCACTCCATCTGGCAATTGTATGGCGTCCAACTGTCTTTTAAGCGCCTGGCTATAGATACTTGGGCTCTCAGTGTACCCCTGAGGTGCTCTACAAAATCTATACGAACGGGAATTTAGGGTAAATCCAAAAAGATAGCGGCTGTCCTCGTGAATAGGTATGGAAAAGAAGGCGTTCTTGAAGTCGATTACAGTGAACGTGGTGGCAGTTGAGGGGATTAAAGTCAAAATTGTCGTGATGTCGGAAACTACTGGGTATTGTGGTACTACGATTTTGTTTACCTCCCGCAGGTCAATGATGAAGCGGTAGGCTTTCCCATCTCCCTCTCCCTGTCTCTTTACAATCGGTAGTATGGGACTGTTACAAATGTTGCTCACTACTTCCTCTACCACCCCTGCCTCTACCAAAGAGAGTATGATCTCTGTTAGTGCTTTCTCACCCTCTGGCGATATTTTGTACTGCGGTACCTTCGGTAGGGTTGCGTCCTGTCGTATTGTTACATGTACTGGGTCAATCATCATTCGTCCTACGTCTGAATCAGCCCTAGCCCATAAGTGTGATGGCAAAGTGTCCAGTAGGGATGTGTCAGTCTCAGAGATGGAAAACATGTGCTGAAAAGGGTTCTCTCTATGGTGTTGGGGGTTGTCATACAGGATGACACGCACTCCGTCTGGTGAGCATCTGATAGTCGCATGGAAGTGTTTCAAAAGGTCGAGGCCCATAATGGCGTCTGGGGTGTTAGATGAGAGGAGGAATGTCGTTTCGACGCCATTGCTGTCAAGATTAAAAGGGATGGGTCGGGACAAAGGGTTGGTGGAGGGCGTACCGTCAAATCCTATTGAGGTCACATGTGAGCCTGACAAGGGTGCCCTTGGAATCAGTCGTTTGGATAGTGCACTACGTGTTGCTCCTGTGTCTACCAAAAATGGCGACCTTGTGCCCAGGACCTCAGCGGTAACATAAGGGCCTTGCTGATCAACGCAGAGCTCGACTGGATCCCTCCCTTGCCCCTGGCTGTCCTATGCAAAGTCGTACGTATTGTCATCTGTCTGTTGGTACTGATTCTGTCTGGGATGGTCAAATGCGTTCACTCTTCCTGGCCTTTCCTCGCTTGCTTCACTCGCGTACCCTCTCCCACGTCCTCTTCCTCTCTGTCCACTTGCTATTTCCCTCGCCCCTCTGCCCCTAGCAGCTCCTAACAAAGCCGGGCATTGGGATTTCCAGTGTCCATATTTTTTGCAAAATGCACATTGATCCTGTCCTAGGTCTTGGCGTCCTACATATGATGTAGATGGATTGTTCCTAGGTGGCTGTACTCTAGGGGTATTCTGCTGGTTTCCTCCCCTCCTGTATTCGCCCCCTGGAGTTGTGCTATCATTACCCTTTGCTTCAAGTCCTTCTTTTTCCTTTCTGTAGCCCTGTCATTTTCGTTTCTCTGATGCTCGTAATACTGGGCCATTTGGAGAATGGCCGTCGGTTTAGATGCTGCCCAACTACTTTCGCTGGCTTGTAGTTTCTGGGATACATCTGGCAGTAATCCTTTGACGTAGTTCTGCACAAATAAGTGGTGTCCGGTTGCGGTGGACATGTCTTGTCCACTGTAATCAGAGAACACAGTTTTAAATCTGGAGAAGTACTCTGTGACGTCCTCTTGTGGTTTCTGGCGGCATGCGGTTACTATGGATCAGTCTATCTTTTTCTCTGGGATCAGCGTTTTCACTTTCTGCACTATTTTGTCAGGGAGGTCTAATATTGCTTTAACTGGTTTTTGACCAGGGTTCCGCTGTTTATCTAGTGTGTCGAGTTGTTCCCAGGTATGACCAAACAGTTCGGTATGGTTTACTTTCTTAACCTGTTTCCACACATCTGCTGGCAAACATAACCCGAAGAACAAGTCTATGTCGGCAAGTGTCGTCATTGTTGATCCCAGAGCGGTACCTAGCTCGGCGTAAAGGCGGTGGGGTTCTTTTCGTAAATCCGGCAAAGATTTACGGAAGGTCAGGATGTCCTGTCTGTCCCATGGCTGATACACCCAATTGTAGACCACCCTTCCTCTAGCGTCTTGATGGTTTATATCGTCATTAGTCCCTTGTCCTCTAGGAGGTACCCAGTAAGGGGCAGCTTCTTTTATTGGCATCATGCTATCTGTTTTTTCCACTGGGGGTCCTGCTACCTTAGTTGTCCTGTCCCTATCTATCTGTCCTTGTTCTATGAGGTGACGCAATACTTCTAGTGTGGATGAAAATAGTTCTGCAACATCGTTGTCGCCTTCATCTCCGATGTCTACCTTCCTGTAGAGAGCCACTAATCGCTCGGGCCCTACGTTTTGGTACTTCTCTTCATATGCAGTAAGGGTGTGGTAACAGAGACGTACAATAAAGTATCGTTTGCGGTTTTCAACATAGGAGTCGCATATGTCTGTTACGTGTTCTTCCGTTTCCTATCTATGAGGGTTTTAACTATTTTATCAATGCCTGCTCGCTCATTTTTACTTAATCGCGGGACCCTGGGCGCTCCTATTTCCTTGGTTCCTACCTCTACTACTGCCTCCTTTGATGAGGCATTTGGTGTGGGTGGCTCAGTGGGAGCAGAGGTGGTGGAGACTGAGGCGATCGTGCCATCTCCAGCTATACTTTGGGGGTCCTGGCGTTGTACTACGGGATGAGTAGGGGCATAAGGGGGTGGCATGTATATCATTGGTGGACCTAACAATAAATCATCATCTACCCCCTGTTTTGCTGGTAACTCGGGGTAAAGAGTTAAGAGGCGTTCTAACAGGGCATTGACCTGATATTTTTGATTCCTGTTCCTTTTTATCGATTTCCTTTTCTTTTAGTTCTTCTTCTAACTTTTTACAGGCTTGGTAAGCTGATTTTCGCGTTTCTTTATCTTGTCTAGCTTCGTCTCTTTTCTTTCGTTGAGCTGCTTCTTTTCGCCATAAACCAAAACTATCAAACATGGCTGGTCTAGCTTTCTTTTTGTGGAGAGCTAATTCTAACGTTTCTATTTTAGCGGGATCGAAAGATCCCGTCAGTGGCCACTGATTTACCCGGTACTTCCTAGTGTACTTATGCCATAGTTTGCTATAAGCTACGGTGGCTAATCCATATTTTACGTACATGTCCTTGTTAGGGGTGCCTTCCGGCGGTGCCGGATGACTGACCTCTAACAAACGGTCCGGTCCAAAACAATCAAACAATCTAGAGAAAACAGGCATGACGTATTTAGCGGTCAAAATGAATATCTCAATTAATGTTAGACAAAAGTCTGTACTACCTGTCCTTCGCTGTCTGCAAAGAGCGAATATTCCTATTCTACGTTGTTTGCAAGCACGGAATGTCTCAAATAACTCAAAAAGGAATACTAGTATTTCTATCAATCAATCAATTTAAGTCATGTTTTCTCACGACCTTACCCGGACCGTATGGACAGTTCTTAGTCTTCCCCTTCCAGCGCCTGGTTGTCCTCTCACTCCAACAATCAATGCGGCGTTCCTGTAAGGCCCCAGTCAGGACCGCAGGTCACTCGAGAGAGGTCCGTTCGGAACCGGTGAAGTTCAGTCAATTGGCAGCCAGACGAGGGTCTCTTTCAGGCAGGTGCACTCCAATCATTTAGTCGTTCACTCCGTCGTTAGGACCTCTCTACTGGACCCACGTGTCTCTGATGGGCCCCCCGTTGGGTCGCCAATTTGTGAAAAGCAGCGAGTCTCCTGGGATCCCCAATGCTGCCCGGCGCAAAGTCACCTTTAATCCACTTTGGATTCACTATCTAAAATAACGAGGCAGGCGCTGGAAGCTGGAAGGCAAGAAAAAGGTTTATTACTCTTAGAGGAGACCACGTCAACTGCTGACACCAGGATGTCTTCAGGGAGGTGTTCTACTGGCAATGCTTCTGACTCTTCCTTTTATACAGTTTTACACAATGTATTTGTTTCTTTTATCATGGTTACAAGCTTGGAGTCTCCGCCCCGGGCAGGTTGTCACACAAGCCTGACATTGTTTTATCAACATGGTTACACAAGCCCAACATTAACTCTCCTCCCACCCAGGTCAAAAACAGACAATTTAATTGCAGCTGGACCTTGCTTCAGGGTCTAAAAACGAGTGAGACCGGCCAGATCTAAGAGTCCGTTCTGTTGATAAGAACAGGTCCCATTGTTGGCAAAAAACCAGTCTTGCTGTGTGTAGTGCAATAAACCATGTTTGAAAGAGTCTGTTTGGTATTTGTAACCCGTTTGTGCAGGGATGAGAGGAAAGACGAGTTTGAGGCAGCAGGTGATGTTGATGTTTGTCGTGGAAATAGTTTATAGCCCCCAGCACACATCAGGTTTGGTCAGAAGGCTGCTAGAGGACAGGGTGAAATGAAGGTGACCAACAGAGTACAAAATGGCTGTGGTAAATCAGAATGACTGTAGTTTATGTGCACGTAGGAACTTTCATCAGACAAGATGGCGCAGAATGTTCATGATTGTGTTTTGTTCTTAACAATCCCGTAGTACAACGCCAGGACCACCAAAGTATAGCCGGAGATGGCACGATTGCCTCGTCTCCACCGCTTCTGCTCCCACCGAGTCACCCACACCAAATGCCTCATCAAAGGATACAGTAGTAGAGGTAGGATCAAAAGAAAAAGGAGCGCCCAGGGTCCCGCAATTAAGTAAAATGAGCGAGCAGACATTGATAAAATAGTTAAATCCCTCATAGATAGGAAGGAGACAGAAGAGTATGTAACTGACATATGCAACTCCTATGTTGAAAACCGCAAACGATACTTTATTGTACATCTGTTACCATACTCTTACTGCATATGAAGAGAAGTACCAAGATGTAGGGCCCGAGCGGCTAGTGGCTCTCTATAGGAAGGTAGACACCGGAGATGAAGGCAACAACGATGTTACAGAACTCTTTTCATCCACACTGTAGGTATTCCGTCACCTCGTGGAACAAGGACGGATAGATAAGGACAGGACATCTAAGATAGCAGGACCCCGGTGGAAAAACCAGATAGCATGATGCTGATAAAAGAAGCTGCCCCTTATTGGGTACCTCCTAGAGGACAAGGGACTCATGACGATATGAACCATCAAGACGCTAGAGGAAGGGTGGTCTACAATTTGGTGTATCAACCATGGGACAGACAGGACATTTTGACGTTCCGTAAATCTTTACCGAATTTACGAAAGAACCCCACCGCCTTTTACACCGAGCTAGGTACCGCTCTGGGATCAACAATAATGACACTTGCCGACATAGACTTGTTCTTCGGGTTATGTTTGCCACCAGATGTGTGGAAACAGATTAGGAAACTAGACCATACCGAACTGCTTGGTCATACCTGGGAACAACTCAACACACTAGATAAACAGCGGAACCCTGGTCAAAAACCGGTTAAAGCAATATTGGACCTCCCTGACAAAATAGTGCAGAAAGTGAAAACGCTGATCCCAGAGAAAAAGATAGACTGGTCCATAGTAACCGTGTGCCGCCAGAAATCACAAGAGGATGTCTCGGAGTATTTCTCCAGATTTGAAACGGTGTTCTCCGATTACAGTGGACCATACATGTCCACCGCAACCGGACACCACTTATTTGTGCAGAACTATGTCAAAGGACTACTGCCAGATGTATCCCAGAAATTACAAGCCAGCGAAAGTAGTTGGACAGCATCTAAACCGGCGGCCATTCTCCAAATGGCCCAGTACTATGAGCATCAGAGAAACAAAAATGACAGGGCTACAGAAAGGAAAAAGAAGGACTTGAAGGAAATGGTAATGGTAGCACAACTGCATGGGGCGAATACAGGAAGGGAGCAATATAGGGGAGGATACCAGCAGAATACCCCTAGAGTACAGCCACCTAGAAACAATTCATCGACATCATATGTAGGACGCCAAGACCTAGGACAGGATCAATGTGCATTTTGCAAAGAATATGGACACTGGAAAACCCAATGCCCGGCTTTGTTAGGAGCTGGTAGGGGCAGAGGGACGAAGGAAATAGCAAGTGGACAGAGAGGAAGAGGACGTGGGAGAGGGTACGCGAGTGAAGCAAGCGAGGAAAGGCCAGGAAGAGTGAACACATTTGACCATCCCAAACAGAATCAGTACCAACAGACAGATTATGACAATACGTACGACTTTGCATAGGACAGCCAGGGGCAAGGGAGGGATCCAGTCGCGCTCTATGTTGATCAGCAAGGACCTTATGTTACCGCTGAGGTCCTGGGCACAAAGTCGCCATTTCTGGTAGACACGGGAGCAACACGTAGTGCACTATCCAAACGACTGATTCCAAGGGCACCCTTGTCAGGCTCACATGTGACCTCAATAGGATTTGACGGTACGCCCTCCACCAACCCTTTGTCCCGACCGATCCCTTTTAACCTTGACAACAATAGCGTCGAAACAACATTCCTCCTCTCTTCCATCACACCCCAGACGCCATTATGGGTCTCGACCTTTTGAAACACTTCCATGCGACTATCAGATGCTCACCAGACGGAGTGCGTGTCGTCCTGTATGACAACCCCCAGCGCCATAGAGAGAACCCTTCTCAGCACGTTTCCCATCTCCGAGACGGACGCATCCCTACTGGACACTTTGCCATCACACTTATGGGCTAGGGCTGATTCAGACGTAGGACGAATGATGATTGACCCAGTACACGTAACAATACGACAGGACGCTACCCTACCGAAGGTACCGCAGTACAAAATATCACCAGAGGGTGAGAAGGCTCTGACAGAGATCATACACTCTTTGGTAGAGGCAGGGGTGGTAGAGGAAGTAGTGAGCAACGTTTGTAACAGTCCCATACTACCGATTGTAAAGAGACGGGGAGAGGGAGACGGAAAAGCCTACCGCTTCATCATTGACCTGCGGGAGATAAACAAAATCGTAGTGCCACAATACCCAGTAGTTTCCGACATCACGGCAATTTTGACTTTAATCCCCTCCACTGCCACCACCTTCACTGTAATTGACCTCAAAAACGCATTCTTTTCCATACCTATACACAAGGACAGCCGCTAACTATTTGGATTCACCCTAAACTCCCGTTCGTACAGATTTTGTAGAGCACCTCAGGGGTACACTGAGAGCCCAAGTATCTATAGCCAGGCGCTTAAAAGACAGTTGGACGCCATACAATTGCCAGATGGAGTGGCACTAATACAATATGTAGACGACATCCTTCTAGCAGCAGACACCATACCAATAGCCGTCACAGCCACCATCAAACTACTCCATTTTCTTGCTGAGAATGGTCACAAGGTCTCCCGAAAGAAATTGCAGTTCTGTAAATCACAAGTGACCTATTTGGGTCACCTTTTATCCAAAGAAGGGAGGAAACTCACGCCTGACAGGATCCAGACCATTCTAGACACCCCTGTCCCCAAAGATCAGAAACAAGTCCGCTCTTTGATAGGTCTCACTTCATTTTGCCGACAGTGGTTACCGAACTTTAGCCTCATTGTCAAACCCCTTCTCTCCCTCCTAGCTAAAGACATCCCCTCACCTCTCCCCTGGACCCCTGAATGCCAGTCAGCCTTTAAAGAACTACGCAATGCCCTTTGTTCAGCGCCTGTCCTAGGAACCCCGGATTACTCCAAACCATTCTTCCTCTGCACGCACAAGAGGGAAGGATGTGCATTGTCTGTCCTAACACAATCAATTGGTCACAAACAACGCCCTTGTGCATATTTCTCTGCCACCCTCGATCCAGTAGCCAGAGCGCTGCCAGCGCGCTGTGGCAGCTGCAGCAGTATCGATACGCCAGAGCGAAGGAATAGTACTCTCCAATCCAGCCACACTGTTACCCCTACCCGAAAATGATCCTAGCGTGACTCCACTACACGACTGTGTGACACTAACCGATGAACAAACAAAGAGTAGAATAGATCTCAGAGACACCGCCTTTCTAGAACCAGATGGAGAACTATGAGTGGATGGTTCGTGCATCAAACTCCCCGACGGCACCACCTCAGCTGCATACGCTGTCACCACAGCCCGAACCGTTCTGGAAATAGCCCGTATTCCCCAATGTTCAGCCCAGGCTGCAGAACTCATTGCCCTCACACGAGCATGTATCTTAGCGACTGACACGACAGTTAACATATACACCGACAGCCAATATGCCTTCGGGGTGGTTCACCATTTTGGGATCTTATGGAAAGAAAGAGGGTTCCTGACTTCACACTGTACACCCATCCTGCATGGAGATCTAGTCTCCGCCTTGACGCAAGAAGTCCTCCTCCCCAAGAAGTTAGCAGTGATAAAATGCCAAGCACATAGGAAAGTGACTGATCTCATTGGACAGGAAATGCACTAGCAGACGTTACTGCCCGAGCCACGGCAGGAGACAGAACTACGACACGAATGTATGTGACCAGGTCACAAGCTGAACGATGGACTGACGCTAGGACCACTGTAAGGGACATGCAGACTACAGGTACACAAGACGAATTGACCGAGTGGGAAAAGGTGGGACTAAAAGACGAGGAAGATTGCTGGAGAACTAAAGACGGAAATAAATGGCTGTTACCCAATGCCTACCTCATCCCCATATTGACCATGGCACATTTACCAGCACACATAGGTTCCACCCCCATGATTGAACTAATCACCAGAGTATGGCATAACGTCAAGATAGCAGAATCTGCAAAACGCCTAGTACAACAATGTATAGTCTGCCTACAACCCAGGGAAGGGGACAGTAGTACCACGGGGAGGGTTTGGAGTCCCTGACCACCCCTTTGAAATCCTTCAAATGGATTACATTCAACTAGAGAGATGCCTTGGTCTAAAATATGTCCTGGTGGTTGTGTGCGCTTTTAGCAAATGGGTGGAGGCATATCCCACCTGCGACAATACCGCCTTAGCCACTGCAAAAGTATTGCTGAAAGAATTCTTCTCCCGATACGGCCTTTGCAGAATTTTATGGAGCGACAACGGCCCCCACTTCGTAGCCGAGGTGATACAGAACATACAGAGGGTTGGGGGTAAAACAAAAGTTCCATGCCGTCTTCCACCCCCAATCAGCGGGCCTGGTCGAGAGACACAATGCAACGTTGAAACTATAAAACTAGCCAAAATAGTTGCCACGACCGGGTTGAAATGGCCCGACGCTCTCCCATTGGCATTGTTATCGATGCGCTCCACCCCAACCAAACACCGACTGACCCCGTATGAGGTGGTCTTCGTCAGCCCTATGAGCATTTGGGCGGCACCAAGACCCACCTCCATTAACAATGTCCCGAACATATTAATATCTGATTACTTGCATAAATTGACAAACGAGCTAACAATTATCCACCAACAGGTGCAGCAAGCCTTGCCTGACGTATCCAGGGGCCCGGGACATGAAATAAAGCCAGGCGACCATGTATTGATTCGCAACTTCCAAAGAACGAAGAATCTGGAGCCTAGGTGGACGGGCCCCCGGCAAGTCCTGATCACCACCCGAATTGCCCTCCGAGTGGAAGGAAAACGAAACTGGCTGCACGCTCATCATTGCAAACGAGTCCCTCCAACCCTGGCAACCTGTGAAGGGGTGGAGGTGCAAGAGTTAGTACTCGCGAGAGACCGACCAGCTCTGAGTTGCTACCCACAAGAAGACACCCTCGAACTATCAGAATTTCCCGACCCCCACGGTGCCATCCAGGAAAGGGTACAACCAAAGATCGACGAAAGGAGGGAGCTCCAACGACCAGGCCACTAACTAAGTCAAGGTCTCAGATCAGTAGCACAGTCAAACAACGCTACCAGGAAAGCGCCAGACAAAAGTCTGTGGTCCTAACAGTTGTTGAGCTCCTTGAAGATGATGGAAAAAACTGAACACCTGCAAAACCACTGCAAAGACACCATGACTGCTAACCTGCACAGCACAAAGACAATTGCACTTGTAGCCGCATTTCTCACCTGTCTCCTGCTAATGGTCGCACTCTGGATCATTGAAGAGAATGCACCTTCATACAGAACATTGTCACCCACCATGCAACCAACCACCAAGAAAGAACACTACCTGGTATCACTACCGCCACATCTCCGAGAACGACGCAAAGAATTCTGGAATAATTCTTTCGTGCAGATGTTGCACCAGCACAATCTTGCCACCAATGCTACCAACTGTTGGGTCTGTGGGCTGTTACCACATGCCACTGAACATTCCATCCCTTTCATCTCTTCGCCCTTTTCTATTCACGGATCTTGCCTTGCCTGGATGATGCTCCTACAAGAAAGTTACAAAGACAATGCCACTTCCGACGGAACAATCGCCCAGTTCTACAACGAGTTCTGGCGAAACAAAACAGGAAGGACAGCCGCCCCCTTCTGCCCTCACACCTTCAATGCGACATTCCAGATTAATGTCCCCTCCAAAGAACGAGTGGAAATGCAAGTGTTCAATAATCCTAACAGAGCCACATTTTCCTACCTGAAGAAAGAACTGCTGCAACACTGACTGTGGCCCTATCTGTGGCGAACGTCTGTGGCCTTGTATGCATTGAAGGCCGTGGGACTAAGAATGTGGGTCACAGCACCTGTAGCATTGTAAGGACTTTGAACACTGCCAACCCCCAGCGCTTGTTGCATCACCCAATATGTACGGTTTGTGGAACCAAAGCCTACACCAGGCTCCCAAGAAACTGGGGGCACGTGCTACATCGCCTTTGTTTTGCCACCAACCTACACAGCCCCTGCAGAGCATCATCGAGAAAAGCGTTCTAAAGACATTGATCAAGCAGACTCTGCCTCATCACAGTTCCTCGACGCAGCAAAGGGCTCGTCCCGCTATGGGGTCCGATGGCAAACAGCCGAGCCATCAGACATCTGTCCCAAGCGGTAGAGACCGCCCTGAACGTCACTGCTGGCATCCTCACCAACAACACTGCTGAGCTCCAAGCGATCCGTCTTGTTACCCTGCAAAATCGCATGGTCCTGGACGTGGTACTAGTGGACCGTGGAGGAGCATGCCGCATCATCGGTGCCAGCTGCTGTGTATACATTCCTGATAATTCACCTTCTGTCTATGAAGCAATCGAACATCTCCATAGACTATCTTCAGAAATTCATCAAGGATCAGAGACTTGGACAATTGGAAGTTGGCTTTGGGGCATCTTGAAGGAGTGGGGTTGGAAAATATCAATGATTCTCTTGGTCCCAGTATTGACAATATGTGGTTGTTTGGGTATACACTGTATACCACCTTTGTGTTCTCTTTGCATAACTACCTTGCACCCTAAGACTATGGACACTCGGCTAACAAAAATGAGAATAATGTATGATCAAGAGATACAGGACATTATGGAGATCGAAATAGACTGACAAGCTGGCTAGTTATGTTCAAAGGGGCCACTGTTAAAAGCAAAACGACAATCGTGAACATTACCTGCGCCATCTTGTCTGGTGGAATTCTATGTGCACATAAGTTGCAGTCATTTTAATCTATCACAACCATTTTGTACTCTCTTGCTCACCTTTGTTTCACCCTGCCCTTACTAGCATCCCTCTGACCGACCGGGTACGTGTGCTGGGGGCTATAAACTCTATTTGCCGCAACAAACCTCAGCGCCACTTGCTGCCACAAACTCGTTTTTCCTCATCTCTGTTTTCAGGCAAACCTTTGGACACTCTACCCCTCACTGCACCTAGTTACACAAACAGGTTCCAAACACCAAAAAGACTCTTGCAACATGATTTATTGCACTGCAAACAGCAAGACTTGTTGTTACCAACAATGGGACCGGTTTTTATCAACAGAACGGACTCTTACATCTGGCCGGTCTCACATGTTTTAGACCCTGAAGCAAGGTCCAGCTGCAAGATAAGATTGTCTGTCTGACCTGGGTGGGAAGAGAATTACTGTTGGGCTTATGTGACAACCTGCCCGGGGCGGGGACCCCAAGCTTGTGTAACCATGTTGATGAAACCAATGCATTGTGTCAAACCTGTATAAAAGGAAGAGCCAAAGGAGTTATCAGCAGAGCACCTCCCTCAGACATCCCGGTGTCTGCAGTTGACGTGATCTCCTCATGAGAAATAAACCTTTTTCTTGTCTTCTAGTTTCCAGCGCTTGCCTCATTATTTTGATAGCGAACCCAAAGTGAATTAGAGGTGGAACCCTGCACCGGGCAGCATTGAGGGTCTTAGAAGACTCGCTGCCTTTCACATGCCGGAGTTGGATCTCCACAACTCATCCATACCTCTGGTCAACCAGATACTCCGGTATCTGGTAGGACCGGTGGCCCAAATGAATGGATAGTCTGTGGGGGAACTGCTGTGTGGTGTCTGTAAGGACGGACTTACCCCCAATTGATCTGAACCCCGGATAAACAGCCGAAACGGATAACTTCCCTGGTCATGGGGGCCAGATTCTCTTGTGGCTCACGGATATATATCGTGACGTCGCCGGCGTACATGGATGTGACCAGAGCACGGGACGAGAAGCCAATGCCCCGCTGAGTGTGGTTCTGACGTAGGCGTGCTGCCAGGGGTTCCATCGCAATGGCAAATAACATGGGGGACAGAGGACAACCCTTTCTGGTGCCCCTCGTGATTGCTAGAGGATCAGTTACCTGCCCATTGACCCTAATGCGTGCCGTCGAGAGTGTGTAGCGGAGCTGAATTTTCCGCACGAAACAAGACTAAAACCCAGGCGATGCAGGAGGTAAAAAAAGGAAAGGTCACTCGAGAGTGTCGAAAGCCTTGGTAGCATCCAGGAGGGCAGCTACCGCGGGGAAAGAGGGATTGATCTGGTGAAGGACCGAAAAAATGGTGCGCAAATTATGAGAGGTGGCTCGACCCGAGACGAATCCAGATTGATCAGGGCGAGCTATTAAGGGTGTCAGCGGGAGGAGTCGATTGGCCAGAAGTCTAGCATAAATTTTATTGTCGGTGTTAATGATAACGGATGATGGGAATCGCAGCTTTCGGGGGATTTATCCGGTTTTAATAAAAAAGTGATCATGGCTTCACGGAGAGATGGGGGAAACCTACCCAGGTCCAGAGACTCATTATACATTTCAGCCATGTGTGGGACAAGGAGGGACGCATACTCTTTATAAAAAACGGGAGTGAGCCCATCCGAGCCCGGGGCCTTGTCGCCCGGGAGACCAGAGATGACCTTTGAGATTTCCTCGTGAGTGAATGGTTCGTCCAAATATTCCCTGTGACTGTTACTGAGCCATAACAGCTCGATGGAGTAAAAATATTGATCAAGGGATTCCCTGGATGTGGCCTCCCCCGCAGTGTACAGTTGTGATTAGAAAGCAGAGATCCTCGCAATAATGCCCGAGGGGGAGGTCGTTTGCCCGACGGTTTCATCGCAGAGTGCTGGAATATAGGAAGATGCTTGTGGCTGTCTGAGAAGATTCGCTAGGGTCCTACCGGGCCGATCGCCCTCACCATATCGGCGAGCGCGGGCCTCCACACTGAGGAACGCCACCTCCCTGCCCCCCTCATGAAACTCAGTAAGCTTGGATCTAATGGAGGCAAGAGTAGCCGGGCTGGGATTCTGGGAGTGCTGGAGGTCTAGGGTTTTGATGTCTTGTTCCAAACGCTCAAGGGTGCCCCTAATGGATTTAAACACTCAGCATTGCTTTGCAATGCATTCCCCCTCCCCCGATTACGACCTTGAAGGCCTCCCAGAGCGTTGAGGGTGACTCAACGGAGCCAGTGTTGCGCTCGAAGTATTCGGTAATGGCACCCCGAATATCTTCCCGGAACGCGGCGTCACGAAGCGAGTTGGGGGGCAGGCGCCATGCGAACATGCGACGCGGGGTGAGCGGGAAGCACAGACGCACCGGGGCATGGTCCGATAATGTGCGGGGCAGGTGGTGCACTGAAATGGTACAAGAAGCGACATCTCGGGTGGTGAGGCATAGGCCAATGCGAGACCATGTTCCGTGCGAGCCGGAAATACAGGAGCCTTCGCGCATATCAGGGTGCGCATGTCGCCAGGCATTTAACAGGGAATTGTCTTCTAGGATTGAATGGAGGGTAGCAGTGGCCTGCAGATGCTGTGTGCGATTCCCCCCAAGCGGTCCAGTGCCGGCGAAGGTGCAATGTTGAAATCACCCCCCCAGATCAGGGAATGGGGCCCCAGAGAGGATATGATTTGCCAGACCTTAGTGAGAAAGCTGGGGTCATCAGTATTGGGGCCGTAGAGAGCCGCGATTATCAATGGTTGGTTATAGAGGGTGCTGGCGAGTATTACATAGTGGCCCACAGTATCTATGAAGGAGTGGGTTCCATGCCAGGGGAGGCCCCTCCTGAAGAGGATTGTGACGCCTCTCACATAATTAGAGTAGTAGGCGTTGTAGGATTCTCCCCAGTGGCGAGAGTGCAGCCTAGATGAGGTGGCTGGAAGGAGATGCGTCTCCTGGAGGAAGCAAATGTCCACTTTGTGTCTATTGAGATGAGTGTGCATGAGACGTGCGTTGCGATAATCATTCAGGCCCCCTAATGTTTCATGTCACAAAGGTGGTATCAGTCCTAGAGCAGCCATGAGTGATGAGACCGCGCCGGTGGTCTGAGGTTGGATAAAGAAAAACCAGTGCCATACAGTGTGAATTGCCATGAAGTATGCACATGGTAAGACATGCCAGAAACAATACAAGATAAACAAAGCAGCAGACGTCATGAAAAGGTAGTCTGAAGCGAACCCCAAAGTAAAAAACCCAAACCCACCCCCCACCCACTCCAACCCTCCAACTAGGTTGAGTATCAAGTCCACCCCCACCCAGGAGCCCTAAACTTGGAGAAAGTGGTGCAGGTGTGGGAATCATCCCTTTGGGGTGCGTGGGCTTAGCCATTGCCCCTCCCCATGTGGGCAGGGGGGCCAAGCGTTGGATAGCACGGAGGGGTGTAACTTAGAAACAGTACATGTGCCCGAAAGCATGCTGCACTGTTAAGGCAAGGTGAGTGGAATATACCCAAAGGGACCCTCGCCCCCGCAGACAGCCCTACTCCAACAAATTACTAGACATCTTGTCAAGCACAATACAATCTGCAAGCAAGTACATAAGAAGGGATACAATTAACATTACGTCAAACAGTATATATAAGGTGAGTACCAAGAATCATGCATAGCTACAGGGTGAAGTGGAATCATATGAAAGTCGATCGTAGTCGCTCATTCGGCTGTCCTCAGAAATGGTACGGCAGTTGCGCATGGGCGATTTCTGTAGTTGCTTGGCAAAGGTAAGGGCCGCTTTTGGATCAGTGAAGAATCTTTGCTTTTCCCCACAATCGATACGGAGTTTGGAAGGATAGAGCATGGCATAGGTGATGTGAAGCTGCTGCAGGATACGTTTGGCAGGGAGGAAATCCCTGCTTGCAGCCTGGACAGACAGGGTAAAGTCAGGGTAGAAAGATAAGGCATTGCCTTGATGATTAATCTCCCCCATCTCCCTGGCCCCGCGCAGTATAGAGTCCCGGTCCTGATAATTCAGATAGCGGGCGGTGATGGGCCTCGCTGGAGATCAGGGGGGGGGGGGCAGGGGGGAGGACAAAGCGACCTATGCGTACCCTCCACGATGAAATGGGTGGATAGGGCCGGGCCAAAAAGGTCACGTTGTAGGGTCTCCAGATAATCCTCCATCTTGCCAGTTGCGGTGGACTCAGGCAGGCCGACGATCCGGATGTTATTCCTTTGGGGGCGTGCTTCAAGGTCCTCATTCTTGGTACGAATGACTTCAAGGATTTTGTCCATCTTTAGGAGTTTCTGCGCACCCTCGATGCATTGAGGCAGCAGCTGCCCAGCACTCACCGGCAATTAGGCGGGGGGGCGGGGCAGATTAGCGGGTCCGTGAGGAGCTTCTGCGAGGCGTGGCCACCCCCGATTCGCCTCCGCTCCAGGAGTGAGGCCCGTCACCGCCGCCGACACCGGGCCCAGGAGGCCGCCCACAGCCAGGCCAGGCACAGCAGCAGGCCAGAGAGCACGAATCGGCCACGGCCTGGCGCCGAAGCAGCGGGAGCCCCCGCCACGCCCCCAGGCCGCAACCAACATGCCAGTACCAGGCCGGGGACATCTGAGGCAGCGCCTCGTCCAGGGGTGCAGGGAAGACACTCCAGATCGGGCTCAGGAGCGCGCCAGAAGGCGCCCGCAGCAGCAGGGCAGGTGCCGCCGGTCAGGCCAGGCCCACGCAGCCGTCCAGAGGCGGCCTGCGGGGTTGAAGCGGCGATGCTTGGACACAGATTACTCGGGACCCCTCGGGCAGCAGAGCAGGTATGTGGCGTCAGGCAGCAGCACGGGGGGCCAGATAGTGCCCTCTGACGGATTCTTACGGATGGGATTGCTCAGCCTGGCGGAGCTTGCTTAACGCGCAGCCATTTTGCCGCTGGCGAGATCACGCCCCCACAGATTATAATGCTTAATGGAATCCAATAGTTCTTTGCTGCTTCCTACCCAGGAAGACGATTCCTGCTGATCTTCAGAGAAAACCCTATATCCAGCCAAGAGGAGTTTCACCATGGGCTAAGGCACTCTCTCCTGAGACTGTTCAATTCTTGTAGGTATTGATTGAACATCGCCCTGCGCCCGTCTGAGTCCCTTCCATAAGCTTCTTCCCAGAAGTAGAAGAGCTATGTTACGCCCAAAGACCTTACAACAAACACTGCAATGGTGTAAGGGCACACATTTTTGATAAGCATGTCCTGGCAGTGGCTCTCCACGAAGTGAAAGTCTGTTAATCCAGAAAGCACTTTAAGCAATCCCCGGATCCCTCATTGCAGTGACCCTGTTTGGTAAGTGAAACAACTTGAGATCTCATCCTGACTCTTGCTTCTTAAGATGTTGTGTTGTTTACATGTTTTTATTTTTTTTTGACAGGTTTTCTGTGCATATCGAAGCAGAAGGTTTGTAGTATGTCTCCTCTCTGCTACTCTTGCCATGCTAGTTTTCTTTCTTTTCCTTCCTTCTACCATATATGCACCTGTACCTGTGCTTCACGCTGTTACTGCCAATCATTGCCACTTAAAATACTTGAAATAACATTTCAAATATTAAGCTCCAGGTATCAGTTTGGCGAGTGAGAGTTTGCCATTTGTAACTGCTAGACTTGTAATAAGTTAATAAACCATCTGCTTACCTTAAAAGCCTAAGCTCCCATGTAGGAAATGAGTAACCCATTCATTTTGACAAATGCAGAGCCTGGTGTACTATCAATAGTTTTCTTTCCATTCTACGATAAATGCTAGTAATGTGGAAAATTCGTATTGCCAGATGCTCTTCCTGCAGGAAGTGTTTTGTGTGTTGTACTCTAACCTCCTTCCAGTCAGAATAACTCTATCACACAATATTTATCAGGCTGCTAAAAGGAGATTTCGGTAGCCTAACTTCTTTGAATGCTTGATTCTTTGATCGAGCAGAGTCGGAGTTTTATGGTCTGTTTATAAGCCTGTTTCTGCAGTTTGTAATCATGTCCTCATTGCAAGTGTTTTGTACCTAAAAACCGTTCCTTTGAAGTGGTACTGTCTGGCTAATTTAACTCCGACAATGCATATGAAATCAGATGCGCTTCCCTAAATATTACCTTGTTTTGGTCTTTTCTTTATAATTTTACTTTTCTCAAGGATCGGTTTTATATTTTGTAATTGTAACAAATGCGTGCAATACTTTTGTAATCTATTTTTTTCTTTGAAAGTTTCAGAATTCATGGGCGTTAAATGTTCTCCAAGGGAGTTAAATGTTCTCCTTCCTGTTTAACTACCCTGAAATCGTGTTCCTCTTAAAGAACAAAAAAAAAACACACAAAAAAAACGTGGTTGGCCTTTATGAATATGGGTGTATACATGCTTCTCTTCACAAGAGTTAAAACGAGACTTGTTTTTGTTTCCTTTAACCAAACTCCAGTCGACTGTAATTCATTGCATTGTAATCCAAGGCCCCCACCAATGTAGCAAGGGACAGTGCCATTAGAAATCAAGATTGTTTGTGCATACTTCAAACAAGCACATTGCCCATGTATTTCTTGTTCATCGATTCCCTCCGGGTCTCCGTATTCAGAGACTACCTAATCTCTTTGTTGACTGGCCAAGATCATGATCACTGTATTGCTTTGTAAACTTAAAGGCCATTTGAGTATCTGCTGTTCCCCTGGTCCTATCTAATATGGAGTTCAACTCACTGCTAATGTACAAACTTACGACGTTTGTGTTCTGTGGCTTTGTCTTTCAATAAATTTACAAAGAAAAACCTACGTCTCCAAAACATTTTCAAAATAGCCCAGTTGATGATAGTGTACACAAATCAGTGGACTTGTTCTGAGTTGATTGACATAAAATTCGCCAGTGAAGGTGAGAAACTTTGCCCTTCGGGTAGGCAGGTAATTTTTTCTAACCATCTTTGAACTTTGACTTGGTGAGGCAAAGTTAAAATTGCTTTCCAACTTTCCCTGTTGCCTCTCAAAGTTGCTTTAGCCTTAAGAGAGCAAGGCAGTGCCACAGCACGATCTATTTCCTCCTGCCGGAAGTCCTGTATTAAGGAATAGTGCAAAGACCAATAAAAATAGCCTGTATATGTTATGAATCAAAAAATCAGTTATTAAAGTTCAGATGGCATCAGTATACACCTTTATCTCGACACACATGGCCCATGGGAGTCCCTGAAATTGAGATCTTCATAAGCATCTGCTGGTGCAGAATTTGTGTGAGCTAATGCTTACGTTTGTCTCATTTGAAGTGTTTATTCCGTCCTTGCCTTCTGTTGAGGTTTCACTTCAATTTAAGGTTGTAGTGTGGTGGTGTTGATGGCTACAGATTTCATTTCTGTATTTTCCCGTCTCTCTCTTCTCAGAAACATGTTAGTCTCCATTCAATACGTTGTTGCAGATTCTTTAATACATACTTAGTGTGGCCTTTTGCTCTGCCCTGTAGTATTTTCCTCCTGTTGGACCTGGCCCTTTTTGCAGGGTTATCCCAGAACTTTTTTCCTTCCTTCTATATTTTTCCGACCTGTTTTTGTTGGTTTTATGACTCTTGGCACGTTACCACTGCTGATCAGTGCATGTGTTCTCTCCTGTAAACTTGGTAAGATTTGTCTACATTTGTTTGGCATATTTAATTTACCTGTAAGTCCCTTGTACAGTGGTATCCTATATACCCAGGGCCTGTAAATGAAATGCTACTAGTGGGCCTGCAGCGCTGCTTGCGCCACCCACAGAAGTAGCCTTTCAAACCTGTCTCGGGCCTCTGCCGAGTCTGAGTGCACAGTTTACTGCCTCAGTGACGTGGCATTTAAAGTGTTTGCCAAGTCTGAAACTCCCCTTTTGCTACATAAAGGTCCCCCCTAAGGTAGGTCCTAGGTAGCCCTATGGGCAGGGTGCTGTGTAGGTAAAAGGTAGGACACGTGCCTTTGTTGTGTGGCATGTCCTGGTAGTGACAAACAGCCTATTTGGTTTCTCACTGCTGAGAGGCTGCGCCTCTCATATGTTTGCATTGGTAATTCCCTGATATGTTTCAGTGGTCATTTCTGATATGAGAGGGGCAGCGTGGTCATGTGTGGTATGTTTGGAATAGTAGTGATAAATCCTGCTTTTTGGTGAAAGCGGATCTGTTAATACTATTTTAGAAATGCCACTTTTAGAAGTGGGCATTTGTGTGTGTTTGATTCTTTGTGCCCTGTTTGTTCGTGTATTCAGTCTGGTTTAGTCTGACAGGAGCTGGGGATGTGCATTCACTCTAGACAGTCACAAGGGGGGATTGAGGTGTGCCCTGCCTTTCCTGGGCGACACAGTTGGGCTGAATAGGCCTGGTCTGCATTTAGAGTGGTGGGAGGAGTTGTCACCTGCACCTGAATAAGGCTGTTGCCTGCCTTTTACAATGCTGTCTCCGCACCCCTGTCTGGGTGTCTGGAGCCAGGGTTGGGGATTGAATGGGGTTTGTTGTGTACTTCTGAAGTTTATTTGAAGTACCTCCAGAACAAAGACTTTTGGAGCATAAGTCTTGGGGCTGTGACCCCATGATTTTAGACACTGCGTGGGACTTGTAACCAGATACTGCTGGCTCTACTAACAGCACATTGCCAGGAGGAGCTGTTATGCTGCCAGGAGGAACCACCATGCAACTTTGCTTATTGTGCTGACCTACCCAAAAGGACTCTGTGTGCTTGACTACTGCCTGCACTCCTGCTTTGGTGCTCTCCAAGGAGTTCTGTTATGCCCTTTGTCCTTGCCCTTCATAGCGTGTGAGGAGCGCTCCCTTCCTTGACCCTGAACTTAGCGCCTGGAGAGCGCTTTATTCCTTTGGTCTCTTGGCCATGAACCTAAGCGTGTGGAGTGCTTACACTTTTGAGGCAGTGTGCTCCATTTCTTGTGCATCAGTGCGTGTGGGCGCTTCATTTGTGGCTCTGAGTTCGTGAAGAGTTCACTTGCTGTATGCTTGAAAGAGGAGTGCTTTTGGTGCAGACACCCCTCCCGTTTTCGTCAGCGTTCGTGCCACAAGCTGTGCGGTTTAACAGTCACCTGCTGATTGTGCCAGAGGCGCTGCTGTGCCGTGAATAGCCCTGGGGAATACTGATGCCGCGGCAGCCCTCATCACGCAGTTCTGTCCCGGGCTGCTGTTCTACACGTCATCAAAGCTTCCCCCTCATTGCCAAGGAGATCCTGGGTCGTCCCTGTCATATAACTGCATGGCGGCCAACGCCAGTTTCACTTTCCCCGCAAGGAGACTAGTTGGGAAGCCGTTCCCCGTCTCAGGCCACCACTTCGCTGTGAAACCCCAGTGGTGACACTCCTACCTCCCACTCGGAGGGGGCGAGCCTGCAGACTGAGTCTCCCGCGCTGATCCGGTGTATTTATACTGGGATTCCCGGTCACTCAGAGCACAAGCCTGGGGACCCAGACCTACTAGGTTATGCTGCGGGGCAGGACCCTTGATGCAGTAAGTAAAAAGACACCATTTTACCACCAAACACAGGTACGTGCTGCAAAAACTGGTTCCGCTGCTATTTCAGCTTTACACTGATGCCGGTATGTTTGTTTTCTTCCCTCCCGCTGGGCATGTGTTCCACCTCTTTTGGGATCTGTTCCACAATACAGAGTGTGACTGGGCTACCCCATTACCTCTGGATGTCCCTAGTGACGTAATTCCATTCCCAACTAGGGGTAAGATGTAATATTACGGATGAATGGTGTGAGTGTATGTTTAACCACGACCTTTGATAGCTTTGCGCTGTTTGATGTGAGTGATACGAGGTTATTGCACAGAGACTGAGCACGCACAAGTACGTGGATAGCGACAGAATGCGAGTTATGTCGCCACCAGACGATATTTTGCCACCTAGCAGGGTGTGGTAAAGATATGGAATAATACTGTCACATACCAAGTGGTGTGTTTATTGTTGTGTATTGCACGCTCACCTGGCTCATTGACACAGGTGCATTGGCAAGCACATACACAATTGGGAAGCTACGTGTCAGTTATACATTGATGCACTATGATTATTTCGTTGTGTCTTCTCTTTTGTCTTCACAGATGGAAAAATAACTTAATATCAGATTAATTATCTGTGTACTTGGATGTAAGGAGCAGCTATCTTCCCTTACTTAATAGCAGGATAGGGATTTCCTTTCAACTGCTTTTTCCAGGGAGGATTTGCTTCTTTGCCCTGAAGAAAGTCTGGTACCTACACGGCCTTCTATGGACTGAAACATGTTGGAACTAGGGTCATAGGACCAGAACACTCCCATTGACCCTTTTTATTAATTTTTAATATCCCAGACAGAACCACCAATAAAGGGATACCGGGATCTGTCTGAGGATTTTTAATCTTTATCTCCCCTGGCCAATATTCTCACTAAGAGCTCCCTGGAATATGGTCTAGCCCACCCTGACTTTTAGGCGTCAGGGTGACCCGATGATGAAGCATGACACCACTAGGGTGTGTGAGGGTAACTAAAGCAAAAGGAATTCGTTCCTTCCCCACTCCCTGGTGGGTATAGGCTCATGTCTTCACATTTGTAACTTCCCTGTCTCATTCTTTGACCGTCCCATGGTCTCGTGGAGTATTTTTTGTGATTTGGTGACACTCCTGCCTCCCCAGCTCTGAAACTGAAGTGCCGCCACGATGAGAATTGCGAGTGCACCCTACTTGGTTTTGCGGGATTAGCTGAATCTGGCCCGGGCTGTCTCCTCATGGGCGTGTTTTGTCCTACTTGCTGCTGGAGGCATCCTTCGCAGCAGCTGCACGCTGCCCTTGAGGATTTCACTGCGGAGGGTGGGAGGGTGGGGGGAAAGCAGGGTAGGAACTAAGCCTCCCCGCTTGATGTTTTAGTGCATGTCCCCCCTCCTCGAGTGGCACCTACCTTCAGTAGCACTGTCTTTGGCCCCATGGACGGGGTGAGACCTCAACGGAGGCCCCCGCTTCCCTTGGGAGAGATCCCTGGAATTACCGTAGCTCATGCAGTAGGTGTGCAGGTGGTCCTGCAGTCTGTGTTGTGCAAAGTACCGGATAATAGCCCAGGAGTGTTGGGGCCCTCTTCTTTATGGTTATTCCTATGTTGGTGTTCTCTCCACTACCTGCTGCATTCATGCCCTGATGTTGGTATATGTATTGTTTTATTCCCTAAACTGCTTCATTTTCATGCTCTGATGTGGAGATGTATGTTGTGGTTATTCCTTGTACTGACAGCATAACGAATACGTTTTCAGGACCTGCATAATATGTACAGTGATGGTGTAGGGTGTTGTTTTTCATGATGCTTCATGACGGGTGCGCTCATAAGTATTTACTTTATGCACTACTTGTGATCTTATGACAATCGCCTGGTTGGTGAATAGATTTATGTGATTGTGGTCTAATGCGTTTTATGTATAAAAACAAAGGATACTTTTATATAACCTTGTGTGGAGTCTCTTCTTGTAGTGTGCCTATTGTGTTGCGCGCGCGTGTGTCCATTGCGCAAACGCTTTACACATTGCCTCTGGGATAAGCCTGACTGCTCTGCCAAGCTAACAAGGGGGTGAGCTGGGGTTTTCTTGGGTGTGTAACTCCCTTACTCTGACTAGAGTGGTGGGTTCTGCCTGGCTTAGGTGCACACCCTAGCCAACCAGAAAGCTTATTTCTAACACCTCCTCTAATGCTTCTGTTTGATGCATCGTTCTGCCTTGTTAGGAGTGCTTGCTTTGTGATGCTGGAGGAACTATTTTACATCTCAAAAGTACATTGACCTGCAACATTAAATTCTTTAACTAGTACAGGCATTGTGTACAAAATGGAATCCTTTTACTTTTTTTTACCACATCATGTTTGGTTTTTTAATACATTTTTGTCAGTACTCGGTACACTACAGATCTATTGTCTTTGCCAGTGCCTTTTTCCTGCCTAGTGTTTCTGTTCACTTTGGTTTAAAATGCACCTCTGTGCACTTTTAACAAAGTATTTGTGTACTCACTCAAATGACAGCTATATTTAACCTGAAAAAATTGATTTTATAAATGCAATCAAACCTCAATTACGCCTCCTACTGTCTGTGCTCCTGTTTACATGTGCTGCTTCATTCATCCTCCATATATTATCTGCTATAGAGGATCCCAGTTAAAAACGTATACCATGCATTGCTTTTCTGCTTACACACCTTTTTAATGCACAAGTTAACCAAGTTATGCACACAATCATAAAGAAATATGATTACCACCACTAGTTGCGGTAACTGGCACTCCATATATATAGTTTAATTCAAAGTTTTTGAAGGGGCTTCCAACTACTTAAAACACTTCAAATATTGTTTTACAGAATATATGAAAATAGTTTGAAAACTGAAGCTTAGCCATTATTGCTGATGAAGCGAGGTCTCTTCATGAGAATTGCTGGTCCAGTGACTTTTAAAAAAAATTTATATTGAAGGAGATGGCTGATAAAAATGTGTTGCTTTCTCCTGCTAGATTCTACCCTAAGGAGATATTATTTTATAGAAAGAGCTGTGCTAAGAGAAGCGAACAAGCCCGCCTCGGATTTCTCTCTGCTTCTATCTAATGTAGGAGAATGCACTTCATCACGTTTCTGCTGAGGCTAATTATTCCTGCAACAATATGACCGTTTCATTTAAAATCATGTTTTTCCTCCTAAAAATTAAATGGGCAACCCCTTAACAGTTTAGGGAAGTAGGATGAGGGGCTAAACTCCAACACATTAAGTTTAGGGTTTCATAAAGAAACACAGTTGAGCCCTCCTACTTACACTGCTAACCTCTAATCTTTCCATCTCACTCTAATGGCATTTACAATGTTAATAGCATAACATGGGTACGTGGTATCAAACTGCAACCAGCAATAGAGCTCCCCCCCCCCTCCTCCAGGTATAAGAAGAATAGGAGAAATTATTGGCTTGGACTGTGTCCTTGCTGTTTAGGGTTACTTGTTTTGTAGGTGATAAGTGGTTTGGAACCATCCCATTCATCTGTACCTACGAGTTTAATTTGCACGTCTTCGTTAACCCTGTTAGCACTTAACTATTTTTACTTGGCATTTGTAGTGCTTTCTTTCCTTTTTAGTAATTGATCCACCATTTTTGAAGTTTATTGAAGAGGATTCCTGTACCCTAATGATGGCTGTTAGTTTTTGTCTTTTTCCTCTTAATGCTCACTGGTATACTTACTGTCTTTGTGTTAATAATTTACTAAACAGTACGGATTTGCCGAGGCAAGGAAGAGCTTCATCAATGCACGTAAGATGATACGTTGCGCAGGTGACTTATTGTGCCTGCTCAAATAACCACCCAACAAAACACAACTGTTTTATAATTTATACGTTTAGGTTACACAAACATTTCGGCTTGTTATGGTTACAGTTACAGCCTACATGCTCCTACCTACAAGTTTGTCTTGCAAATGTGTCCTTTTGTTGTGTAATCTATATGCGTGAACGCTCATTCCGTGGTGGATAAAAACGAGATAAGATGTTCTTCAGTTTTGTTTTTTGGCATTCTCGAGTATTTGATCTGAAATCCCTGGGGAATGCGAAGGACTGAAACATCTTGCATTAAGATTCATTTTGCAAACTTCAGTATTTTGCTTCGAATACCTTAACACATTTATTTGTATCTCAATGTTTTAGCTCCGTATGTGGAGCACTGAACATCTCTAGTTGCAAAATATGATGTTTGGAGTTTTAATATTTCAGTGTTTTGTAAAATAGCTATTCAGCTTTGTAACAACACATTTTGGCTTGTGAATTGGATTGCTATTTCTGATAGAAATAATCTGACTGCATGTGAGCAGTCTTTGGTGTCAACTCCTCGAAGTTCTTCAGCCATCATCCACAAGTTTTAAGTTGTGCTGTAGGTGAAGTGTGCTGACTATGCGGTAGTGGGTAAAAGAAAAACTTGAATGACACAGGAACCAACCAGTGAATGAAAAGGGCTGGCAGCCCCTATTGATACGTTTTATTTATGATTTTATTAAAATCCAAAGGTCTTGGTTAGCGCCAGACCTAACAAGAATCTCTCTATCTCTAGATGTATCTCTGTCTCTAGATGTATCTCTCTCTAGATGTATCTCTGTCTCTAGATGTATCTCTGTCTCTAGATGTATCTCTGTCTCTAGATGCATCTCTGTCTCTAGATGTATCTCTATGTATCTCCTCATGGTATAAGTGATTTCATCCCTGAAGCCAGATAACAGGTAACCAGGGTCGCACAAAAGCATGCAGTGATGGCATAAACCCTAATCAGTCATACTCCCGTTGGCCAAGCAATTCGCCGTGGCCATATTATCCAGTCAGTAACCAAGACCAGGTCTCTCTGAATCTAGTAACCTCAGTCGAGCAAGATTCTTTCAACCCACCACCTCCTCTGAATGTAGGCATCATGCATCCTAGTTGCTTCTGTTTAATCTAATGAATGGTTTAGCTTTTCACATTTCTAATAATTAAAAGCATATAGTTGCTTTCTTTGAGCTCCTGCTGGATTGGACAATCCTGTACGGTGATTGATACTTACGACCTTGGCGGAGAGAGATGCAGGCAACCCTAAGAAGGGACTGCAAAGCAATTGCCATTTGTCGAGGTAAAGATAAACATACTTAGAAAATTCAGCCTCCATGTCTGAGGGAAGACCGTAGCCTTGCACCTTCTTTATGGCAGTTTCTGCTCACTGCTTTTACTTTGCTAAAAAAAAAATGAGGCACAGGTTCTTTGGCATCAGTGAGTGAGTTTATTTGTATATTGCACTCCACAGAAGAAGCAACCTCTTTTGCATCCTGTGAAATCAACATTTCAGAGCGTGATATATATGTGTGTGTGTATATATGTGTGTGTGTATATGTGTGTATATGTGTGTGTGTGTATGTGTGTGTGTGTATGTGTGTGTGTGTATGTGTGTGTGTATGTGTGTGTATATATGTGTGTGTGTATATATATGTGTGTGTGTATATATGTGTGTATATATGTGTGTGTGTATATATGTGTGTGTGTATATATGTGTGTGTGTATATATGTGTGTGTGTATATATGTGTGTATATATGTGTGTGTATATATGTGTGTATATTTGTGTGTATATTTGTGTATATTTGTGTATATGAATGTGTGTATATGAATGTGTGTATATGAATGTGTGTATATGAATGTGTGTATATATGTGTGTATATATGTGTGTATATATGTGTGTATATATGTGTGTGTGTGTGTGTGTGTGTGTGTATATGTGTGTTTGTGTATGTGTATTATACAGTGGAATGCTTCTGCATTGATGAATGCAGAAATGATCTATTCTATGACAAGCAGTTATTTTAATTTCCACAATCGCAAGATGGGAAATTATGTATATGCAAAAAAAACGCAATGGTTGAACTGAACATCAACCACAGTGACGGATTGCAAGCAGTAAGACATTTTCTAAGGGCGAGGCCACTCAGGCTATATCAGCATACAAAGATGCTATCGTCTATGACTAAGTGGTGCCTGAGAACAACTTCTTTCTCTTCAAGGAAATTTTCCACCAGTTGTGCGAGACTGCGATGGGCACCTGTTTCGCCCCCAGTTCTGCTTGTTTACACATGGGCTGGCGGGAGGAGCTGCTGCTCATCGCCGACCATGGGGCGAACATGTAATTTGCTGGATGCGATTTATAGACTTTATATTTGTAGTATGGAGGGGCACACAGGAGATGGCAGAGGCATTCATTGAGACAATTGATTGTAAATCAACGTACACTTTACGGGTCAGATCAGCAAAACACAAGTTGAATTTTTAGACTTGCAGTTGTTTGTGTATGACAAAATTGAGACACGACTAAATAGGAAGCAGACTGCTGGTAACTCCATGCGAGCAGTTTTCAGCCCAGTCATTTGAAATAGTGTACCATATGGGGAGATGCTTAGGCTGTAAAGAAACTGCAGTCGTGACAGTGACCTCAAAAATAGCCAGGGCAAATCAATCAGCAGATTTTTGGAACAAGGGTACTCAAAGGGAACCCTAGATAGGATATTGACCTGGGTGAACCAGAAGAAGAGGAAAGACATCTTATTCAGCACACTCCCTAAAACAAAAGATTCAACCATCAGACTTGTAACAGCATATACCAAACAAGAGAGGCAGTTAAGATTCATAAGAAAAAACTGGCATTTAGTTCAGGGAGATCTATTGTAGGGCCTAATCTACCCAGGTCACCATCTATCACTTTTAGTCATGCCCGTTTCATAAGAGGCACCTTAGTCAAGAGCAGCCCAAAGGCAGTTGAACAGAAACGTTGACTGCAACGGAGAAGAGGCTTTTGCAGGTGTATCAGCTGCAAAGTGTATAACTTCGGGGTCAACACCACAGAATACTTCCACACCGTTCCGTTACAAGCCTTCTATCATAACAGGCACATTGAACTGTAGGACTGAATATGCAGTTTATGTATTGAAATGCGATTGTGGACTGTGGTTTGTAGACCGTACTAAGCAGCAGGTCCACAAAAGAATATTGCAGCACTTGAGAGCAATTAGTAACATAGATTACTCATTTCCAGTATCTAGACACTTTAGTGAACACCACAATATTAATCCCAAAGGCCTCAAGTATTTCGTGATTGATGCGTTTCCTAGGCAACTACGAGGCGGTGACAGGAAGCATTTACTGAGGCAAACTGAAACCAGATACATACTCAACCTAGATTCGTAGTCACTGAATGGCTTGAACCTAGAGGAAGAGCTATATACATTTCTATAAACTCATACTACTCAGGCTGCAACCCTTTCGTTCTTAGTCAGTATAAAGTACCACAATAGAGTGGTTTGGTAAGGCAGTACATGTGCAGAGAGTAGACAATAGGTCAATAACATGTCAATACTTTTTGGATGAACAAGGCAGAAACGTAGGTATACAGAGAAAGGTTGACTATCCGTGTGAGAACATGCAAGATGGTACTGAATGGCCTTGACACATGAACATGGCCATTTGATGAGTAGGCCCACTTGGGCTCAATTTTAGTTGCTGATGGGGGGGGCTCATTTTTTAAGGCAGGCATGATGAGCCCAACAAACGATTTAGTCGTTCTATTTGGAAATGCAAATGATATGATTTATATATGATTTCAACGTGATTATCCCAACGTATCCCATGGGCTCCTGTTAGAACGACTAAGGGATTACGGCATTGGGGGCCTAGCCCGAATGTGGCTGGCCTCTTTACTCCAGGACCGTACTTTTCAAGTGGTTCAAACTCCTTTTGCCTCTGAAGTGCTGCCTCTGCCTTGGGCGATCAGGGGGCTTAGAGCTCGATATTGAGCCCTACATTGTTAAATCTTTACATGCAACCCCTGGCTGACGTCATCGAGCGACACAATGTCACCATAGTGTTCTATGCAGATGACACACAGCTCATTGTCACTCTCTCAGGGTGGGGGGGGAGGGGTGCTTCACATTTCAAATCTTGCCTGTGGGTTCTTGCAGAATAGATGAATAGGAGTTGCCTCAAGCTGAACGCAAATAAAACAGAGGTTCTCATTGTTGGGAAACAACCATCCATCTGGTCATCAGCTTGGTGGCCAAAGGAACTGTGCCCTACTCCAGTCCACAAGCCCAAAGTAAAAAATGTGGGCTTTCTGTCTGACTCCAATCTTACTTTTGACAGCCAAATATCCTGTGTGACCAGGAAGTGTTTTGCCGCTCTCGACTCTGGTCTAAAACATGGACCTCATTCTGCCAGGAAAATAGTAGTTCAGGTTCTCGTCATGTAAAGTATATTACAATAGTCCAATTTGGACATCTGAGCCATTCAGGGTAGATCAGAAAAACTGCAGATAGTGCAGAATGCGGGAGCACGCCTACTGCTGAAGCTCCCTAGGCAGGCACCCGCGGGCCCAGCCCTGGAAAATCTACATTGGCTGCCTTTGAGCAAAAAAATCTCCTTCAAAGCCATGTGCTTCTGCTACAGAATCCTTGGTGGCAAAGGCCCTTGTTATCTTTTTTCGTTAAACCCCACCAACCCAGTAGAAGCATCAGATCAATGGACGCTGCACTGGCTGCAGTGCCCGTCATTAAAAGCTCTCACTTGGGTGGTTGCTCCTTTGGTTTTCGGGCTTTAAAGCTGTGAAACACCCTGCCCCTTCACTTGAGACAAGAACCTCTTGAAAAAACTTTCAGGAAGAAACTCATACATGGTTGTTTAGGCTAACCTAACTTTTTTGGCCCTCTTGTGCTGTTCTTCCACTTCCGTTCCAGTCCTCTTTTCCTTTTTTAGGCAGTCTCTTTATATATGACCTCTGCATCTGGTTGGGGCTAGTACGGGGATGCTCCGTTGGGAGCAACCATTGCGCTTTAAAAACTTGTACCATAACATTAGGCCCACAGGGGCCTGATGAATAATGCGAAGGGCTCATAGCACTAAAATCGTAATTAAACTATTGCGTTTCAATTAATGAGATTTACTGCTGCACCTAAAAAGCCTACTAGAAGTACAGCAAATATATGAATGATAATTCATTAATGAAATTTATGCCAAATCTGGCTCAGATCAAGTAAACGTTTATTATTTGCATTCTCCTTATCAGATTGTGCTGTGAATGTGTGGGGGATACAGATCACAGTAATGCGATTCAATGTCTCTTGTACCAAAATGCACATTTGAATACCCTAGGTTTGTGTAGTAATTTCAGTGTTCAGTAACATCATGCAAAGTACCGAGGAGTTTAGTTTAGTGTGGCATGCAGATAAAGGGAGCTGTAATTGGAAGAATGTCAATTAGTGTTCTATCAAACATAGTTTCATTTAGTGAACACTTACATGTGCAATGGGCAAAAATTATGACATGGTTTATATGCGCACAACCTGTCTTCCATTATCTGTGTTCATGTGGGCACTATATAAGGGAAAGGATAATGGCGCTACGCGTGTTTGAGCAAGGCCAAGCTCTGGCGAAACGCTTAATGGCGGAACATTGTCGAATAAACAAAGAGCATACGAGTTGGAGTCTGTGCCTGGTCCTTTGAATGTTAGTGACCGGTTCGCTGGGATATAGAGCTATAGAGATATATATATATATATATGTAGATGTAGATACTGAGAGACTGTGAGACTGTGACTGAGAGCGAGAGAGACACTGAGAGACAGACAGACACTGAGACAGGCACAGACACTGAGACAGGCACAGACACTGAGACAGGCACAGACACTGAGACAGACACAGACACTGAGACAGGCCCAGACACTGAGACAGGCCCAGACACTGAGACAGGCCCAGACACTGAGACAGGCCCAGACACTGAGACAGGCCCAGACACTGAGACAGGCCCAGACACTGAGACAGGCCCAGACACTGAGACAGGCCCAGACACTGAGACAGGCCCAGACACTGAGACAGGCCCAGACACTGAGACAGGCCCAGACACTGAGACAGGCCCAGACACTGAGACAGGCCCAGACACTGAGACAGGCCCAGACACTGAGACAGGCCCAGACACTGAGACAGGCGCGCGCCCAGACTTTAGGCAGGGAAGCAGAAATTACTTATTCTATGACAAGCAGTTATTTTAATTTCCTCAGTGGCATTTTAATTTGCACAGTGGCGAGATGGGAAATCATGTATATGCAAAGAAACCAACAATGGTTGAGCTAAGGTCATACTGTGTCGTTAAAGGTGGATACTGTGCCTTGATCTGTGTGGAATGGTACTTGGCAGATTGAAAGTAGGTTGTTCTTCTCAAGGAAAGCAGTGAGCTGCCTGAAGGCTAGTCTTAAAATGAGTTTGCTAAGTGGCCGGTGGACCTCGGTATTCCCCCTGCCCCCAAGTCTCTTGTTAAGAACTTAGGCATTCGCATGGACCAGGCTCTCACTTTGAAGGAGCACGCTGCTCAGACAGCTGGCTCCTGCTTTCATACGCTGGGTTTACTACGCCGAGTCTTTCCCTTGCTTCCTGACTCAAGTCGGAAGACTGATGCAGGCACTTATACTGAGCCGTCTGGACTACTGCAATGGCCTCTTGGTCTCGGCCAATGAGTCCTCGCTCAGTAGATGGCAAGTGGTCCAGAACACTGCAGCGTGACTAGTCCTTAATGCCCCCCTAGGACTGCCTCCCGCCCTCTTCTTCGTCAGCTTCACTGGCTTCCAGTACGAGAGTGGGTTAAGTTTAAAGTTTGTTGTACGGTTCATAAAGCCATGTACAATCTTGGCCCCGCCTATCTTACCGAGAAATTTACGCCATACATGCCCTCAAGGTCCCTTCGCTCCGGATACAAATCCCTTCTTGTGGTCCCTCGAGTTAGGAAAGCCAGGCTGGGCGGGACGGCACTCTCCCCCTTTGGCCCTCTTTATTGGAATCGGCTTCCCCTGCATTTGAGGCAATGCCCCAACCACCTCCAATTCAGGAAACACCTTAAGACCATTCTTTTCTGTTTCTAATTCTGCTCTTGCGTCTTAGCTTTTCTTGTTGCCTGTCCGAAGCGCAGAGATACCCCTTCGGGGGTCGATTCAGGCGCTATATAAATAAAATAAATAAGGAAAGATCCTTCACAATGGATATGAAGCAGGGAGCATAGTGGAATCCTTTCATCTTAAGGTTTGAGAGTTCTTAAGTTACCAGAGGAATGATGGAGCTGAAGAGCAGGATGTTATTGGAGACTTGTCATGGCAGAAAAGCTGGAATCAAGCCCATTATGCCCAATGGCAGTGCAGTCTTGGTTGGGGTCTGGAGCAGAGAGTCTTCTGTGAGGGAATAGACATTGAAGTCTCTGGAGATAGTTGATCACCAGAAGATCACATGGTTCTTATGAGTGGATGATGCCAGTAGAGGTGCCTTTATTTGGTGTTGATTTGACTTAATTTTACTGCTTTTAGTTCTTTGAAAAATCAACAAATGTTTTATATGTCTGGAAGAGGGGACATCTTGACAGGTTCCTGTGAGTTGAAGGCTGCATAAAGCCAGTGGTTATATTGCTGTATTGTGATTAGAGCAGTGATTTAAGAGCATTAAGGTTGAGATTATTTCATGGTCTGGTAGTTCTTGTGTTTCAGTTGATTGCCATAGTATAAGCTTATGAGGTGGTTGTCACTGCTTGTGATCATGCAATTTTCTATAGAGGTGAAGATTACAACTGTGTGCCCAGCTGAGTCAGTTTGGCCCGAGAACAATTTGCTGGGAGTTTTGATCTTTTGGTTGCTTAAAAAGGACCTTGTTTACATGCAGACTGGTTTCTTGAACCATGTGTTTGAAATTACCAAAGATTAATATACTGTGCCTACGGGTTATGTAGGCAACAGTCAAAGGCTTGAAAGAAGACTGGAGTATGCACAGAGACTCTGTGGACCAATATGAACATAGCATAGGGGACAGGGGAGCTTCTGACAAGAATAGATTTATACTCTGCGTCAGAGAAATCCTGGAAACTGGTGGTGGAGATGTAGTTCTTGAAGAAAGCTGATTTACTTTTAGAGTGGGATCATCTGACTTCCAGTCACTGATGAAGAAACTGTAAACATTTTCTAGTGAAGCAAAGAGGAGGATCTCCATCTCGTCTGAGTTGCTTTTGAGCAGGCTATTGTACATCCACTCAATAACCTTGTTTAAACACACTTTTTAAAAGGTTACAGAAGTGTTGGTAGAGCAATCCATTAAGATAGCTGTGTATCATCAGCATATACCATCTTAACTCCTAATGATTCCATTAATGTCTGTCTCTTAAGGGGGTATGTACACATTGAATAAGGTAGGGCTCAGCAGCAACCATTGGGAAACACCATATTAAAGCCTTTTGTTTCCTGAAGAAAAGTTATTCAGAGTGACTGCTTGATGTCTGTCCAGCAAGGACTGAAGCCATCTACGTGCCAGGCTGTAAATGCCCATCTCTGCCAGGCTTTGGATAAATAATGAATATGAAATGGTGTAGAAGGCTGCCGACAAATCAAGAAGAATGAGTGTGGCCGCTATACCCATATCCAAGTCATTTTTTATGTGGTCAAAGACTTGCACAAGGGCCGATTCAGTACTATGTTACAGCTCAAAGCCAGATTCTGATCGATGCAGTAGACCTGCCTTTTCCAAGTCCTCCTAGAGTTGGTGGTTAATCAATTTTTCTAACATCTTGGAAAGAGCTAGAAGGAGAGAGATTGGGCATTAGTTCTTTAGAATTCTGGATTAGCCAAGGGCTTTTCCAGCAGAGGTGTTACTTTAGCCTGTTTCCAGATAACTGGAACAGAAATTCACTCCATTGAAGCATTAAACAAGGTATTTAACACGATTAACAACTTTGATCACGTCTGCTTGTGCTCGTGGAGGGCAGGGATCTTTAGAAGAGCCTGAATTACAGCTGGTGATAGAAAGTTAAGATTGTAGGAGGGTAATTTGTTCAAATTTGTGAAGTGAGGAGTTGTAGGTGGGCACTGTAGTTCAGGGAAGCATCCTATGGAAGGCTGCCCCGAATGTTAAATTCATTTTGAACGTTTTAATTTTTTTTCCTCAATCTGAGAGATCATTGCATAACTCACCTGAGGGTTTAATCACCGCATTACAGGCTTTGGGCTTTAGTAATGATCTGGCAATTTTGAAACTCTCCCGAGGTTTATTGCCTGCTGAATCAGTTTGTGAGGCAAAGAATTCAGATTGAGCGGATTTAATGGGTTTCCAATAGCTTTTTAAACCTCCCTTGTATTTTTCTTTGTCTTCAGGTAAATAATTTTGTGCCATTTACGCTCCAGATTTTTACAGGTCCTTTTTCTGCTGTTGAGTGCGATGAGAACTAGGGGGTAGCGATCCTTAACTTACCGGGCGCCTGGGGTGCTACTGGAGCAAGAATGTCTATTGCCTGCTGGAGCCACTGATTTTCCAAGTCTGAATCTAACTCTATATCACCTGTTAAAAGGGTGACTGAATTAGGTAGGGTAGATTCTAATTTGTGTTCCTTATTCATACACCTCTTATGGATGGTACGGTATTCAATGAGGTAGGCTGTATATGATTTTTGGAGTCCTCATCAAAAATAAATTGCAAACAAGGGATCCTTTAAGCAACTAAGTTGAGTGTATGGCCTGCAACATGCTTGCTATCGCAGGCTTGTTTCAGATTCACTGCTGACATTGTATCTAAATGCACCAGTGCATTAAAATCATCCTTATTGCCATGAAAGTTGAAATCTCCCAAAACAGTGAAGTGGGGGTAGGGAGTACAATGATGTGGAATGGCACTGCTAAGGGAGTTCATAAAGGAGGGGGGGCGGTAGGGTCTGTTAATCAAGGCACCAGCGAATGGGGTATTGTGTGAATTAAAAAACAGAACACAAAATCTTCTGTGTATAGGAGTGTGAAGATGGTGCACTGAAAAGTATCTGGAAAAATATCGAGCCCTCCTACCTTTTTCCTGACCTACGTGCGTTACGGTATACCCCAGTGGAACTGCTTTAACTATAATTGGGATTTGAAGGCGAGCTAATCAAAAATTCTGTTAAAGAGAATATCAACTTTTTTGTCTGTGAAAAGGTCCTCTATGTCTAAAGCATGTTTAACAAGGAATCCTGAGTTAACAGGGCACCCTGTGAAGCAGTTGTATTGCTTAGTGTTCTCCCTGTATGTTAATAAAAGGTTTTTTTACTGTTATTGAGGTACAAATTGGGTGGTTTGGCAGAAGCCCTAATCTGTTTGTTACATTTAATGTAAGAAATGGGCCAAGTAAATGTACCTGCATTTCTGCCTTGCAATTACCTGTGTTCCCCATTTCAACAGTTCCAACAGAAGTGTAGACCAATCTTGCAGGGGAATTTCTAGCAAAATGGGCAGACTGGCTAGCGCCTGCCAGACGGATAGGGTTATGCGCAGACTGTCTTGCCTTTGGTGCACCCCTGGTGCTCCCACTGAACATCCGTCCAGTCACCTCTTTTAAAGGGAGCATCCATGTGCGTCTGAGTGCTTGACAGCAAGAACTCCAATGACCCAAAGTATCGACCTCCCATGTGTTCTGGGAGTCGTCCAGACACCCTAGAACCAGAGACTTAAAGTGTAGTCTGGAACAGTATTGCTTTTCCCAGTAAGTAGTGCAGACAAATAGAGACCATCATATCCATATAACAGTCTTAAGAAATGTAAAACACTGAGCATAAAGTAAAACTAACACACCTGGCAAAGTTAATATACATCTAAAATCTCCAGTGCAGAGGTGCTAAAATTTGAGGAGCAGTCTGGTAAAATATTCAAGGTATCATACATGCTACGTCCTATTTCTGATGTACACTTCTAACAGCAGATTCCACACCTTGTGAGTATTGCCCAGGTGTCTGACTGGATTCGGAAACTTAGAAGTAGTACTCTTGCGTGCCGACAGATGGTGGGTGTCGTGTGGCTCCACACTGACATTGCTCCTCTCCAGAAGTAACAAGAGGAGCCACATACAAGTGCCACTTAATACGTGCTGATGTCAGTTCCTTTATTTCGGAGCCTTCGGGCGCTGATCCAAAGCTACTCCTTGGTCTCAACCACATATTTTCTCAATTTACCATTGTGCAAGGGAAAATGTCACCCCCTAAGACGACCAGGTTCAAACAGTGTAAGGACTGTCACAAGCAGATGTACGTGACAGACCCTCACAAAGTGTCTTTGGTGCCTGGAGTTGGAGCACTATTCCAGGTCCTTTGGCTGTGCCCAGATGAACCCGAAAATGTATGGGACCACGAGCCCAGAATTTACGTTGCAAACACAAGAGTCCATTGCGTGACCATTCAAAGACAAAAGGAATGTCCTGTTTCTGTTCTTAAAGCCGTTACCTCAGTAGATCATCATTGCGCTGGAAGTCTTCTGGTAAGTCCAAGAAAAAGTATAGGGAGTCGAAGCGGGAACTGGCCGGTCACGCCACTTTAAGATTCCAGAGAGAGCTCGAGGATGTTAATGTGCCTCCCTGTCTTGCTCCTTATCATCTGAACCAATTCAGAGACTAGTTCTTGCGCACCCAAGATTTCCAGATCTGTCTGCAACATCGCAGCAAGTAGAGGCATTGACTTTAGAGAGGCCAATGCGGCGCATTTTGAGCAGTTTAGATGCTCCCTTTGGTGTGCCTTCGGGCTCCAAGGAACTACAGAGGTCTCCAGTTGTACTTCCACTGGCGGGGTCCACCTTTGGTGCAGTCTGTGCCTCTTGAGCCCGCATTGGGTTCAGTACCGGCTGCGGGGCTGATTTTAGATTCTGGCGTCACCCCCTGTGATGTGCTAATTCGTATTGACACGGCCAGTGTTTGAGGATGTGCAGTCTATTGTGCTGTCTGGATTCGAGCAGAATCTACCATGACCTTGGCAGAGGTCGTGCCCTGCCCCGACTGGTAGGCAGCTAACAGGCAATCCTTCCGTTCTGACACTTTGCCCTTACCACATGGTAGGGCTCTTTACCCATTCTTTAAAACTCACCCAGACAATAACCATTATGATGAAGGGGATGATTATATCCCACATTATGAGGATAACCGATAACCTGATGACCTCCAGGATACTTGGTCCTGTTACATTATTCGAAGGGCAGCAGGAGTTTTAGACCTACGGCAGTGCACCGTCGAGATTAATGTTGTTACTAAGGTACTTCAGCCAGGTCAGGTCAGACCACCATCGAACCTCTACTGCCATTTAATGAGGCCCTTACCGGCTCCCTTTCGGGCATTTGGGTAAGCCGTGATGAGGTCCACTCGTTAACAGGCAGTTTGATTGTAGTCGTCATCCTGCACCAGGTAATTCAGTCTTTTTTTACACATCCTCCAATGCCAGATAGTTTGGGGGTGTACAAGCAAACTAAATCCGAATGCCTTTCCTACCACGTCGCCTGATAGGGTGTTTAAACGAATAGACATTTGGCAAGTAGATTTTCTTCTCTACAAGCCTTGCTCTGCGATCAATTAAACTCCTTCTCCGATTCCCTTTGGGACACAGCACAAGTTTTACTGGCTGTTCCAGATTGACCTTCTGGCGTCCTTTAATCAAACTATCCAGAATGGTCGCGATGGAGCTAAATTTGTAATACCCTGTGGCTTGGACACAACAGACTGATTGGGCTGAGCAATAGACACTTGTGTGGGACTTCAGTGTCACACACCAGGATGAGGTCTTTGGGCTTCTCTGAGGTTGTCCAAGCAACCCTGATAGACATGCTGTTTAATGGCTCTTGCCTGTTTGGTGAAAAAGTAGACTGTCCTGCAATGATTTTAGGAGAGTAGGGCCACAGTACGTTCCTTGTGTCTTTCTACTTACAACATACAATTCCACTGACAACTTTGTCCCCTGCTTCGCTACTTTCAGGGTTTTTAGTTTAACCAATGCCAGACCCCTCCACCAGTGCAGCAGGCTTTTGAGCCCTTCCGTGGCTGAGGCTGCGTATCACAGAGACGATGCCCAGGACAGCAGGGACCTCTGATCTCTACCTCTCCCAGACGGCCTCCCCAACCCTGTAGTAATGCATCTTTGGCCACTGTCAGCTCTGGGTGGGGGGTAAGAGAAGGGATCTGCCAATCACGGTTCCCAGTTAGTTTGCATCTCCTTCGAAATCTGGACACAATCGGACCCTCGCTCTCCCCGTAGAAAAAAAGAAATGAATATTAAACCAGTGTATTTGTCCCAATCTACATATTTTCTCATCGGCAAAAATGTGCGTGTATGTTACTCTTGTGAAAATGGAATTAAGTTAAAAGTTATAGTAGTATGCCTGGAAACCTACACCTGTCATAGATTTCCTAGCCTACTTTGGTAAACTGTTGTGAATTCCTGAAAGTACAAAATCTACACCAATGCCAGATGCACTTTTGTTATTTTCTTTGAGTAGAGCCCAAATTGCTTTTATACTGCCAATATTGCTTTTACAATGATTCTCGTTTATTTTTCTGTATTTAAGTATTGGCACGCATCACACATGTTAAAATAAATTATGCTTTAGAGAAATGGTATTTAAAGTGTCCCTTAAAATGTACTATAGTTTAGTAAAACTGCTGCTTATCTTATTTTTTCCCCCCAAGTTGTAAATATTTTTTGGGTGCATTTTATTTTAAAAGCAAAACATATTTGCTATAGTCTAGTAAAATTGTTTGAAACCTTCGTTTATCTTTTTCAAGTTGCAAATATTCTTTTCGGCACATTACTTGCTTACAAAATAAAATCATTACTCTTCCAAACTTCAGTATGCATTTGCATGTTATAAAGGAACATTTGTGGAGTTACAAAATGGTTACATTCTGCCATTTTACACATTTTTATATTAGAACCACTATTATTAATTCAAGTTGAGCATACAACACGCTGTATTTCTTACAGCACTCAACCTAACTGGAAAGGCTTACGTTAATGAACCATATATACCATTTCGAACATCTTATTCATATGCATACATAACTTGCCTTTGCGGCAGAAAGTCCTTTCTCCTGCAAGCATACCGTGACACTGTAAACTGGCAGCAATTGAGGTTGTGCTGTAGGGGGTTGAGCCTACTTATCCTGGGGACAAAATTAACATGCATACTTGTTTCCCTTAATCCCAAACCGTCTGCTGGGTGTACGGCAATAAGAATTCCACATCTGTTACAGTAACATTTTTTTAAATAGAGTGCCTGCTCAGACGTAAATTTGCCATAGCAATTCTCAAAACGCCTTCCTTAGACACTTAAGAAAGAAAACAACAATATATCTGGCATAATGAAAGTGCTGGCATATTGAGAGCCTACCATGAGTGGAAAGGCAGCTTTTTACGTTTTATTTATAGCTAGATGGCAGTGTACAAAGCAACAAATCTCACACAAAGGGGGTCTCAGAGGAGCGTGGATTACCCAATTCAGACGTACTGCTCCAAACTAATATCAAACTCATACTTGGTACGGGGGTAGATATATGGAGAAATGAAGGTGGAGCACTGGTTGTGTTCAGACGAGAACCCTCACACACCCTAGGGTGACATGCTTCATCATAGGGTCCCCTCCGCACACTGGGACCGCAAGGTACCCAGTGTGGGCTACGCCTTTCCCGTAGGAAAGGAGCAGGGATGTTATATAGCACATGTAGTACTACTACCTATGGGGGCAGAGTGCTAAAGAAAAAGGTGAATACAACTATCTCATTGCTGGTGGACAAACTTTTCAAGGCCAATGCTTCTATTCGCGTGCTGTTGGCGGAGACACGTGGAGAGGGGCTCCGTGGCCACAGCAAACAGTAGGGGGGGGAAGGGGGAGGAGAGTGGACACCCCTGCCTTGTGCCGGGCATGACCGGGAATGGGTCAGAGATGAGGCCGCTGAGCTGCATGCGGGCTGTGGGAAGGGTGTATAGAAGTTGAACCTGTGCAATGAATCGGGCACTTAGTCCCAGCCCCCGCAACAGTGTGAAAAGGTATGTCCATTCTAATGAATTGAACATTTTAGTGGTGTCGAGTAATACGGAAGCAACAGTGACCAGTGGGTGTAGGTGATGCATTACCGTAAAAAGAGTTAGAAGATTATGGGAGGTCGACCTCCCCGGAATAAAAACCAGACTGGTCCTGTCACACCATCACCGGGAGCAGCAACAGCAGCCCGTTTGCCAAAACCTTTGCTAAGATTTTATTCTCCAGTATTGTATCTTTTATAGATTCACATGCTTGAATCTTCCCCGTCGACATGGTGGGAGTCCCACGGTAACAGTAAAATAGCAGTGTAAAGCTAAAAGGACAATCTCCCTTGAGAATCAACAGTATTTAGTAACCAGCTATCCTCATTAAAGAACATCCAAACTCCAGCCAATCACATCGCAGACCCTGGAGTATCCATCCCCTGCAGAGCCACCATACCTCAAATTTCTTACCGCACGTCGTGTTAGGTAGTCTCCCTGAGCTCTGCTCAGTCAGTGTTTCTACTTTGAACTTTTCAACTGACAGTTCCCTTTCCTCAACCTTCTCTTCAACTGAGGTGCTGCTAGGAAGTGAGTTTACTGCTTATTTTCTGTATTTTCTACAGAATGTCAGTCTAAAAAAGGGCTGTTCAGGCCCTGCAAGACTTGTGGAAAGTCCAGGCTTTTCTCAGAGGACTCTCATAAGGAGTACTTATATTGCCTTATCCAGAGCACAAGCCTAAAGACTGTAAGCACTGCCGGACCTTTTCATCAAAAACCCTCAAAGACCGTGAGGGAAGGCTTCTTATTTGGCTTCAGAAGAAAATATCTATGAGGGATTCTGACTCGGAGTGAGGAGAGGCCTCCTTCCTCCTCAAAGAAAAGGAAGGAAGAAGATCCTTCCGGTCATAGAGATCCGAAAAAACAAAGATCTCTGAGCAAGGAGTCTTCAGTGGAAAAGAGAGGTAAAAAAGAGCAACCTGGCTCTTCTCGGCCTCAAAAAAGATCTGGTTTTGCTCCTCCTTCTGCACCACTTACTCCCTCACAAAAAATCCGCCCGTCGTCGGACCAGTCAACGAGGCATTCTCCGCCTACGATCGTTGAAAGGAAGACTCCGACTGTTTAGTCAGCGACATCGACGACATCAACGGTGAAGACGATGACAGCTGTCTCGTCTACAAAGACGGAAGTAGTGATGTCGGCGGCTTCAGTGAGGAGTTAGTCGTCGATGAGAGCTTCACCGTCGACGGTCCAATTGTGTGCTGCGCCGTCGACGAGCGTCTCTGCCCCGTCGACGGATACTTCCATGCCGTCGTCACAGTCCCTGGTGACGATCCCGTCGACGAGGAAAATGGACATGCCAGTCTCAATCTTTATTACAAGACTTTTCAAAAATATCTCCTGCCTCCTCGCCTCCTGGATTTCTCAGGAATCGGAGGATGAAGGTCCGTTTGGCCCTGCCTACAGCCCCTCTCAACTGAGAGTAAAGTGCCAAGAATCTGATGAAGAGGATCAGCCAGATAATCCTTTGGCTTACTTTGAAGGTGACTATTCCTTTTCGGATGGACGCTCGGGTGCGCAACGCCTGGATACCTTCCAGGAGCACTACCCATATTATGAGCAGGAGGAGGACTATCATCAAGAACCCTGCATTAATGTGCCAATGTCACTAGTCACGGACTTAAGTTTGATGCTAGATGACTATTACAAGCTATTCCCTGAAGCCAATGTGGTCCAAAAACCAGTTTCTCGGCAGGAGGAGCCTGCCATGTCTCCAGTTAAGGAAACCCCACTGGCACCACCGAAACAGAAGTCACTACCTACTCTGCAGATCTCCACTAGGGCATCGGACAGTGGAGACCATCAACTGGAAGAGAGAGAGAGAGATGCAGGTGGACAATGATGTCCATGACGAGTAGATGGATTATGTAGCGCATACACCCCCTTCTCCCACGCTGCCAGTGGCTGACTCTCCCCCTGCAGATATCGGCAGCTTCCACGATCTGCTTGCGAGAACATCAAAACGCTTCGACCTTCCTATGCCCGTCAAGCAAGCGGAATGCTTCTTGTCCGATTTTTAAGGCTTCCACACAACGTTCGGTTAGGGCAATCCCTATTATCGACTTCTTGTGGCCGGAAGGTATCAAGCTAATGAAGAATCCAGAGTCTGTGCCAGCAGTCATTCCAAAGCTGGATAAGAAGTACCAGGCGCCAGAGGACTCTCTGACATGTCTCATTGGCCATCCGAAGCCCGATTTGGTAATAATGCAGGCTGCTCAGAGAAGATCAAAAAACCCTGCTTCTCCATGTACCACCCCGCCAGACAAAAAGGGGCATAGGTTGGACAATATTGGAAAGAGCTTCTCCGCGCTGGCTGTACAGCCATCAGAGCCTCCAATGCAATGGCCATCCTTGGAAGGTACGATAGGCAGATGTGGTCAGACATCGCGTCTTTTTTGGAATACCTGCCGGAAGATAAGAAAAAGGAGGCAAAGGAGATCCTTTCAGAGGGTGAGAGAGCTTCATCGGAAGCCATTGATGTGGCTATGGACATGGTTTCCCCGCCTTTAGGCAGATGGCGGGTGGTGCAGTGTTTCGCAGGCAGGGGTGGCTGAAAGCTACAACATTTAGCCCAGAAGTCCAAGCGAAGGTGCTGAACATGTCATTTGACGGTGAGAATCTGTTCGGTAAGCACGTTGATGAGGCACTCCAGGCTTATCAAATCAGACACGGATACGGCGAAATCCTTAGCCAATTTACAACAGAGAAGGTTCTCTTCCTTTCGGGTAAGAGGAAGAGGCCAATTTGCAGCTCGGCACCCAGCCTCAACAGCGTTTTCAACTTTATTACTAGCAAGGTTTCCGTCCTCAGTACTCCGCCCAGTCCTTTCAGCAGACGTCTGCACCAACTTACTCCAGAGCTCCAGCTCTAAGACCTCCCGCTTCGGGAGGTAAATCCCATGACGCAGGCAGGAGAAGGCACTCGCCACCCCAGTCCCACTTCATTCGGCTCAAGACTGCTCCAAATTCTTTCTGTAATGGAACTCAATGTCGTACGACAGATGGGTGTTAGACGTTTTCAATCATGGTCACACCCTAGAATTTCTTCAACAACCCCCAGATTATCCCACAAGAAAGACTGCTCACCGCCATCTGGCCCTTCTCAAAAGGGAAATAAAACTCCTTTTTGACAAGCAGGCAATCGAGATAGTGCCACGCAGTCTGCGCAACTTGGGATTCTACTCCCACTTTTTTCTCATAAAGAAAAGAGCTGGAAAATGGAGGCAGGTCCTGGACCTCAGGTTGTTAAACAAGTTCATCAAAAGGCAACCATTTCGGATGCTGTCGCTCCAGGAGATTCTCCTTCTCTTGGAATCAGGGGATTACATGACCTCTCTGGATCTTCTGGATGCATACTTTCACATTCCTATTCATCCAAAGCACCGTCGTTATCTCAGGTTCCAAGTGGCAGGGTGCCACTACCAGATCAAGTTGCTGCCCTTAGGGCTAAAGTCTGCGCCCAGGGTATTCACCAAATGCTTGGCGCCAGTAGCAGCCTTTCTCCGGCGTTCCGGTCACCAGGTCTTTCCCTACCTGGACGATTGGTTGATCAAGGCTCTTACATTTCAGGGTGCAAAAAAGTCCAGGAACTCCTGTCTTCGCCTTTTTCGCTCTCTGGGTCTCAATCTCAACGAAGAAAAGTCTTCACTCTGGCTCTCTCAAGTCTTGCGCAATGAATTTGGAATTGGTCGATTCACCACAATATCTCATTACAAGTCCAACACGTTCCAGGGGTGCTCAACGAATGGGCCGATTCGCGCAGCAGAGATTCCAAGCAGTGTCCCGAAATGGGAATTGGACGCAGTTAAACTAAAAAGAATTTTTCAGTGTTGGTGATCGTCAACCCTGGATCTGTTCACTACATTACTCAACAAAAAATGCGAGTTCTATGCCAGCAGATTCCCTCAGCCAGGTTCCCTAGGGAACGCTTTCATTTCTCCTGGGAAGGGACATTTGCCTACGTGTTCCCTCCGTTCCCACTGATACCCAAGGTCCTACAAAAAATGAAACGAGAACCTTGCCGCATCATTCTCATAGCCCCGGCGTGGCAAGGCAATAGTGGTTCACAGAGCTGTTTCGCCTATCAGAAGCCTCTCCAGTACGTCTTCATCCTTCCGAACGTCTACTTTCTATGGACCAAGGTCAGGTGATTCATCCTCAAATTCAATCTCTTCACTTGTCGGCCTGGCTCTTCACCACACTGAGTTTGGGGACATAGATATTTCTGAGGAGTGTCGTTCCATTCTTAACAAGGCCCGTGCTCCCGTCACGGTCAAGTGTTACTCAGCCAAATGGAAAAGGTTCTGCTCCTGGTGTATGATTCACTCGTGCCATCCGCTCTCTTCATCTCCGGAGGAGGTTTTGCCATATCTCTTGTCGATAGCAAAAGCTGGCCTTTCTCATTCTTAGGTGAAAGTACATTTGGCCGCAATTTCAAGGTATAGTAGACGTTCGAGCCAGTCGTCCCTATGGTCCTGCAGGCTGGAGAAGGAATTCATGAAGGGTCTTTTCACAGCTTACCCACTCTCTCTCTCTCTCTCTCCACTCTCTCTCTCTCCACTCTCTCTCCACTCTCTCTCTCTCCACTCTCTCTCCACTCTCTCTCTCTCCACTCTCTCTCCACTCGCTCTCTCTCTCCACTCTCTCTCTCCACTCGCTCTCTCTCTCCACTCGCTCTCTCTCTCCACTCTCTCTCTCTCTCCACTCTCTCCACTCTCTCTCTCCACTCTCTCTCTCCACTCTCTCTCTCCACTCTCTCTCTCTCGCCACTCTCTCGCCACTCTCCCTCCACTCTCTCGCCACTCTCCCTCCACTCTCCCTCCACTCTCCCTCCACTCTCCCTCCACTCTCCCTCCACTCTCCCTCCACTCTCCCTCCACTCTCTCTCCACTCTCTCTCCACTCTCTCTCCACTCTCTCTCCACTCTCTCTCTCACTCTCTCTCTCTCCACTCTCTCTCCACTCTCTCGCCACTCTCTCGCCACTCTCTCGCCACTCTCTCGCCACTCTCTCGCCACTCTCTCTCCACTCTCTCTCCACTCTCTCGCCACTCTCTCGCCACTCTCTCGCCACTCTCTCGCCACTCTCTCTCCACTCTCTCTCCACTCTCTCTCCACTCTCTCTCCACTCTCTCTCCACTCTCTCGCCACTCTCTCGCCACTCTCTCGCCACTCTCTCGCCACTCTCTCGCCACTCTCTCTCCACTCTCTCTCCACTCTCTCTCCACTCTCTCTCCACTCTCTCGCCACTCTCTCGCCACTCTCTCGCCACTCTCTCGCCACTCTCTCGCCACTCTCTCGCCACTCTCTCGCCACTCTCTCGCCACTCTCTCGCCACTCTCTCGCCACTCTCTCGCCACTCTCTCGCCACTCTCTCGCCACTCTCTCGCCACTCTCTCTCTCTCTCTCTCCACTCTCTCTCTCTCTCTCTCTCCACTCTCTCTCTCCACTCTCTCTCTCCACTCTCTCTCTCTCCACTCTCTCTCTCCACTCTCTCTCTCTCCACTCTCTCTCTCTCCACTCTCTCTCTCTCCACTCTCTCTCTCTCCACTCTCTCTCTCTCCACTCTCTCTCTCTCTCCACTCTCTCTCTCTCCACTCTCTCTCTCTCTCTCCACTCTCTCTCTCCACTCTCTCTCTCTCCACTCTCTCTCTCTCCACTCTCTCTCTCTCTCCACTCTCTCTCTCTCTCTCCACTCTCTCTCTCTCCACTCTCTCTCTCTCCACTCTCTCTCTCTCCACTCACTCTCTCGCCACTCTCTCTCTCTCTCGCCACTCTCTCGCCACTCTCTCTCTCTCTCGCCACTCTCTCTCTCGCCACTCTCTCTCTCTCGCCACTCTCTCTCTCTCGCCACTCTCTCTCTCTCGCCACTCTCTCTCTCTCGCCACTCTCTCTCTCTCGCCACTCTCTCTCTCTCGCCACTCTCTCTCTCTCGCCACTCTCTCTCTCTCGCCTCTCTCTCTCTACTCTCTCTCGCCACTCTCTCTCGCCACTCTCTCTCGCCACTCTCTCTCGCCACTCTCTCTCTCTCTACTCTCTCTCGCCACTCTCTCTCTCTACTCTCTCTCGCCACTCTCTCTCTCGCCACTCTCTCTCTCTCGCCACTCTCTCTCTCTCGCCACTCTCTCTCCACACTCTCTCTCGCCACTCTCTCTCTCTCTACACTCTCTCTCTACACTCTCTCTCTCTCTTCTCTCTCTCTCTCTCTCTCTCTCTCCACTCTCTCTCTCTCGCCACTCTCTCTCTCTCGCCACTCTCTCTCTCTCGCCACTCTCTCTCTCTCGCCACTCTCTCTCTCTCGCCACTCTCTCTCTCTCGCCACTCTCTCTCTCGCCCACTCTCTCTCTCGCCACTCTCTCTCTCTCGCTCACTCTCTCTCTCTCGCCTCTCTCTCTCACTCTCTCTCGCCACTCTCTCTCGCCACTCTCTCTCTGCCACTCTCTCTCGCCACTCTCTCTCTCTACTCTCTCTCGCCACTCTCTCTACTCTCTCTCGCCACCTCTCTCTCGCCACTCTCTCTCTCGCCACTCTCTCTCTCTCGCCACTCTCTCTCCACACTCTCTCTCGCCACTCTCTCTCTCTCTACACTCTCTCTCTACACTCTCTCTCTCCACTCTCTCTCTCTCCACTCTCTCTCTCTCCACTCTCTCTCTCCACTCTCTCTCCACTCTCTCTCCACTCTCTCTCTCTCTCTCCTTCTCTCTCCTTCTCTCTCCTTCTCTCTCCCTCTCCTTCCCTCTCTCCTTCCCTCTCTCCTTCCCTCTCTCCTTCCCTCTCTCCTTCCCTCTCTCCTTCCCTCTCTCCTTCCCTCTCTCCTTCCCCCTCCTTCCCCCTCTCCTTCCCCCTCTCCTTCTTCCCTCTCTCCTTCCCTCTCTCCTTCCCCCTCTCCTTCTCTGTCCTTCCCTCTCCTTCTCTGTCCTTCCCTCTCCTTCTCTCTCCTTCTCTCTCTCTCTCTCTCTCTGTGGGGCCATGGGTACATTACCTGCAAGGTCTGCGGGCCGCCAAGGAAGGCAGCGACCAGGACAAGCGTCCATACCTTGCGAAAGAAGGATGCTGCGGTTGGACAAGCGGCTCTTTGTCTGTTCGCTTAAGGTAGGCCTCAGTTTCTGAGGGTTATTAAGAATTCTTATTTTCATTATGATGTTTATTATTATTTTGGTTATTATTGTTAACCCCTTCTGTGCTCATGACGAGCTGGACTCGTCATGGCACACAGTGGTCGTGTGCTCATGACGAGTCCAGCTCGTCATGATACACAGCCCCCGGAATCCCTCTAGTGCGCGCACCAGAGGGATTCCCTTTATGCCAAAGAGCCTCGGGAGCTGGGGAAGAGCTTCCCCAGCTCCCGAGGCGCGCCCCTGGTTTCCCTGCAATGACGATCGGCGCGCACAGCGCGCTGATGTCATTTCAGTGAAACTGAAACTGAAATGAGCCAAGAGGCTCATTTCAGTTTCTACGTGCTCAGGGGGCTATCTCAGCCCACTGAGCACGTAGAAACTCAGGAGAGGTATCGTTGGAAAGGGGAGAATCTCCCCTTTCCAATGGTACCCCTCCCTAGTGGATCCCTAGGCACCAGGGACCACTAGGCACCAGGGAGGGGGGAGCGGCCCCTTGGGCAAGGGCCTTTGCTCCCCCCATAAAAATATTGGCATTATTAGTCTTTCTGCCCACTAGACACCAGGGATTTTTTATGGGATAGCTATTAGGGGTGGGGGCTGCCCAAAACGGGCATGCTGATGCCCCCCCCCCCCGGCCACAAAAGTAGCCCCCAATCTGCCCCCCCAGGGGGGGGGGGGTGGGAGGCAGAAAGCCCACTAGATACCAGGGATTTAAAAAAAAAATTATAGTTGGGGGTGGGGGCTGCCCAATATGGGCATGCCAATGCCCCCACCCCCCCGCCGCAAAGGTAGTCTTTTTGCCCCTCCTGGGGGCAGAAAGCCCACTAGATACCAGGGATTTTTTTAAAATTATTATTTGGGGTAGGGGCTGCCCAATATGGGCATGCCAATGCCCCTACCCCCGACGCTAAAGGTACAGTCTTTCTGCCCCTCCTGGGGGGCAGATGGGGGCAGTAGCCCCCAATCTGCCCCCGGGGGCAGAAAGCCCACTAGATACCAGGGATTTAAAAAAATTATAGTTGGGGGTGGGGCTGCCCAATATGGGCATGCCAATGCCCCCACTCCCCGCCGCAAAGGTACAGTCTTTCTGCCCTCCTGGGGGCAGAAAGCCCACTAGACACCAGGTTTTTTTCCCCTCGATAAATTTAGGGGTGGGGGTTGCCCAAGATGGGCATGCCAATGCCCCCCCACGAAATTCCAGTCTTTCTGCCCCCCCCCGGGGGTCAGAAACACCCTAGATGCCAGGGATTATTTTTTTATAGGCCCGGGTGGGGGCTGCCCAGAATGGGCATGCAAATGCCCCCACCCTACCCCCAAAGAAAAAGACTTTCTGCCCCCCAGGAGGCAGATGGGGGCAATAGCCCTGATCTGCCCCCCTCCCCCCGGGAGAGGGCAGAAAGCCCACTAAGCGCCAGGGATTTTTTTTTATATAGGTAGGGGTGGGGGCTGCCCAGAATGGGCATGTCAATGCCCCCACCCCAAAAAAAGGCTACAGTCTTTCTGCCCCCCCTGGGAGGCAGATGGGGCAATAGCACCTTATCTGCACCCCCGGGGGCAGAAAGCCCACTAGCCACCAGGGATTGTTTTTTTACAAAGTTCGTGGTGGGGGCTGCCAAGAATGGACATGCCAATGCCCCCACCCACCCCAAAAAAGATGCCACTGTCTTTCTGCCCCTCCCAGGAGGCAGATGGGGGCAGTAGCCCCTGATCTGCCCCCCGGGGGGGCAGAAAGCCCACTATGTGCCAGCAATTATGCTGGCTTTTTTATACGCAGGGGTGGGGGCTGACCAGAATGGGCAACCCAATGCCCCCGACCACCCAAAAGAATAGCCAGTCTTTCTACCCCCCTCGGGGGCATATCGGGGCAATAGCCCCTGATTTCCCCCCTCCCCAGGGCGGCAGAAAGCCCACTAGGCACTGACTTTTTTTTCGGAATGTGCCTACCAGTTGAATTTGGTCCTAGCTCTGCCGGCACCTAGGGAAACCTAGCAAACCTATACATTTTTTAAAACTAGACACCCAGGGGAATCCAGGATGGGCTGACTTGACTGGCTCTCACCAGGTTCTGTTACCCAGAATCCCTTGCAAACCTAAAAATTTGTCCAAAAAAACACATTTTCCTCACATTTCTGTGGTGGAAAGTTCTGGAATCTGCGTGGATCCACAAAATTCCACCCACCCCGCGTTCCCCAAAGTCTTCCGTAAACAATGGTACCTCACTTGTGTGGGTAGGCCTAGTGCCCGCGACAGGAAGCAGCGCAAAACGCAACGTGGACGCACCACATTTTCACAGTGAAAAAGGACCCTTTTTTTGCAAAGTGCCTAGCTGTAGTTTTTGAACCCTAGCTCTGCCGGCACTTGGGGAAACCTAGCAAACCTATACATTTTTGAAAAGTAGACACCCAGGGGAATCCAGGATGGGGTGACTTGACTGGCTCTCACCAGGATCTGTTACCCAGAATCCCTTGCAAACCTAAAAGATTGGCAAAAAAAACCACATTTTCCTCACTTTTCTGTGGTGGAAAGTTCTGGAATCTGCGTGGATCCACAAAATTCCACCCACCCCGCGTTCCCCAAGGTCTTCCGGAAAAAAAAATGGTGCCTCACTCGGGTGGGAGGCCTAAGTACCCGCGACAGGCAAGGGCCCACAACGTATTGAGGCGACCTCAAAATGGCCTATCACAAAACGACCTGGTTTTGCAAGGGGGGTCCCATGACGTTTTGGCCCGGGGCTCGGCGGCCACCTAGGGAAATCTACCAAACCCACACATTTCTGAAAAGTAGACACCCGGGGGATTCCAGGGAGGTATGGCTTGCGTGGATCCCCCAGAAAGGTTCAGCGGATATAACGGTATATTGCTTTCAAATAGCTGTCATAATTGGGAGAAGTTACAGGTGAAAACGTTGACACAACTAATTTTCAATTTTTCCTTTATTTAACTGTTAGTTTCTATAAGGAAAACTTTAAGGATCTACACAAATGACCCCTTGCTGAATTCAGAATTTTGTCTACTTTTCAGAAATGTATGGCTTTCCAGGATCCATTATTGGTTTCATACCCATTTCTACCATTAACTGGAAGGAGGTTGAAAGCACAAAAAATAGCAAAAATAGGCTATGTCCCAGAAAAATGCCAAAACTGTGTAAAAAAGTTGGTTTTCTGACAAAAGTCTGCTTGTCCCTGAAAGCTGGGAAGATGGTGATTTCAGCACCACAACCCCTTTTTGATGCCATTTGCAGGGAAAAAGACGCTTTCATCTGTAGCCCTTTTTCGCATTTTCCCCCCAAAAACAAAATTTTGCTGTATTTTGGCTAATTTCTGGGTCCCCTCCAGGGGAATCCACAAACCCTGGGTACCTTTACAATCCCCATGATGTTAGAAAAAAAGGACGCAAATTTGGCGTGGATACCTTATGTGGTCAAAAAGTTACAGGGGCCTAAGCGCGCACTACCCCAAATAGCCAAAAAAAGGCTTAGCACAGGGGGGGAGAAAGGCCTAGCAGCGAAGGGGTTAATGATCCCTGCCAAACCTTATTATTGTATTTGCATGTATATACCTATATTTTATATCCACGACAGTTAAGTTTATTGGTTTGACCTAGGTGATGGCATTATGTCGCATGGGGGGGGGTGGTTCACCTGTTTTTTCCATCTCCAATTGTTATAATGTACTGCTTGCTAGTCTGATTCAAGCATGTGAATCTATAAAAGATACAATACTGGAGAAAAAACAAGTTACTTACCTGTACACTGTGGTTCTCCAGTATTGATATCTTTTATAGATTCACATGCAGCCCTCCATCTTCCCCTTACAGGTGCACTCTTCCATACCTCTTTTATTTGACTAACTGCACTCGTGCTCGAAATCTGAGGTATGGTGCCTCTGCAGGGAATGGATACTCGGGGGTCTGCATTGTGATTGGCTGGAGTTTGGATGTTCTTTAATGAGGATAGCTGGTTACTAAATACTGTTGATTCTCAAGGGATTGTCCTTTTAGCTTTATACTGCTATTTTACTGTTACCGTGGGACTCCCACCATGACGACGGGGAAGATTCAAGTATGTGAATCTATAAAAGATATCAATACTGGAGAACCACAGTGTACAGGTAAGTAACTTGTTTTTTGTCTGTATTGATGAGGGATGGGGGCCGATAGGAGTCTAATTGGTCTGCCGGTTTGTCCGGTTTAAGTAGCGTAACTAGAACGGCTTCTCAAAGATGTAGGAAGGGACCCTGCTTCTATGGCAACTTGATACATATCAAGAAGCCTGGGGGCTAGGATCTGGGAATATTCTTTGTAGAAGGCTGTGTTTAGTCCATCAAGGCCAGGAGCCTTGTCCGTGGGCAGACTTGCAGTCACCTGGGTTATTTTTTCCACGGTGATAGGGGAGTTCAGGAATTCCCGTTGGGCATTAGATAACCAGACCAACTGTATGGTGTCCAAATAAACTTGGCGTTTCGCAGGGCTTGCCACGGGGGTGGCAGAATAGAGGCAGGTGTAAAAGGTAGTCATGATATACAGGAGTTCAGATGGAGAAGAGCAGAGCTGGCCCTCTGGACCTCGGAGCTCTGAGACAAGCGAAAGCATGAGACTTCCGGAGCATTCCGGCCAGCGTTCTACCGGGGCGGTCCCCCTCTTCATAGCATCGGGCCCGAGTTTCTATTGAAAAGCTAGCTGTAACAGAGCCCATTCATTACCCGAGTTTCGGCAAATGCAGATCCTGGGATTATTCAAAAAGTTGAAATAAATGGATACCTGGTAACACCGTTGGAAGCAAAAAGGTGTATACGGAGACTTGCTAGAATCCAGCCTCGGACCTCAAAGGAGCATTGGCATAATCACAGGATGTTATCACAGCTGTGATTTGAGAACACTGCCCTAATTTTTCACTTTATTACATGGCGTAAACTGGCACAAGTGGATTTTTTTCTTAAAGACATAGATTTCTGAAGCATCTAGAGTGTTGGGTAAGTAAATATTATATTCCACTCACCTGGGTTGGAAAGCACTCCACATTAGACATTTCTAGTTGTTGGTAATGGGTGGAAATCTTCCTGCTTCAGACAACACAACGTGAGATCTTCATAGTATGCCATTGTTCTCAGTTACACGAGCTTCATTGAGAACTTTGGTCATATGTTGACAGCCGTCATTTCTTTAGCTGTCAAAAGCTTGAACCAGTGTGCACCTCATACTGTGATTAGGTTTAGTGCTGGCCATGGAGACATAGTGATGAATGCGCAGGCATGTCACTAGTAATATAGATCTGGCTGTGAAATGTATACTTTTTCACTTCAGACTTGATAAAGTGATTAAGATGTATGAATCTGTACACTAACAAGCATGCACACTAATGTTTTTTAGTTAATTTGAGTAGGTTTTGGTGTACTTTATTTAAATAAAGAACGTCACTGGATTGTAAAGCCAGCTATTAATCACTATTGGAGAAGCATAGCATCCTTTCCATTGCCTTTGCTTTAGTTGTCAAATTATCAAATGTTTGAGATGGTCCGTGATCTTTAAAATCAAGCTTTATTTGCAAAAAAATAATGAATGAGGATGTGTTGTACATGGAGCAAATGCTCTAGTTGTCAAATTATCAAATGTTTGAGATGGTCCGTGATCTTCAAAATCAAGCATTATTTGCAAAATAATTATGAATGAGGATGTGCTGTACATGGGGCAAACATAGAACGTATTCAGCAAAACCTGTGTTTTTTATTGGCAAACTAGCTTTTAAATCAATTTTCAGACACTAATCTGTATTTTTTTTCTAGTGGTGAATTGCACCCTGATTTCATTCATATATATATATATATATATATATATATATATATATATATATATATATATATATATATATATATATATATATATATATATATATATATATATATATATACATACATACATACATACATACATACATACATACATACATACATACATACATACATACATACATACATACATACATACATACATACATACATACATATATCCATATCCATATCCATCCAAGAAAAAGTTTGTCAATGGCTATTGACATATTTAATCCTGTGTTTTTCTAGCTTGTAACATATCATTTATTTTTTTCCAGAGCCCCTGAGATTATTTTGGGTTTGCCGTTTTGTGAAGCCATTGACATGTGGTCACTTGGGTGTGTGATCGCTGAGCTCTTTCTTGGATGGCCGCTTTACCCAGGAGCATTGGAGTATGACCAGGTAGAGTTATCCTTACTTTTTTCAACAATGTTTCTGTTAGAAAGATGTGCCAAACGTATTGTATATACTTATGGGGTTTGTTTGCGAAGGTTGCAAATATTTTACATTCACATTATAAAAGCTTTCATCACAGTTGCCTAAAGAGGTAAATGGTCTTGTTAAATTTAGCAAACAAATGGCATCTATTTAAAATCCAACAACGTTTGCACCAAAGAAGATCAATAGCGTTGTTAGATTGCCTTCTTTTTTGAATGCCACAAACACTACATGGGGTTTTTGACATTGAACTATCCATATAGCACATCCTCTCATCCACATAAAGCACTACAAAATATCTTGCCACACGAAATCCCTCTGCAGATCCATGAATACCCTTCAGCCAGATTTTAATAGGTATGGCTTGAAACACGTATAGTAGCTGCTCAGTTATGTTAATTTGATTGTTGAAATCCTGCCTACCCAAGAGATCGATATATGCCCCCCTTTGTGTAAATGCCTTTAGTTTCTTGATACAGAGCTGGAACATTTGCAGCTTTTAACTTGTTTGGCAGCTGGGCTCGTGAGATCCCCTGATATTAGCCAAGCTATCACTAAAGTGAGAGGGACTAATGCCCCCATATTATCCAACTCCTCTCTAATAAGGTTAATGGACATGAGAAGCAACTGCTCAAAGTTCATCTTGTATCGTGACACTTTAATAACGATATGTAGAAGTGCCCTCAGAGGTTCAAATGAGGTATGTGTCTTTGACTGGTAAAACATCACACCATCAGCAACAAGTTATATTTTGTGTTCTGAATTACCAAAGATAATGCCCTTAATCTCTGGAGATGGCTGTATTTTCATGGCTGCTGGTTTAGGGGCAAGAACAAGGAGTGGGGTCCAAAAGGGGAAAAAAGGTATTGCAGCCTAGAGTCTGGTTCCCCAATTAAGGCTAAAAGGTTGACCAAGAACCCCGCTCACCATCACCAAAGCCTGGGGTTCATGATATCGCTCCAGAACTATAGATATTAAACCTTCCATTACTCCAAATCTCGTTATAACTTCTCATGTAAAGAACCAGCTCACCCTTTGAAGAGTTTTTATTTGCATCTAAGGCCAATAAAGCGGATTTAAGCCTTGTTTTGTTTGGTAATGTTAGAAATGGGGTTTCTGGTTGGCTAGGGCATGAGCCTAAGCCAGGCAGAAACCACAACTCTAGTCCGAGCAAGGGAGTTACACGCTGAAGATAACCCCTACTCACCCCCTTGGTAGCTTGACAGAGCAGTCAGGCTTATCCCAGAGGCAATGTGTAAAGTGTTTGCGCAGCACTCTCACACAGCAGCGACACACTAGGCACACCACACAAGGTTATATAAAAGTAGCCTTTGTGTTCTAATGTGTTTTTATGGATAATACAATCACATATTTTACTGTGCCACAAGGCACTTGTCATGACTTTACAGGGATTTACGTAAACCTCTTGGCCAATCGGGCCACTGTCATAAACATTAGTTAGTTAGGGCGACCAGTAACTACTGGTAAGATTGCACTTAACATAACACATTATGCATACACATTATAGTAACATGTCTCTATTAGACATACCACCATCACATCACTGTACCTGTGGTGCATACCCTGGCAATGTAACAAAACATTGCACATCAGGGCATAGACTGCAAGATGTGGCCCATGAATCATCACTGCTGACCATACGCAATCCGGAGTCAGTATGCAGTGTCCTGCTATGGCACTGGCTATTTCCACACGGGACATACCACTACATACATTTGTAATGACCCATAGCACCACCTCAGGGCATAAGAACAGCGCCGTAGTCACCAATCACTAGGGACCTTCCTGGTCGTGTAGGTATTAACTGCATATGGCGCCCTTGTGCTGCTCTTACCGGCGTAAACGGTAAATGGCACTCTAGGCAGGAAATGCGGCGATCCAGCACGGGGCCTCCAAATCGGCCCTTAATCAGCCAGGGATGTAGCAGTCCCTGGCCCTCCACACAAAGCACGTAGAGGGCGGAAACCCGGCCCCCGACCGCATTGAGCGTGATGCGGCCCAGCTGGCAACCCAACGACCACAGCCCAGCAAGGGAATCTCAGCACTCCCTTTTCACCCGGGCTCCTGTCTCGGGGCCGGTGAGCACTCGGGAGGGGAGATATCCCAAATAGAAGCACACGCACTGCTCAGGGCGCGCGAGCTCCAGGATGACTTCTCTGCCTCGAAGCACCGTCTTGAATTGGCCTTTGCTCCTGGTGCGAGAGGAGGGGATAGCCTACCATTAAGGATCCCACAGGTCTGGAGGCCGAGGCTCGCTGGTCCCCAAGGCACACAGGAGAATCCCAGAGCAGGTGCCCAATTGTGCCCCGGGGGGACTACTGGGTGCACATTTAGGATGGAAGCACTCCAGTAGGTCCCTGCTGGGGCCCCGGGGGCACGGAAGAGAAAACACTCACACCAGCAAGGTGCAGGTTGGCAGGCCAGCACAAGGGTCCTCCGGGCAGAACTGCACTCCTCTTTTCAGCCTAACAGCAGCAGGTCAGTCCCCAGGCGGTTCCTCCTGGCACACTGCATTCCACGCAGTGTCTTCGGTCCAAGCAAGTTAAAGTAAGATCCCCCCATATGGGGGTCACAGCCCCAGTACTTATAGGGCATATGTCTTTGTTCTTCCCTGGCCCAGGGCTCTGAGCCCAGTCCAAACCAGTTCCGGGGGGGCACTTAAAAAATATCCTTACAGAGCACAACACTTCCCATTGTAAGTGTATGCCCTGGCCCCAGACACACCACAGGGGGGCGGAGCCATCATTGTGGAAGGCAGGCACAGCCCTGTGCAGGTGCTACTCCTCCCACCACTCCAAATGCAGACCAGGCCTATTCAGCCTAGCGCGGACTCATCCAGACTCTCTGAAGCCATTGCACCTCCCCAGCCCCTGTCGCTCCAAGGTCAGCCAGTCAATACACAACAAGCAGGCACAAAGACACATAGCACACAGAAATGCCTACTTCTAATTAAAAGTGGCATTTCTAAAATAGTGATAATAAATCCACGAACACCAATACGCAGCATTTATCACCACTATTCCAAACATACCAAACTTGATCACGCTACCCCTCTCATGTCAGGAATTACCACTGAAGCATATATCAGGGAAACCTCAATGCATTCCTATGAGAGGGCAGCCTCACAGCAGTTAGAAACCAAATAGGCTGTTTGTCACTACCAGGACATGCCACACAGTTAAGGCACATGTCCTACCTTTTACCTACACCGCACCCTGCCCATAGGGCTAGCTAGGGCCTACCTTAGGGGTGACTGATATTTAGCAAAAGGGGAGTCACAGACGTGGCAAACACTTTATGTGCCACGTCACAGCGGCAGTAACCGACGTGCAGGCCCTGCAATGGCAGAGGCCTAAGACTGGTTTGAAAGGCTACTTTGGTGGGTGGCGCAAGCAGCGCTGCAAGCCCACCAGTAGCATTTAATTTACTGACCCTGGGTATATGAGATGCCACTATACAAGGGACTGATGGGTAAATGAAATATGCCAAACCGGTGTAGACCAATCTTGCCAAGTTTACCATAGAGAGCACATGCACTTTAGCACTGAACCGCAGTGATAAAGTGCCCAGAGTCATAAAACCACCAACCACAGGCCAGGAAAAAAAATACAGGAGGAAGGCAAAAAGTTCTGGGATGACCCTGCAAAAAGGGCCAAGTCCAACAGATAATATGCAGACTAGTTCACCTTGTTTAAAAACATTTAAGGCCTGCCACCCTGTATCCTGCTTGATCCTCTTGCAGAAGATTAGGAACATCTATGAGAGTTTGTGTTGCAAGTCTGTTTGCCAGTACTTTCATGTGTGTCTTGACATCAGTTTTGAGTAATGAAATAGGTGAAAAAAGAGGGGTATTTCATAGGTACTTTCCCGCACCTCTGCAGGTGTGTGATTATTACAATGGGTGCTACTGATCTTAAGGGGTGATCTACATGTCTGTGGGGGGAATTTTTTTTTTCCTGCAGTAGAGCCAGTGTAGCTCCAAAAATTGTATAAATTTCCACTGTGAGGTTGGCTTGACCTAGTCCGGTATTTGCTGTTTAATTATTTGCCAGAATTGCAGCATTTTTGCTTTTTATAGGCTTCCGATTTCTCTTTGATTGTGAGACAAAATCGGAAACTGCAGTATCTTCAGCAACTCACTTCTTGTCTGCTACTGTCTCAAAATTTCTAATGTTAAGCGAGAGATAAAAATCACAAAACATGTTGACTTTAGTCTATCGTCAAACACAATTTCCCTTTTTGAGTCTACCAAGGCCTGCATAAGCAGATGTTTTCTGGCTTTGTTTGTTTTCTGGCTTTGTTTGTTTTCCGGGAGTGAATTAACCTTGCTGTCTCATGTATTTTCTTCTCAAGAGCCAGAAGTGCCTGGACTGATCCATTTCCTAGCACAATCTTCAATTGCCCCCTCAAAATAGTTAAGTGTATGTGTTCATGGAACCCGATTTGATTCTTATCTTCTGGCACCTTCTCCTCCCTTTATAGCAGCTGATGCCAAATCAGTCTGTCTACCTGTAGTAATAGCTTTAATGTCATCCCACTAGGACTCTAGAGGGTGTTGTGCAATTAGTCTCCAAATATTAGTTGTCTTTGAAGATTTCCCCATTGGCCGTATCCCAGAGCAAATACTTTAACAGTCTCCTTGCCTTCCATCAGGGTCGTCCTAAATCCTCCTAGACTGATTTATGTTGGTGTGTTTTCTGAAACTGTAATTGATCATGCTGCTGGTTTTTGAACCAGTCCTGTGGTGTTCTAGGGTAAAACCCATATTTATTAAGTATGTGTGATGGACCCATAGCAGTCAGGCTTAGTTAAGATTTACTAGAGACCTCCAGTAGTTCCTCTCGCCCATCTAGTTCCTTATGTGGTGGTCCTAGCACTGATTTGGAGCATCAAGAGTCAGTTGAGCTGCTATTCCATCATGCCCTTAACCAGGATTTTCTTTCTCTTTGTCCTTAACTCTGTCTAACAAGGTTAAGCCCAAATCTCCTTTGATAAACACAGTGTTTGTCAGCAGATATATGGACCTAAAAACTATACAATGCGGCTCTAAAGCTCTAAAAATAAAATGCAAAACAGAACCATCTGCGTAAATGAAAATAACTAGAATATCATGAACCGGCACACTCTTAGGGCTATCTATGAAGGTATTTATTAATGAGACCTCTCACTACCTTTCACCCTCCAATGAGTTCCTGCCTCTCTATAGACACTGCCCATCCACCTAAACTGGAAATGTGGAAGAAAAGATATCTATTGTCATCAAATTCTGTCTTACTGCTGTGCAATTTGCACTAGTGCTGCAGAATGCCACTTGGTAGAGTATCAACATTGGGTCTTTTCAACAGCCAAAATTAAAGGCAAGTTTAGTGTTCCAAAAATGTTACAAATAAATTTTGTCTTCTGCAAGGGTGTTTAAACAGTATTCACATAAGGGCAAAGCATAATGTGTGCGCTTCATTGACGTATGGTGACAGCATCTGGTCTAGTTTCATTCTTTTTGTTAGTATATTTGCTGAAAAGTTGTCTGACATCTGTAGAAACACTAAGTTTGAGGTTTCTTCTCCTTATTCTTTGTGATTTACATGAATCAATATGCTTAAGAATCCATGATTGTGTTCATTCTTGACTCCGCAGACCTTCCCTGCAACCTGTAGAACTTTACTAGTAATGCACTCTGTCCAGCGATCTGTGAGCACTCTGAACTCCAATTTATCCACTTTTTATTTTTGGATGATTTACTTTTTTCTGATGTTTAAGCAGTCCTTCTGTCACAATTATTAACTTTGTCCTTTACTCATATTGATATGTCTGTACTTTGTCAATAAAGTATGTATTAGATACTGGTAATGTATTAAACATCACACCCGTTAGGTTCATATGAAAATACGCCCACACCGCTGGCACCTCGAGCTTCGTGCTAGGGGAGGAGGCATGGTTCTGTTTTTGGTCCACCTATAAAGCAGTGGAGGAAAACGTGTTCTTACAACTTGATAGGAGATTTTAAACATTGGTGGCAAACGGGTGCGTGGACATCTTGGCAGGGAATTTGTTAACCTAAGCGACTGATGCCGCCACTAATAAAAGATCTTTCAGTTCATTCATTTGAATGTGGGGACGAGGATGTCAATCATTGCACTCTATACTCTTGTTTCATTAGTACTCACTCCTCAAGGTTGTTTTAATACATTGTAACACAGTCCAGAAGTAATACAAAGCCAAATAGCGAACTAAACCACAGTGCAACTTGAAATGACTTGGAGAGAAAATGGCGTTGCCAAAGATCCCTAAATCATAAAAAAAAAAAAAAAAAAAATTATAATGAAGGTAGAAAAAAAGCCATGAGTTTCATCATTACATATTCTGTGCCACTGGATTATACTGTATTCCGGCACGTGGAGTGCAATATGCGAGAGGAGAACTTATCTAAATAATACATTAAAAATCTTGTCTGGTAAGATGCTAGTGACCTGGCTGCCTGTATCCAGTGACTCTGCATTAGCAGCAAATGGGTTTTACCATTTCTGGTGGAAAATAAACGACATTGTAAATAACATTCTTGAAAAGACTTATTTTTGAGGGAGAAATGGCTAAGTGATGATTGTGAGTACTCCATTTTCCTTCATCTTTCGAGGATCCAGGAAAGATCATATAACACATCTTGTTCATATCAATAAAATAGATGATCAAAATATGAAGGTGCTCTTTGAGTACAGACCTAAAGTCAAAGAGCATATCAGCTGAACTTGCGTTGATCTAGAACATAGCTTTTGCACATAGGCCGCGACTGAGTCCTCTTATTTTATAAGTTTATCCTAGAAGATCCAAAACACCTGTAAAGGGACATCAGTTAGAAAAGCCTTATTTTAGCTCCGTCCAGAAGTTTTCTGGTAGTGCAGGACACCGTGGTAAGGTGACTTCCCCTTTCAATATCCGAATTAGGATTAAGAAAATTGTCTTGCATTGACCAGCACAGGTATATGAGAAAAAAATCTATTTTTTTTCTCCAACTTTTATTACTATGTCACTGCATTCATTAAACTTGTAGAAAGCATATAAGCTTTATCAGCTATCCCCCTTGGACCCATCATCCTAGAATGATTTCTAAAGGTACCCATAGACGTACTAAGGAAAGCATCAAATCCTATGAACCTTCCAAATGATTCATATCTTAATCCCTCTTTCTGGAGAAGAACTCACCTCCTCCCCATTACCACCTTCTAAACCTTGTGTTTTGCTCAACAGTGGATCATTTTGTTCATGTCCTTTAACCAGCTGCCCTTAGAAGGGGCACACTTTGCCTTCGGAACTACAGCGATCATCCTTTTTACACCCTCGCAGTGCTTGGAACTAAATTCTTGCTACACTTTTTTCCTTGGGCATAAGAGCAGTTAGCAACTGCAAGGGTGTCTGTGGTCACCCCCAGAAACTTATCCAGATACTACTCTAAAAACATCTAGCAATAGGACATTTTCACACATCCTCCCCACATACGGATAAAGTCTACTTGTTTATCATGGTGTTTCTGGCCTTAAGGCAGTTTATTCTAGGGACAGCCACCAGTGTGATGTATGTGTGCATTATGATTTAAAAGTATATTCACTTAAAGTGTCTGTTCTGAGAAATAGTCCTTTTAAGTGTGTGATCCCTAACTGTGCTCATTCTGACAGTTTGTCCCAAAACAGTGCACTACTTAGGACTTGCCCTGCCTTATGGTGGGCTAGTCAGAGGAACAGTATCTCTGAAAAGAGTGGAGCGTATTAAACTCATCTCAACAGACCCCCTTCCGCTCATTAGTCACTCCACTGCCTTAAGGCTCTAGAGGTTGTCTGTAAAAATCCAACAGCACTCTGCTCACTATTAGACAATACTTGCAAACCATAAATATGTACCTCTGAGCTCCATGAGACACTGGCAGGCACTTTACACAACCCACTCAAAATGTTACTTGGCTCATGTTAACATTCCTGAAGATTTATTCTCTACAATGTCTACATGATGTATAATCCCTGCTGCACTTTCTGGGCTTATGGAGGAACAACATGATGGTCTCCCTCAGGATAAAATCTGGAACATAAGTGAGAGCGTAAACTAAGGAGACTTGCCTGGCAACAAAAACAAACCTCTTTTTCCAGGCTTAAAAGGAATAACCCTGTGAAGGTATAAACTACCTTCACAGGGTTCATATCTTTTCTTTTTGCTACTATTTCCCTATTTTTTCTCACTATTGGTTGGTCCTGCTCATACATTACGATATGCCAGCGTAACATTTGTCCCTCTCTAGGCACGTATCTGCATGCTATCGGTGCGGAGCAGAACATGCCCACACCCCTACAGTCTCTACTTACTGTTACTATCCGTTTCACATCTAGCCATTACCTCCAAGTGGCTGTCTTATGGATAGCATCAAGACCTTTGGCTTCTCTGATGAAGATTTCGCCAAATTGCTAGGGCAAACATCTACAAGTAATAAATCCTTTACCCTATCGAAGGGTCTCAATGACGACTGGATCAAATTACTTAATCTAAAGAAAAAAGCCAAACGAACTGAATCTCATGCCGACTTTGTTGGAATACTTAAGGTAGGTACCTTTCCGATTGGCCTTAGAGTGCGCAATATACCTGGACTGTTTATTGAGATTCGTAAGTTCTTGGAGAAGTGGGCCCTCCTCTCCAATCGTTGTCCACGAGACTGGATGATACTTATCATCGAAACCGCCAGGGAACTCGTGACAACATTCTCTAAAGAAATAGAAGAACTAGAAGAGAAACTGATAACTGATAACAAAATAACTCTCTAGACGAAGCAAAAAAGCGAATAGAGGAGGTAAACATTGAACTATATTCATTTTCAGATTATCTACTCAAACGCAAAACAGAAAAGCTCCGCAAAGACATCAGGTTCTTCTCACAAGAACGAGTATACCCGTTCTTAACAGAGGACTACTATTTGACCAGTGCAGGAAGGGCACCCAATACAGACTGACAGGCTTGGACAAACAGAAAGGTACTGACCTTCTCAGACACCACCGACTCTGAAGGTGAGGATCCGTCCTCTCATATCGATCCCTATAGTAACAGACGAGGGCAATACGATAGACCAAACACTAGTGGTCGTTTTTTAGGGAATCGAAGAGGGAACTTTCGTCCCAGATATTGAAACCAACAGAGGGACCAATTTGTAGTGCTTGAACCTCCAACAACACTACCAAACGAGGAGACAGCAGTATTGGCGCAATTGAACAGCATCCCCATCTTCAATCTCAGTAGTGAAACTCTTGACAACTGTACTGAGAAACTTCTTACCAAAGGGCTCTATTTTGTGCCCGCCACAAAACTATCAAGATTTGAACTTCGGAGGGACCCATTTGCCTTCTTCCGGAGAGTGAGACTGAAAAAGTTCTTTCAGAATAGGGACACCCTGGAGGAAGACAACCTATCGGGATTGAAACCTCCATCTTCTTTTATCCCAGGACTGGACCTGTTGGACCCAGAGGTTGAAATATTTGAGAAGGCGGTCCTATCCAAGATAGACAAAATCACCAAATTTATTCCCAATCCTACTCCCAACCTCACTGAATCTGAGAATGACCTTATGTCATCTTGGTAACAAACCTCAAATGACAATTCAACCCTGTGACAAGGGCAGCGGGATTGTGTTACTTGACACGTCTACTTAGAATGGCTTTCATTTTGCTATTATATCAGTTGAAGAACACTACTGTAAATTAAGAGGAGATCCTGAGACCAAAGTAAAAACCAAAATCTTCGACATCAGTAGGAAAGCAGAACAGGAAAGTGTCATCTGCAAAAAAAGAGTTCGACTTTCTCACACCTGAGGTGACTCGCATTCCTGTTATCTATGGGGGTCCCAAAAACACACAAGAATCCGCAAAATCCACCACTTCGACCGATTGTTTCTACATTCGGTGCGGCCACAGAACCCTAATCTAAATATATTGATATTTTCCTTAAACCCATAGTGACTGGTCTGCCCTCTTACATTAGAGATACCAGTCATCTTATCTCCAAAATTGAAGGGATTCCCTTTAACAACAACAATGAAATACTGGTCACTATGGACATAGAGGCCTTGTACACTAACGTGCCTCAACAGGCACTTGAGGTGGCTCACAATTACCTTATGTCAGCTGGATTGGAACAGAACCGAGATTTTATCATTCAGTGCATGAATATAGTCCTGAATGAGAATTTCTTTGAATTTGACGGGGAACTATATAAGCAAATTAAGAGAGTTAGCATGGGGGCCGCTTGTGCCCCTAGTATTGCCAACCTGTATATGGGCAACTTTGAGAAGCAATTTATCCACAATGAGATTGTAGGAGAGTAGGATCTGCTTCACATGTGTACCCCCACTTTTTGCTGATGCTTCACTGTTTTTCGACCTTAGTCTGGCTGGGGCCCTGCTAATCAGAACCCCAGCCTAGCTGCTTCCTCTCTAAAATGGTTTCCATGTGCCTTAGGCACATCTCTGATTGGAATCTGGAGTGCCCTTATAAGTCCCTAGTATATGGTATACTATGTACCCAGGGCATAGGTACCTCAGAGGCCTACCAGGGGCTGCAGCATGTATTGTGCCACCCCTGGAAGGCCATCCAAACTGACATCACAGGTCTGCTACTGCAGCCTGGGTAAGGTGGTGCATGCACCCCTTACTGTGATATAGGCTACCTATATCACTATATACATACACACATATAAACCTATAAGTCACTCCTATGGCAGGCCTTATCAATCCTGAAGGCAGAGTGCGTGGTTCCTATGTGAGAGGGTGCCCCTGCATGAGCAGGGCCCCTCTGCAGCGTTCGGAGACCCTTCTCTGATGCTGTTTGTAGTGCAGCCTGACCATATACTCTTAAGCGCATTATAACCTCGCGTTCAATGCTAACTTTGGGATGGCTGCACGGAAACATGTCGTGTTTGGTGTCAAACATCTTGGAATACTACCCCCCGCCAGTTCTGGCGGCGGGGGTAGCATTCCACCCTTCTAGAGGGAAAGACATGTACACACCGGTATGCCCGGTATTGACTTTCCAGAGCCCTGGCATCACAAAATGGATGCCGCTGCCACAGACACGAGTCTGGCCTCCTGCTGCTGACCGAAACTCCGGCAGGGGAGGCCTGGACAATAGGTTTCCTGTCCCAGGGAGGTGTGACCACCTCCCCAGACAGGATAGTGTGTATTGGGGCTGGGCGGGAGCACTCTCTGGTGCTTTGAAGTCCTGCACTGGGGGCACACTTGGTGTCCCTGTGCATACCCCAGTTCAAACCGGCTCAGGGGCTTTCAGCCCCTGCTCTGGCGCGAAACTGGACAAAGGGAAAGGGGTGTAACCACCCCTCTGCCCTGACCCTCCCATAGGTGGGGCCACAGAGTATGTCCAACCCCCTACCTTAGTATAAGTATGGGACCCCAGTCCTTAGGACTTTAGATTAACCTGGACGAAACTCTAATACAGAATCCTGGACCTTCGACGCTCTACTTTAAGATTAGAGGACTGAAGAATCTCCCTTGGGGTCAAGGAGTGACTCCCCTGCTTGGCAGGCACCAAAGAAGCAATTGTCCGGTCTGCATCGCTGAAGCTCCCGTCGGACGCCGAAGTCTTTGCATCACCAGAGGTGGATTTCCAGACTTCCCCGAGGCTGCCCTGAGTCCCCAGCAAAGCTGAGGCCCGTAGCTGTCGTGGGTAACGTGGAACCGTGACCCTTGGACACCGAACGCATTTGCAAGTGCATCCTCTTCTGGGTCTCCCACGAAGTCGTGCTTTGGGCTCCGAGTAGCCCCAGCCTCCAGCACCAACTGCACCGAAGATCACTGGCCTCCACTCCACGAGTGTCCTGTGAGCCAGCTCCACGTGCACCGTCTCGAGGCTCCTTCGCGGTCGCTAGTCCGTTGGCTAGTAGGCCCTCCCGAAGGCCAATCTTTTTCTGATTGGGCTCCCTGGTTGCTCCAGGTGTGCCCTGACTTATCCTCGCTGGGTGAGTCCCCCAGACCTTGCTGGTCTGCAACATCGTCCTTTCTTTGTTTCTTCGAGACTTGCCGTTGCCAAGGCTTGTTGGGTCCAATCCGGTCGCCGACACCCCTGCAATCAACAGACGTCGTGGGACAGCTCGAATCCAGCTCCTGGTTGTCGTCGACGCCTCCTGGACCTCTTGGCTGAAGAGTCAAGACGACCGTCAACCTACCTGAAGCACTCTACATCGGTGGGCATCTGCTCATTGCCTTCCTGGTCACTGGCTAGTGACCCAGACTCTGTCCCCTCTGCTTTCAGGTTCTTCAGATCTTCGATCCACCTTTGGATTCACCCGAACACTTTCGACTTGGCCGCCAGCAGCACTTTGCAGCAGATCGCCATTGAAAGCGACGACTGAAACCCGACCCCGAAAGACACCTATGCACCCGGCTTCCCTGGGTGAGGTAACTCGAGTACTCCGGTGCTCCCGTGGGTATTGACACTAGAACAGCCTAGTTCTCAAAGGGTTTGCTCCAAGTCCTCCTCTAAGTGTCCCTTTTCTTTTAAATTCTAATCGCGACTTTCCCCATAGAAGTTAATGGTGGTTCGCGGTTGTGTTCATACACTGCACGCGTCCCCGTGGGTCCCCTGTGTCACTGCCTTGGGTGGTTCCTTGTGGTCCAAGCACTTCTACAGGCTCTAGGCCTTGTGTCTAGCTCAGTCGTGGTTCTTATACCACTTTATTGGTATATGGTTTGAGTACGCCCCTGGGGCTCAAACGTGTATTTGTGCTATTACTGTAGATAACTAACTCGTAACGTATGTACTTCGAACTCTAGCCTCATAAAGAGACTAGAGGGGTGTGTTTAGTAATAAAAACATATATTTTGAATATATACCTGGTGTGGTCCTCTTTCATTTGCTCACTCAAGAGATTATAGATTGGTAAAACAAGCTGCTTTACATTCCTTCAAGACTTAGCCTGAAGGCTGCTCTCCATAGCTACCACTAGGATAGCTTTCAATAAAGGTTGTCTTTAACCTATCTCCAATAAGGGGTTGTTTGGACTGGTGCAAGGTGCCCACTATAATTAGTGGACAGCATATGCCAGGCCAACTTCTCACAGAGATTGCCCCCTAATATGAAAATATACCAGCATGGCATTGATATCTTCGTGTGGCATGGCGAAGATTATCTCGACCAATTTCTAGAGTGGGTCAATCTGTGTGATGACCACTTCAAATTTACCCCTAATAAAAGCAGAGACGGGATTGAATTCCTTGACATTTGGATTGAGCACAAGAATCAACAGCTGTCTGTCTCTATATACCAAACCCACGGCAAGTAATACGTTACTCCACTACAGCAGCTACCACCCGCGCTGTCAGAAAGATGGCATCCCCTTTAGCCAATTTCTACGATTGCGTAGAAATTGTACCAACATCCCAGAGTTCATCCAACATGCAGACATCCTAAAGAGCAAACTGTTAGCCCGTGAGTACCCCAAAAGACTGGTGCGTGACTCTTTTAAGAGCGCCAAATACTAGGATAGGGACACTATGTTCACTCCCAAAAACAAAACCACCGAAGACAAACTGGTGTGCGTCACCCGCCATTCTAATCTTAATCAGAAAATCAAACAGGCCATTTATTCGGAATGGCACCTGCTTAACATCCGAGAGGGTAGTCCCAAGCTCCCTAGACCTAATTTCGCCTTCAGACGTATTAAGAACTTACGGATCTTTTTAGTGAGGGTGAAACCCACTGTAAAAGACACTTTCCTGCAGAAATCCATCACGGGCTGCAATCCCATCAAGGGTAATCATAGCTGCGGTACTTGCCACGCATGTGAGAATGCCATCGTGGCACACCGTATCATGATTGGATGTAAGATCATCGAACTCACACACATGACCAACTGCAGGACTTCTAATGCCATATATTGTGTTCTCTGCACGTGTAACCTGTTACGTGGGTGAAACGGGCAGGGAAGTCAGAATACGCATTGGAGAACACAAGTCTAACATGCGCATCACCAAATATCCTGCCCTCTTAGTCCAACATTGGCTAGAAATGGGACATACAGAAAAGGAGCTAAGATGGATCATCCTAGAAAAGATCACTGCCCCCAGAGGACATGACGACTACAAATTTTGAAAGAGGAGAGAGTTATTTTGGATTTTCCATCTCAACTCAACGGCAGGGGCTCAATGAAATTACACCCTGGGAACAAGTTCTGTAAATTGTCTCTTCTGCTGACTCTCCTAACTTTACCTCTTTTTGGGCTATAGTATTTTTGGTCCCTTTGAGCACCATTCCACTCATGTCGTGTCGTGCCAGGATGGAGCTTTCCCAATCCTGCTTTCTGTCTTAGTACTTTATTGTATTTAGGGCAGATTTTCTTCAACTTTTGTGTACTCCTTATTGGATTTATTTGAATTATCCAGCTAACTGTTATCATCCCCTGGTTTCTTTTTGTATTATACTAGTCTGGCGTTGTTCCGGCCGTATTGCGTTAAATACTTTTAAGCGAGACTATGTTCCTTTCTTGACCGCCGGACAAGTCCCATGTACGCGGGACTTCACACTGTTAGTCTGGCGTGATTTGTGCCGTATTGCTTTTAAATACTGCCACTTAAAGCTTTATTCTTCTCATGGCAGCCGGACAAGTCTCCTGTTGCGGGACTACGCTCTAGTTTTCTACTCAGAGCGGCTCACCTGACCTGGGCTTGTATTTAAAAATCCTCGTTACGGGTCCTGATCACGTGACTTGTCTCACCCGTCATACCCGCGGACTGCTTCGCCCAGACGCCGAGTTTGAATACGCTGCATCCTTTTTCCTCGTTGCACGACGACCTTCTTTCCAGACTTCGAGATCCGTCACACCCGAAAGGAAAGGAAGGGGGGTTCCGCCCCCTAACATACTTTGGAGGACGTAAAACCGCAGTATCTAAGGTAAGCTCCCAGGATACCCAGGACATATATTTGGAAATTTTCTGACTCGAGATAGGTTCAGCCTCCTGCCTGGTCCCATGGGAATATTGTTTGATTCTCTGATATTTAGTCCTTTCTGCTTTATCTATACGGATGTTCTAGGGGTTCTTTTTGAACCCTTACTACTTGACCATTTCTGGCCTCTGTAGCTCTTGACTACTGATCTTCGGAGACACCATTTTCATTGTGTTCCTTTGTTTTTCAAGGCTTTGATTGTCGCATCTACCCCTGACTGCTCCTTGTTCTCACGTTGGGCCTTTTGGGACCTTGATACCTTCGGCCCCACCATTGAACCTTTCTATCTGGCTGCCGGTTTAAGAGACTCTACATACACGAGGTAGTTATTCAACATTTTCCTGTAGGCCCCATGTCCCAATTCTTTGGGACCGAGGTGATCTCAAACTCTGATTTGAGTGAGGGGCGTATTTATTTGACTCCTGGTCTTTTCTTATTTCTGTTCCATTCCAGCCCTGACTGCTCGAGTACCTGCGTTTTCTACCAGATTCTTTTAAGACTGTTAGCCCGGTCTTGTGAACCGTGCCTTGTAAGTTTTCTATTGGCAGAGATTTCTCTCCATTAGCACGCTATTCCCTATGTACCTTCTTGATTTCTTGAGCACGTTATTTTTTTCTTATTTTTCTAACACCATTCTTGGGAATATGAGCAGGAACTGAACGGCTCAGGCTCTCCTCTTGCGCATTTTATTCTTTGGGTTTTTTCCTTTGTGTATTCTAGGTGATGGTGTTGTTTACCACTGCGTCTATAAAGTCACTTATGAATTTTTCTTCTTTTTCTCTTTGCTATTCACACTTTTGGCCTAGGTACTGGATCTATTTTCCTCACCATTGACTACAATCATTTGTTCTTTTGGTGGCCCGTTTAGGGAGCAATATGTGTCAAAGTATATATATTTTTTTGTCTTATAGAAAGAAGCCGTGGACCGCATCCCATATGTACATACTTTGTTCTCTTTCCCCGATTGCTTATACATCTGTGCCCTGAAGAAGGTGACGGCTAGACTTTAGCCCACACCGAAACGCGCATTGGCACTGTGCTGGACCGAAACCAGACGGTGGTATAAATACAAGAACAGCCCAATATTCATTATACAAAGTATATGTATTTTCCATTGCCATTAATGGTACTAAATAACATTATCTGTAAGCTATTCTTGAGCCTATGGCTATACTAGAGATGTTTTCTTGATCAAAGTAATGTATTAATCATCACCATACCACTGTACATATATGTCCTGGTATCTGTCCTTACATTTATGCAATTCTTTTTATTGTATGTATGCACTGGTAAGATTGTAGTATGAATGGGATTTGGATATGAGTGACTATATATATATATATATATATATATATATATATATATATATATATATATATATATATATATATATATATATATATATATATATATATATATATATAGCTAGAATGCGACTGGTTTGATCTTTGTTTCTGCCGTGACTTATTGTATTGGGGGAATTTTATTGTTATTTGGTCCTGTTTGGGACTCTGAGTATCACATATCGCTTTGAAATTATCTGTATTGTCTGGAAAATTTATGTATACATATCTAAAACTAATATAAAAAATATTTGTTTGTTGAAATTTTTATGTGTTGAATAAATTGAATATACATTTTTCTCTACCATTTTCTTTAGCTTTTCATTTGCCATTCACTATTTTTGTTTGACACATTTAAGTTTCTGTTTTTGCTCCCCGGGCCTAGAAACCGATCTCCAATCTACCAGAGACGCTAAGCGTTCAAACTTCGTTTTAGGCAGGTGATCCTCTTTCCCCTTTGGGGAGGGTCTCTTCGTTCAATAAACTAGGTAAAATACAACAGAAGTATGTGATTTGTGTTGGAAGCAGAGATCCATTTGCTGGCAGACCAAACTACAACCTTGATGGACTGAAAGAATGATATAGCATATTTATATTATTCTTCCACTAATGTTTTAAGTTATATTTTACTGCTCTTCAGTTAGTTAGCTTTTAATGCACAGTCTATTATAAAACAATTACAGTACAAAAACAAATGTTGACAAATGGGAAAACCTGACACCAACATTATAATATGAGTGAACTTGTAGGAGCTCAGTAAATGATGGGGCAAGTATGAGACCAAGTGGGTGCCAAATGTTATCAGGAAAGAGCATGATGGGAAAGTGTCATTCATTCATAGTCTAATGATCCCTAGGTAAAAATGGAGAAGTGACAAGTGGTGGGAAAGGAGTTGAAAAGTTTATCCATATGGTGGTTCGGTGTCTGGTGGAATCTTATGTTGTGTACAAAGGATTCTTGTCATCCACACTGTCACTTCCAAGTTATGTTTAGTCAGACCTGAAATTATCATTTTTGATGTACACCTTGATCCTAATGCCAATTAAGAATTAGCTTACGGGTCAACGTTTTTAATTACAGCTCTTCCTGTTTCATAGAGAGCATGTTACAATCAACTTGCTCTTCACACCACCTATTATGGAGCACTCAATTGAGGCCTCACATTCTGTAACGGCTACTCTGTTAGTTTGGAAGGTCATTGAGTCTACCAATCCCTATGCCCACCTTTCATCTCAACCGGATGGTGTTTAGCTTCTGAAGGCATGATTCAGATGCTGTAGTTAGGTCGCAGAAGGGTTGCCTCCTTGTTGTTTTTTGGTAAGTTTGAAAGGCCCCCCCACCTTAGGTTATGGGTTGGAGCACTTGCATGGTTTGAATGGTAGTGCCAGAATTTCCATCCTGTTAGTACAAGTAATTGTATAATAATTGGAGGTCTCCTGTGATAGAACGGTGACTTCATTTATGCCTTTCCAGGCGAGGAAACCCCTTCAGATTTGCTATAAAGCTGCAAGGTTTTCTTTGGAGGGAAAACAGGTCATCAATTCTGAAGCTGGGTGTGTCTCCTCCCCACCTCTCCCGGGTCTATCCTACCCCATAAGTTTTCTTTGATCCTGAGAAGCCACTACTCTAAAGTAGTAGGTTGCATGGGTAGCAGCCATGGGTGCTGTATACAGGTGTGAGGGGCATGGCCCCACTGTTCTTTAGAGGGGAGAGAGAAGATGGGTAGCAATACAGGAGCTCAGCAACTCAAGAACTGGCTGTTCTATTTTAAATTAGTAAAGATGGTCTTTTTTTTTTTTTTTTTTTTTAAACATGGTGGAGCAACTACGCATGTGCAGGGCGAGGGTCTCTCTCGTCCTTTAGGCACAAGTAATTATAGTTGTCCGGTGTCAGGGGGGCCTTGTTTTAGCCTCTTAAATCGTGTCTTCCTTGGGGCACACACTATTGTGGCCTAGGGTGGGGGGCCACCAAAATTCTATTGAGAATCAAGAACTGGAGCAGGGTGGAGTGGCAGAGTCAGGTAGGAGTGGGTGGTTGTAGGCTCCTCTCATCCTTGCATTTTCATCAATGGTTCGGCTTCGAACTTGGGAAGGAGGAGTCAAAAGCAAAGCCAATATGTAGTTGAGACATTCTTCGCTTATGTGACTTATACTTTCTGTTCCTGTACTGGTAGAGCATCACTTGCTGGTTCAGTACTGGTGAGTGCTCTAAACTTTGTTGTCATGCCTGCGACCATCCTTTTTGCTCAGGGCTCGCTGTGGAACACATCCATTAGACCGTTGGTAAGACGGTCACATGCACCAGTCAGTCTTCCAGTTCACTGCTGCAGAAACAGGTGCTCGCCGCTTCCCTCTAAATGACTGCAGCACTGAGTGCGACGAGATAACATTGAACCTCGTGGCACTTCCTGCTGCTGCAGTCCCGGCGTCTGCTTAGCCTTATGTAATTGTGGGCAGTTATTCTCCTTCACCTAAAAAATTAATGTGACCTTTGTGCGCATGTTAAGTGCTACACTGCCTTTTGGTCAAGTTTGCGCTGTATAGAACTGTCAAAAACAAACAAAACAAGAACCTACCCTGCCTCAATGAACTGGACGGCACGGCTGATTGGTGTTGATGTGTATATGTGTGTGCAAGTGTTTCAGATAGTGTGTGTAAGACTGCATCTCAGTGTGTGTTTGTTTCGGGTGGAGGAGCTGCGCTGGGCTGACTGGGAAAAAAGGCCTCTGGCACAAAGCCTGAGATACCTGAAATGCACATACTTTATACTTCTTAATCCAATGCAGAATCAAGGATTAAACGATAGACTTTACAGAACTTGTTGTTTCTTTTTCTATATTATAGTAAACCGTTAAAATAATTTGGCATTCTCACGTAAAATTCAGCCTGCCTGGTGAGTACAACAAAAAGTATCTCAAAACGCTTACGCCCCTACACTTTCTAAAGTCACCAGCTTCCACTGATGGATAGTATTGGGTAGCTTCCAAATCTGGAGATGGGTCAAATGAGAACTTTTTCAGAGCATCCAATAACTAGTATTTTTGAGGTCTGTCTCTGTTGCACAACATTACCTTAACTTGTCTCTAACTTTCTCCCCGATTTCTTCGTATGAATAGTTAAACACTTTGCAATACAGCATTTGCTTTAAGCCTTTTGGTAGTGTGACTGGATCCCATTCCATCCAAAGGTTTTTCCATTCTCAGACCTTCCTTCATCGAATGCTCCTACACACGTGGAGATTAGTGTGGGCATATGATCTTGTATCTGTCCATTCAATATATGTGCTGTGTTAAGGAGAAAATGCCTTACACCTGCAGCTGTACTTGCTTTTGTCCTGGGTGTTTATGGCAGACATGAGTGCTAACAATTGTAATATTTTCCTCTGCCCAATTGTCTTGGGAGATTTTGACACTGTGTTGACCAAGATATTAAACTCAGTTCGACCCTTAATTACCTTTGCAGACATGGCTACAGCTGAGAGATCCACTTTTTGATTGATGTAAGGTTTCTTGGGTGTATGCACGAAAATGTTGTGGTGTTTGAGACTATATCTGTTTAAACTTGGGGACATTTACGTGGCCAGTCCCTGTGCAGGTCTTTCTGTACATTGAAAATGAGCATTGTGAACATAACTAGCAAGATGGCTCATTTTGTATCTTCTCTATTTTACTCTATCTCTACCTCTAAAGCCAACTGAAATGGTATCCTGAACCTCTTTCCAGCTGCCTTCCCTCAGTTTATCCTTGTGGTGGGGTGGTAGATTGTTTTTGGCGCCCCCACAATCCCTCCCAAACTATAGATGTTATTGAGATGTGGAGGCTGGATTGTGAAAGTCACAGCAAAGTGTGTTTCAGACAACAGCTTTCCAATTTCAGTCTCCCCTCCTCAGGATTTCATTCTGTAAAGGGCAGGAGTGCCTCTCCCAATTTGCTATCCAACTCTCTCAGGCAAGATAGAGCTTGTGCGGTGGATATCAGCACTTAAGACTTGGCAAGCGAGACTGATTTTTATCCTTGAATAAGAAGTAAATGCATGGCTGATATCTCTCTGAAGAAAAGATTGAGCACTCTTGTACATTTACTCAACCACCTTTCATTGTTTTTTTTTTTGTATGCTTGACCAGCTACTGAGCCTCTTTTCCATAAAATTAACATGCATATACATGTCGGTTATTGGTTTAAACTTTGTAAAGTCAGTAAGTGGGTTATCATATGACTATACATAGATGTGGCTATTACACCTCAAATATTTAATTAACTTGGACTGATAAATGTGGAAATATATTACAAAGATGATTTACCCTGTTATTTTTCAGATCCGTTATATTTCGCAAACTCAAGGATTACCAGGTGAACAGTTGTTAAATGTGGGAGCAAAAACTGCAAGGTTTTTCTGTAGAGAGCTGGATGCATCATATTCTGGATGGCGGCTAAAGGTAAGGCACAAGGAAAATAAATCTGGTTATATGGTTTCATTAGTGGTCTGATAGGTAATATTGATTAGTTGTTCTCAACCTGGTATAATTTATTGTGTTCTAAAATTACCACCATGATTATTCTTTGCTAAGAACTGCTTGCTGGCAATTGCTTTGTACCCTTCACAGTCTGTGGATAACTGAGTGCGAGAAACATACAATTGCATACACCCCAAAACCCAATAAAATTTCACATTGTTTAAGTAGTCAATCAGTCAGTCAAGAATACTTTATTCGACTCTAAAAGAGCCATAAAAGATTGCACAAACATATTTTCATTTAAAAGACCGCAAATCCACATACACAAAGTTTACAGATTTTAAAATAATTAGTATAGACTATGAATCTTAAAAACAGTAAAGAGAATTTAAAATGCAGTATATGATCTCATTCGTTTCTAGGGAGAGTAGATATTCCATTGCCAGTTTATAATTTCTAATCCCTGCAGCCAGTAATAGTGGGCGGATGAACTGCTTCCTCTGGGGAGTATAAAATCTACAGAATAAAATAAAGTGCATAGTGCTTTGGGATGAGCAACTGCCACAAGGACAAACCGGGAGTGATGCAAACCACGGACCTTGAATAGGAAAAGCAACTAAGAAGTGTATAGTTTTTAAACGCAACCTGGTCAACAAAAATCTCCTCCTTTCATTTAGGTCAATATGCAGGTAGAGGGCAGGTTCTCTTTGTGGCTGAGAGGGAGGCTCTGAATGACCAGTCACATTACATATAGGGCCTTCCCGCACATAACTTTGATAAAAGAGAGATGTAATAGTGGCAGACGACACATTTTGTATTGTATCGGGGTTTGTGTAGTATTCTATGACACCCATTTTAGCAAAACTCGTTTTGACGTACCTTAACCAGGGAATGTCTAAGCTATTCAGCTTCAAGCAGTCTGCCAGTATTGTCCTGCAAAGGATGGCCTCTGGATTCTTCCAAGTTTGTAGCCAGAGCAACAGTGGTTGTATCGCAATGTAATCTTTCAAATAGCTCAAAACGGCTTCCTCATGACAGAAAGAAACAGAGGAGCTCTGGGGCACTGAGAGAAGTCTTCTTAGAAACTTGTTCTCTATTATTTGAAGTGGTTTGCAATTTACGTGTCCCCACACCCCGTTCCAAAAGTTACCACTGAAAGGCTTTTACTCTTGTAAATACACTGAATCTCTTTGGTTGGTTTGTGTCCCAATCTTTTCGCAAATCTAAAAAAGCATCTATCGATTTCTGAAATTACATAGTTCTAATATTTAAAACATGTTTCCAATTAAAATCAGCATCCAATGGAACCCCCAGGTAAGTAAAATGCGGGACTTTCTTAATTTCTTCACCCCCAATAAAAGATTTCTCGTTTTGGATTTTTTTGGACCACATTTCATAATAAATGATTTGGTACGATTAACTTTTAGCCCCAGATCGTTCATAAAAACATTACATGAATCAAGCAGTATTTGTAGGCCGTTTGCTGTCCTAGCTATCAGGACAGTGTCGTCACCATACAGCAGTACGGGGATTTGGCACGAGTTACATCTTGGGGTGTCCTCCTCCACCATGCATAGTTGGTCTCCAAGCCCATTAATATATAATAGAGGAATGGGGCCAGGACACAACCCTGCCTTACCCCTATATCAGAGGGGAATCCTTCGGTCAAATCTCCCTTATTGTTGTAGCGTGCTGAGGTGTGTTCATAAAGCCTACTGAGCAAGGTGATAATTGCTCCATCAATCCCCATTTGTGACATTACGGACCATAGTTGGCTGAGATTCATTGTGTCAAAGGCATAGGTTAGGTCTATGAAGGCTAAATGAACACAGCCCTTTTGTGCTTTGGTGTACTTTTGGACAAGTAATGCCAGATTTAGTGTTTGTTCCACAGTTCCACGTCCAGGCCGGAATCCGAATTGATAGATCGAGAGCGCCTGGTATTCAAGCGCCCAAAGTGCTACTTTGGCCAAGATTTCCCTGCCCAAGATTTTAACTGAACTGTCGAGCAGGGAAATTGGACGATAACAATGAGGTTCCGTTTTGTCCCCCTTTTTAAAAACCGGCACTATGATGGCTTCTTGCCAGGTCTTGACTAGTGGGCCCACTATTGCGGCTTTTAAAATGTTTGTAATGAAAGGGGCCCAGAAATCTGGTAAATAAGTCGACCGGAATTCTGTCCGGGCCTGGGGCTTTCTCTCAACGACTATTCTCTATTGCCAGCAGTACCTCACTCACCTCTATTGTATTACTTAGGGCCTTGGCGGATCTTATATTACTGGGAGTTTTTATGACTGAGGATCCATTTACTATCCTTGGTTCTGGAGAAAAAAGTTCAGAAAAGTGGTTAATCCAGGCTTCAGCTGGAACTACGGTATCTATTTTGGGCGTTTCATCACCGGACATAGATGAGTTTACCACCTCCCAGAAAGCACGAGAGTCTTTTAGGGTCTAGGCAATTTTTACATCATCCCAGGCCTTAAACTACAAGTACAGTTTCCTTTCCTCAATTACCTTTTTGTAATCTTTCCTTGCTTTTGTTATTTCATCCCTATTCCTCGGTGTCCTTTTAAGGCCGACCATAGCGCCTTATGGGCTTCAGAGCAGATCTTGTTAAACTATCTTGGGTTTTCAGGAGTTTTTCTACTACATTTAGTTAGTTTATCTGCCATGAAGCCATTTAAATTTGTGAAGGCCACTATGACATTCTCCGATGGAGCGGAGTCTGAAAGCACTATCTCGCATTTGGAACCGTGTCCGCCATGCTGAGCTGGTTACTGGAAAGTCCCCTGCTCAAACTCCACTTATAAGCACAGAGGAGTGCTTAACTCTTGGGAGCAAACAACTCGGTTGCTGCACTGCACTAGACAGGTGTCCTGATATGTGGCTGATGCTCATGTGCTCAGGCTAACTGTAGGGGTGACAAATGCAAAAAGAACAATTGATGGGTCCTGGGCTCACTGTGCCACGGGAATCAAGCTATCCTGGCTGATGAGGGGTGAAACCCCGAAACCGGTCCTAGGATGCTTGTTTCCGGTCCAGGGAGGACCTGGCTTGGCAGTTCGGGCTGGACTGTTCCCATGAGGCACAGGGTCAAGACTGATTTGCATATGGCCAGGTCTAAACTGGAGTGGTATGGTGAGCAAAATAATGATAGATTTAACCCAGATCTCTTGACTGGGGGTGAATGTTTTGATTTGTTCTGCATTCCGTCCATCAATTGTGTGACTTTTGCAGGCTAACTGTAGGGCACAGTGGCATCAACCTTCTCCATGGTCCACTAGTGCTGGAGGAGGATTGACTGCTTGCTGTCATTTGGGTAAGGGGTGTCAATAATCCTGCACAATATTAGTTTGAGACCTGCTGCTATGGGCCCCGGGAATGGGTCAGGAGACTATTTGGGGGCTAGAATGTAATCTCCTGAGAGATGGTGGTGCGTCCACCTAGCCAGTTGCCCTTCACCAGAAGTGATGGCCATGGCTGTGAACATATGCAAGATGTACTTTTAGAGGAACTATCCTTGATCACTACTATATTCCGATGGACTTACAACTGCAGCCTCAACTTTTGAATATTTTGCAGGCATCAGTCTGGGTTTGCAAACTTTCTTCAGCAGTATCGCTGGTAGGTGGTGCAGTGCGGCTTCGCACTGATGCCGTTCCAGAAATGTGAGGAGCCTATATAGGCTCCACTGCTGCTCACTGACATCAGATTGGTCCTGAGGTCTGTGAATGCCACTTACCTGCTGGGTCGCTCTTCCCACGCTCATTGGGATTCAGTGGCTCAAGTCTTCTCAGGTGTCCTGGAAGATCTCTGACCTGGCCTAATCCAAGCCATACAGGATGGTCATGCTGCAGCCAAGTTCACAATTCATTGTTGCTTGGGTTCGTGGCCCTGTTGCAGGAGGCACTACGCCTCTGGAAATGGCTGGATCATCAAATGATTATCCTGGCAGGATCACAGCAAGTGACGCCTAGCAGATCACGACTGGCAGTTACAGCCAGAGATGGTGCAAGGTCTCTTCTGTGAACAGGGAGAACCTTAGCTAGAGCTATTTGCCATTGCCCAGAACGTGCAATATCAGCAGTTCTGAGTTTCCTAGGTGTCTCTCACTAAGCGACCCATTCTGTCTAGAGTGGAACTCTAGACTCATATGCCTTACTGCCGATACTTCTTCTGCCCTGAGTTCTGAAGAAGATCAGTATCTACTGGGCTCAAGTCATTTTAGTGGTCCCGGATTGGGCACAGAGAGTATAGTATCTGTCCTCCGATCAGGATTCACCTCTGGGAGGACCTGCTGTCACAGCAACAGGGCAGGGTTCTGTACCCGGGCCTTCACTATCTCCGCCTTCGTGCATGGAGATTGAGCGGTGACAGCTGAACACCTTTGACCTTTCTTCTGGAGTGGTTGATGTCATCCTAGCAGCCAGGCGTCCCTTCACAAAAACTGTATACGCCTGTTATTGGAACAAATTTAGAGTTTGGTGCCAAACACACCAGGTTGACCCCCTTGAGGCAGAGTTATCTGGTGTTCTGTTTGTTTTGTCTTTCCAAACAAGGCCTTGCTTAAGGCACAGTTAAAGGGTAACTTTTGGCCTTTTTATAATTGCCGGACCAGCCCTTGTTGTTTAAGTTATAGGTTCCAATGCTTTTATCGAAAGGCCTGCAACACTTGTTTACACCCTCTCCTTTTCTCATGCCACAGTTGGACCTTACCTTGGCCCTCAAATGTTTGATGTGCACCTTTTGAGCTGCTTCCCAGCTGTCCTTTGCAGCTCTTCATCAAGATTGTGTTCCTCGTCACCATAACCTCCACTGAGTGAGCTTTAAGCACGGTGTTAACCCGCCATATACCACCACCTCTCCAGACAAGCTGGTTCTGCAGATGCAAACAACCTTCTTGTTGAAAGTTGTGATGGCATTCCATGTTGGCCAAACCATCAACCCTGCCCAGCATTCTGTGCTCCGCATCACTCCTCTGAGGAAGAGTTCATTGCTTGCACGCGGAGGTTTTATGTTCGTACAGAATAACACTGGGTGAACGATCAGCTCTTTGTGTGGTTCGCTGGCGCGAAAAAAGGCATGGCCGTGCAGTAACGGACCATCACCTGCTAGATTGTGCTCTGTTTTAGGATTGCAACGCATTGGCCAAGAAGCAGCTTCCAGAAGGACTGCAAGGGTGTTCCACAAGAGTCAAGGCTTCTACCACCATTGTGATGGCATGCAAAGTTCCTGTCATGGACCTCTGCGAGACAGCTAGGTGGGTGTCACTCAATAAGGTCATGAAAAACTACTATCTGGACAGTCGGGTTCGGGGGGGGGGGGGAAGCGAGAGGCTATGGCTGCTCGTTCCCACATGTCTTTTAGGTTTGAGCACCATTCACAGACCCACCACAGAGGTACTGCTCAGATATCTGTTTAAAAGGTGAAGCATTTGTGGTTGGAGATCTCAATCAGAAGATCAAGTTACTTACCTTCTGCCACGCACTTTCTGGTAGACTCTAGATTCCTCACCAAGAAAACCGGTATCATCAACTCCTCCTATAAAGCCATCTCGACCCATATCGAGACATGTGCCATGATGCAGCCATCAACAGTGAGACATTGAACGGCAGAACACTACGGCAAGATATTACCAATCGGCGCCTAAATCTGCTTCCATGTTGTTGACCTTGAGATGGTAGACGTCAGGGACTCTGCAGCTTCTTTTTTTAATTTTATTTCCTCAAACACAGCATGGTAGGTCAGCTCCTCTACCAAGACTGCGTATTTCAGTGCAGTAAACTCTTGAGCCGGTAGATATGCAGTCAAAACCTGCTTTTTTCCCTAGGTCCTCCTGTTCCACCCAGACCATTCCAGCCTCAAAGCCCAGTGATGATGCCAAGGGGCTCTTCAATGTCACCTATACCATCAGTATCCCCTTAACAGATTGTCGCCCCCCCAGATACCCTATTCCCAAGAGAGCTAAACAAGGATCTCTTCCATGATGGCATTACCTGTGAGATCCTCAGCAGTGGATGACAGTTTGTCTTTCAAGATTGTTTTAATAAGAGGAGCCACAAAGCTAAACATACAAATGCAGGCTCCACAGACAAGTCTCCATAATAAAGTTGATTTTGCAGCCTAGAACTTCTTCCATGCCTATATTGCTGGTGGTCAGGTTTTTCAGGATTAGCTGAATAAAAGTTCTTTACTCCAGCTATAGTAAAGTCCGTGACTCCACGACTTCTGAAAAGCCAAACCATCTGAGCAAGTTTATTTGAGACACAACCCTAAGCTGGACTTGGATATAGGGTCAGCTGTCAGAAACCGACATGCGTCTGCACCAGACTTGTTGAGGCATAACGAAATGTTTGAGGTACTGCAGCTGTGGCTTTTAAAACCGAAAGCGCGGTGACATTACTGGAGAGGTTTGATCGAGCACTGTGGGAGTCTTTCTGCCTTTGTGTTTTAACTTCCAAAATAGAGAAGGCAATATTTTTTTGAGATAGTACAGGAGTAGCTGGCTGTCTCCAATGAATCAGTTCAACAATCGATTTGCAGATCTAGCCGTCAATGAGTTATGCCACAGTATCACGCTCTGTTGATCACCAGGATTAGCCTGACTACTCTAAAGCTGAAGCACAGCTGAAAATCATGAATTTCCTCTTCACTAGAGTAGTCCTTTTTAGTCCTCACACAGATGACTGAAAGCGGTGCATGAAAAAGGAATTGAAACTCTTAAAGCAGTTAGGATTGGAGATCTCCATAAAGACCAAAGGATTCCATATACCAGCCAAGACCGTGTTAAATCCCTTTGAAGGGTCCTTCTATTCTCATTCTCAGGCATTTGCATCAGTCCCAGTACTATTGTAGAGAAAGCCAAGAAAGAATTCCATAACAGCACCAGCATTCATATACATCCCAGTTACACTCTTAATCTAAAGAGCGTAAACCCACTCCCTCTGCTTTATTTGCCATTCCGAAGGGATGGAGTGTATCAAACTACCTGGTAGAGTGGAGGTTGATAACCACCGACAAATGGGTTTTGCAGATCACTCACTATAATTACGCAATCCATTCCAAAGTGCTTCATCCATCAATACCTCCAAAGTCAGCACCAAAACATAATTTGCTGCAATTTAGAAAGGAGGTAAAATCTCTGCTCCAAAAATTTGCAATAGAAATGGCTCCTCCATGTCAAAGAGGAAAAGGATTCTACTCAAGGTATTTTTTGGTTACCAAGAAATGTCCAGAGGGGAGTTCAGGACGATCCTCAATCTAAGGCAGGCTGACAAGTGGATCAAGAAACAAACCTTCAGGATGCCAGCCCTGCACCAGATATATCCACAGCTTACGAACGGAGACTGTAGATCTACAGGATGCTTACTTTCACACATTAGTGGAAGCAAAGTGCAGAATGTTTCTAAGATTTATGATAGACCAGGCTCATTATCAGTAGAGTTCTACACTTCGGACTGAAATCTACTCCTAGGATCTTCTCGAAACGCATGCATGTGGAGACAGTGGCTCATCTCCAACGGAAAAAGATCTACATCTATTCACCTCCTGGACGACTGGCTGATAAAAGCATAGTCTGCTCATCAGGCAGAGTTAAACTTTAATACTATGGTTGGCTTATTGCAATGCCAGGGTTTGCATATCAACTTCTAGGAATCAACGTCGTCTTCAGTACAGCTTTTCAACTACCAAGGGGCAACTCTATGTACACAAAGGAGAAGTTTGTCCTTTTGGATGAAAGTGTGTGTGTAAGTTTGCAGAAATGTCACCCAGTGCTGCCAAACCACAACCAATAATTCACATTTCATCCCTGTTGGGGCCTATGTCCTCATGTATTTTTCTAGTCTCTAATGTACTTCTTCTATGAGGCAATATGCACAGTGCCGAACGGATCAGTGGTGCCAATGGAAAGACGATTGGGCAGACAAAGTAGTTCTCATGACACCTGCCAAACTGTCTCTGATCCAGTGGTGGTACAAGAGAAGTGATCTATTAAAGGGATTTCTCTTCCATCAAGATCTGCCAAGCCAAACTATGGTGATGGACGCTTCCTTAACAGGATGGATACATTAGACTATACCATAACTATGAAGTGTCTAAACAAGGAGGAGGCACAAGATCAAGCACTGTCACTTGAGTCTCAATCAATTTGGCATTAACTCCTACCAAAAAAGTTAGCAATTCAAACAATTTATCTGCCATGTCTGAAACTGTCAAGCAGATCTTCTAAGCAGATACTTCGTAAACGGTGACTGATGAGAACTGGATAAGCGGTCTTGCTAGATGTTTTTCAGGGCTGGGGTTTCTCCTATGAACATTTGCCACCGGCAAAACAAAAAATATCTAAGTTACACGTTAAGAACGTTGGAACCAGTCGTTGGGCAATGCCATCTTAATCGGCAGATCACAACGTTTTCTCTAAGCCTTCTCTCTGATTCCACTAATTTCATCAGTGTTGGTCAAACTGAAACTCTCCCATGCCAAGATCATTCTAATATTCCCAGAATGGCCAAGACATTGGTGATAACAAAAGCTACTTTACCTATTCATGAGACCCCATAAGATGTTGCTGGTCAAACAAAACATTTTATCATGAATGCAAGGCAAAATTCTGTACCCCAACAGTCATTAAATTTGGGAACGTGACTCCTAAAATCGTTCAGTACCAACATTCGAATTTACTACCAGACTGTATGAACATTCTTAAAGAGGCTAGGCGTTCTTCCTTAAGGTCGTCTGACGCATTTAAGTGGAAGAGATTTGTCATTTGATGCTTGAACGACAACCATGACCCAATAAACTGGCAAGAGAACTTAATTATTCTAATCAGAAGTGCAGTATGCTTCCATAAAGGTCCATTTTGCTGCTATTACAGTATACAGAAAGAGACTTGCACAAAGATCTTTCTTTACGGTTCTGAAATCCTCCACTTTCCTCCATGACAGTGGAATCTAGTCTTATCCAAATTAAAGGCTTCTCCATTTGATTCCATACATAAGGCCTCATTGCGCCTTTTTTGGAGGGTAATCATTTCATAGAGAAGAGTTAATGAGCTCTTCATGGATCTGTCCGCAGCCTTTGACTGCGTGGCACAGCCTAGGCTGTGGCAGATCATGGAGGCAATGGGAATTGACTTGAATATTATTAATATCATCCGTGACCTGTATTCAGGTGCCTCAGCCTGTGTTCGCTATGGAAAGGATGGTGAGTGCACCAGATCCTTCAAAATTGCAAGAGGTGTGAGGCAGGGCTGCGTTCTTGCCCCTTTTATTCGCACTCTATACCAACGGTGTAGAATCTGCACTCTTAGGTTGCACTCCGGATGTCCCTTATATTAATTCAGTGCAGGTGCCAATTTTATTATATGCGGACGACGCAGTGCTTTTAGCTCGTACTAGTAATGCACTGCGCCGCTTAGTCCTGGAATATACGCAATTTATGAATAATCTAGATATGAAAGTTAACTATTCAAAGTCTTTTATCCTAGTAGCAGGTACTAAACAGCGAAATCATCCGCAAATTATTACTGAAGGGGGAAAACTGGGAGTTGTCGATTCTTTTAACTATATAGGGATTATGTTTGACCCCCAAACTAATTGGCAAAAAATGATCGCTAACAGAGGGTCCCAGATGGAAAAGAATATTGGTGCACTAACTAAATTTATCAAAAAAACTGGTTTAAAACCAATAGATGTAATTAAAACAGTGTATCAAGCTAAGACTGTATCTGCCGCCACCTATGGAGCAGCTGTTTGGGGAATGAGAGATTGTGCAAAACTACAGATTATTGAAGATAACTTTTTAAAAAGGGTCCTTTCCTTACCAAAGTCATGTGCCAACTATAAGTGCCACATGGAATTGAGAGCGCCTTACATTACAGATATTGGGGGGGATTTCATGATCTTCTGGAGCGGGCTTCCAAACGTTTTGATTTACCAATGCCAACCAAACAGACTGCCTGGTTTAAAATCATATAGAAAACACTCAATCAACTTTCAGTGAGAGCAATTCCTATAATTGACATTCTATGGCAAGATGGGCTAAAGTTGATGACGACACCTGCCGCCGTTCCAACGGTTATTCCAAAACTGGACAAAAAATACAAGGCTCCTGATGACTCACCTGCGTGCCTCATTGGTCACCTGAGGCCGGACTCTGTGAGCATGCAGGCAGCACAGAGAAGAGCCAAGAATCCAGCATCTCCCTGCACTGTCCCACCGGACAAAGAGGGTCATCGCCTCGACAATATTGGGAAGAGGTTCTTGGCTTTGGCGGCTACCTCCATTCGAGCCTCTAATGCCATGGCCATATGACCGGAAGATGTGGTCGGACATCTCTACTCTGTTGGAGTAATTACCAGAAGATAAAAAGAAAGAGGCAAAAGATATTCTTTTGGAGGGAGAAAGAGCATCTTCGGAGCTCATTGAGATAGCTATGGACGTTTCATTCACTGCATTTCGACAGATGGCAGGAGTGGCGGTCCTGCGTCGCCAGGGATGGTTAAAAGCAACCACCTTTCGTCCTGAGGTCCAGGCCAAGGGGAGTGCTTGTTTGGGAAGCACATAGACTAGGAGTTACAATCTATCAAGAAGGACACGGATACAGTCAAAGCCTTAGGCAATCTCCTGCAATTTCTAGGTATAGAAGACATTCAAATCAAACTTCTCTGTGGTCTAACCGACTCGTCAAAGAATTTATGAAGGGGCTTTTTAGAGTTTTTCTGCCTGTTAAGCCTCCTACAGTTTTGTGGCAATTAAACACCATTCTGTCTCAACTGATCCGTCCTCCCTTTGAGCCAATACACAAATGCAAATTAAAGTTCTTCTCTTGGAAAGTGTCTTTTTCAGTGAAATCCAAGCTCTCATTTTAAAAGAACTGTATCTGCAGTTTTTGCCGGACAGTTATCCTACGCACTAACCCTTCTTTTATACCTAAGGTGTCTTCAACTTACCACCTCAATGAGCTGATTGTTTTACCAACGTTCTTTCCTAATCCATCCTCCGCAGCGGAAAGGGCATTGCATTCTCTGGACATTAAACAATGCTTAAAGTTTTATCTGAAAAGAACGGAGTCCTTCTGTAAATCCTCTCCGCTACTGATTTCTATCTCGGTACCCAGGACAGGACAGGCCTTGACACAAAGGCCAGCATTGCTCGCTGGGTCACCTCCACGATTTCCTTCTGTCATGAAAAAGCTGGCCATCCGCTTCTTGCTAAAGCACAAGCTCACTTTACCAGGAAAGTGGCGACTACCTCAGCCCTGTTTTCGGGAGCATCTCTCCTGGACATTTGCAGGGCGGCAACGTGGGCGAACGCTCACACATTCAAGAAGCATTACTTCCTTGATGGTTGGAAAAAGGCAGATATCGCTGTTGGACAAGCTACACTCGAACACCTCTTTGCTTAAGGTATGCAGCTTTTAGCCTGCTATGTTCTCTATAAACTGTTTGTGAATTTGTATGCTTATTATTCTCTTCGTGGTTTTCTGATGCTACAAGTTTACGTCATGGTGAGATGGTTGGCCTCCCGCCACCATTTCTTTTCTCTTATTGTGTTTTTTACTGATTACTAGTCGGATTCAAGCATGTGAATCTATAAAAGATTCAATACTGGAGAAAAAACAAGTTACTTACCTGTACGCTGTGGTGCTCCAGTATTGATATATTTTATAGATTCACATGCAACTCTCCCTCCTCCCCGATTAGGCTCACCAATTACCTCAGAGTTTTGTATACCATTACACTTGTGCTCGAAATCTGAGGTAGGGTGGCTCTGTGGGGAAAAGGAACTCTGAGGTCTCAGCTGTGATTGGCTGAAGTTTGGATGTTCTAAAATGAGGCTGAAAAGTTACTTAAGTGAGGAGGTCTATGGTAATGTTGTATTGCTGCTATTTATTATGTTACCGTGGGACTCCCACCATGATGATGGGGAAGATTCAAGCATGTGAATCTATAAAAGATATCAATACTGGAGAACCACAGTGTACAGGTAAGTAACTTGTTTTTTATTTACAACTGCGAATTGGGGATATGCTTGCTAGTCTACCTTCTTTTTTTGGGGGGGGGGGAGGAGGGGTTTATATAGCGTGAAATCGACCCAAAGGTATCAGAGTGCTTTGCATGAGCACCAGTTGCTTTACGAACTGACACATTCATTTTTGTTAGGCATTGGGAGATTAAGTGATTTGCCCAGAATCTCAGGATGTTGAGCATCTCTGCCGAGACTCGAACCCTGTTCCCCAGCTTTGAGGTTGACCGCTCTTGCCATTGAGCCACATCCTCTCCTCTCGTTTATGACTATCAGTGAGGATCCTAAGATGCTGAAGGAAATGTTGCTTGTAATCTTAGTTCTGCATCTTGGGAATCTTCACTGAAGTCATAAACAATCCTCCTTGGTTGTCAGTGTTACTATTTTGTTTTATCACACAGTACTTAGTACAATTCAAAAAGAGCTGGGGCTTCTAAAAGAGAATTCTAACTGCAGATTCCTCACCTTGTGAATTTCCACAGGCATTAGACTGGATCTGCATACATTTTCGTAGCAACTTGCATCTGTTTCTTTCTGCGCCTTCCATAGTGATCTGGAACTTTTCTGAATCATTTCATTCATGACAGACCTTTTTCCCTCACGTGTGTAGCTAATGTCTCCCCTAAAGCTGTGACTGTGACAGACAGAGGTCTGTGACGGACACCCATGATGTTGGTTTATGGGGCCTCGGCTCCAAATACAACTTGGCATTGTGTTTGTGCTGCGCAAAGATGAACAAGTAGGCCGTCCATGAAGGCAAGGCCGAACTGGCTGTCGCTGAACTCTGGAGTTTGAAAAACAGCTCACGATCGAAGACGCGGCGCTCCTGGTCGAAGTCAAGGTTGCAGACATGCTCCCTCTTGGAAGGCTACTCCCCTGAACAGTCCTCATCGAGGTCACTGGATTCTGGTAAGTCAAGGAAGTCCAACAAGTAGCAATAAAAATCAAAGCATGGGTCTCCTTCGTCCTGCCACTTCCACCACTCTGAGCTGTGCGACGCCCCAGACGCCTCTAGTCCAGAGTTGTTCTCCCCATGCGGAAACGATTCCGACACTAGTCACGCTTCGTTCCTACCTTGAACTAACAGCAATGCTCCAGCAAAAAAAGGTGGCCATGGACCACGTCTCTGGAGTTGTTTCGGGCCCCACAGTTCTGAGAGGGGTGGGGGGTCTCCAGTCTGTCTACTGTCATGAGATCCACCCTCGACACAGACTGCACCCCTCGACCTTTCCTTGAGGCAGACCCGTCTGATTTTGGCTTTATCATCTCCAGGCCTAATGGCATCCACCGTCCCACATTTGGTGCCATGCATGAAGCCACGTTTGATACGACAACTGACGCCACTGCTTGCGTATCAACACCGGTTCCGATGTCACTGATGCCGGAAGGGAAGCAGATTGTATTATCTAATTCAGAGACCCACTGTGAAAAGCAGCGAGTCTCCTGAGATCCCCAATGCTGCCCGGCTCAAAGTCACCTTTAATCCACTTTGGATTCACTATCTAAAATAACGAGGCAGGCGCTGGAAGCTGGAAGGCAAGAAAAAGGTTTATTACTCTTAGAGGAGACCACGTCAACTGCTGACACCAGGATGTCTTCAGGGAGGTGTTCTACTGGCAATGCTTCTGACTCTTCCTTTTATACAGTTTTACACAATGTATTTGTTTCTTTTATCATGGTTACAAGCTTGGAGTCTCCGCCCCGGGCAGGTTGTCACACAAGCCTGACATTGTTTTATCAACATGGTTACACAAGCCCAACATTAACTCTCCTCCCACCCAGGTCAAAAACAGACAATTTAATTGCAGCTGGACCTTGCTTTAGGGTCTAAAAGCGAGTGAGACCGGCCAGATCTAAGAGTCCGTTCTGTTGATAAGAACAGGTCCCATTGTTGGCAAAAACCAGTCTTGCTGTGTGTAGTGCAATAAACCATGTTTGCAAGAGTCTGTTTGGTATTTGTAACCCGTTTGTGCAGGGATGAGAGGAAAGACGAGTTTGAGGCAGCAGGTGATGTTGATGTTTGTCGTGGAAATAGTTTATAGCCCCCAGCACACATATCAGGTTTGGTCAGAGAGTCAGAAGGCTGCTAGAGGACAGGGTGAAATGAAGGTGACCAACAGAGTACAAAATGGCTGTGGTAAATCAGAATGACTGTAGTTTATGTGCATGTAGGAACTTTCATCAGACAAGATGGCGCAGAATGTTCATGATTGTGTTTTGTTCTTAACAGTCGCCCCTTTGAACATAACTAGCCATCTTGTCAGTCTATTTCGATCTCCATAATGTCCTGTATTTCTTGTTCATACATTACTCTCATTTTTGTTAACTGAGTGTCCATAGTCTTAGGGCGCAAGGCACTTATGCAAAGAGAACACAAAGGTGGTATACAGTGTACACCCAAACAGCAACCACATATTGCCAATACTGGGACCAAGAGAAACATTGATATTTTCCAACCCCAGTCCTTTAAGATGCCCCAAAGCCAACTTCCAATTGTCCAGGTCTCTGATCCTTGATGAATTTCTGAAGACAGTCTGTGGAGATGTTCGATTGCTTCATAGAGGGTGAATTATCAGGGATGTATATGCAGCAACTGGCACCAATGATGCGACATGCTCCTCCACGATCCGCTAGTACCACGTCCAGGACCATGCGGTTTTGTAGGGCCACCAGACGGACCGCTTGAAGCTCGGCAGTGTTGTTGGTGAGGATGCCAGCTGTGACGTTCAGGGCGGTTTCTACCGCTTGAGACAGATGTCTGATGGCTCGGCTGTTTGCCATCGGACCCCATAGCGGGACGATCCCTTTTGCTGCGTCAACGAACTGTGATGCGGCAGAGTCTGCTTGATCAGTGTCTTTAGAACGCTTTTCTCGATGATGCTCTGCAGGGGCTGTGTAGGTCGGTGGCAAAACAAAGGCGATGTAGCACGTGCCCCCCAGTTTCTTGGGAGCCAGGTGTAGGCTTTGGTTCCACAGACAAAGTACATATTGGGTGATGCAACAAATGCTGGAGGATTGGCAGTGTTCAAAGTCCTTACAATGTTACAAGTGCTGTGACCCACATTCTTAGTCCCACGGCCTTCAATGCATACAAGGCCAGAGACGTTCACCACAGATAGGGCCACAGTCAGTGTTGCAGCAGTTCTTTTCTTCAGGTAGAAAAATGTGGCTCTGACAGGATTATTGAACACTTGTATTTCCACTCGTTCTTTGGAGGGGACATTCATTGGGAATGTCGTATTGGAGGTGTGAGGGCAAAAGGGAGCTGCTGTTCTTCCTGTTTGGTTTAGCCAGAACTCGTTGTAGAACTGAGCGATTGTCCCATCGGAAGTGGCATTGTCTTTGTAACTTTCTTGTAGGAGCATCATCCAGGCAAGGCAAGATCCATGAACAGAAAAGGGTGAAGGGATGAAAGGGATGGAATGTTCAGTGGCATGTGGTAGCAGCCCACAGACCCAACAGTTAGTGGCATTGGTGGCAAGATTGTGCTGGTGCAGCATCTGTACGAAAGAATTATTCCAGAATTCTTTGCGTCGTTCTCGGAGATGTGGCGGTAGTGATACCAGGTAGTGTTCTTTCTTTGTGATTGGTTGCATGGTTGGTGACAATGTTCTGTATGCAGGTGCATTCTCTTCAATGATCCAGAGTGTGACCATTAGCAGGAGGCAGGTGAGAAATGCAGCTACAAGTGCAATTGTCTTTGTACTGTGCAGTTCAAAAGTCTTGGTGTCTTTGCGGTGGCTTTGCAGGTGTTCCGTTTCTTCCATCATCTTCGAGGAGCTCACCAACTGTTAGGACCACAGACTTTTGTCTGGTGTTTTTCCTGGTAGCGTCGTTTGGCTGTGCTACCGATCTGAGACTCTGACTCAGTTAGTGGCCTGGTTGTTGGAGCTCCCCCTTTTCGTCGATCTTAGGTTGTACCCTTCCTTGGATGGCACCGTGGGGTCGGAAAATTCAGACAGTTGGAGGGTGTCTTCTTGTGGGTAGCAACTCAGAGCTGGTCGGTCTTTTGCGAGTACTTCCTCTTGCACCTCCACCTCTTCACAGGTTGCCAGCGTTGGAGGGACTTTCATGCAGTGGTGGGCGTGCAGCCAATTTTTTTTTCCTTCCAATCGGAGGGTAGTTCGAGTGGTGATCAAGACTTGCCAGGGGCCCGTCCACCTGGGCTCCAGATTCTTCGTTCTTTGGAAGTTGCGAACTAGGATGAAGTCCCCAGGCTTTATCACATGTCCTGGGCCCCTGGATATGTCAGGCAAGGCTTGCTGCACCTGTTGGTGGATAATTGTTAGCTCGTTTGTCAATTTATGCAGATAGTCTGACATTAATATGTTCGGGACATCGTTAATGGAGGTGGGTCTTGGTGCCGCCCAAATGTTCATAGGCCTGCCGAAGACCACTTCATACGGGGTCAGTCTGTGTTTGGTCGGGGTGGAGCGCATTGATAGCAATGCCAATGGAAGGGCGTCGGGCCATTTCAACCCGGTTGTGGCAACTATTTTGGCTAGCTTTAGTTTCAATGTTGCATTGTGTCTCTCTACCAGGCCCGCTGATTGGGGGTGGAAGACGGCATGGAATTTTTGTTTTACCCCCAACCCTTTCAGTATGTTCTGTATCACTTCGGCTACGAAGTGTGGGCCGTTGTCGCTCCATAAAATTCTGCAAAGGCCGTACCGAGGGAAGAATTCTTTCAACAATACTTTTGCAGTGGCTATGGCAGTATTGTCGCGGGTGAGATATGCCTCCACCCATTTGCTAAAAGCGCACACAACCACCAGGACATATTTTAGACCATGGCATCTCTCTAGTTGGATGTAATCCATTTGAAGGACTTCAAAGGGGTGATCAGGGACTCCAAACCCTCCCCGTGGTACTACTGTCCCTTTCCCTGGGTTGTGTTGTAGGCATACTATACATTGTTGTACTAGGCGCTTTGCAGATTCTGTTATCTTGACATTATGCCATACTCTTGTGATTAGTTCAATCATGGGGGTGGACCCTATGTGTGCTGGTAAATGTGCCATGGTCAATATGGGGATGAGGTAGGCATTGGGTAACAGCCATTTATTTCCGTCTTTAGTTCTCCAGCAATTTTCCTCGTCTTTTAGTCCCACCTTTTCCCACTCTGTCAATTCGTCTTGTGTGCCTGTAGTCTGTATGTCCCTTACAGTGGTCCTAGCATCAGTCCATTGTTCAGCTTGTGACCTGGTCACATACATTCGTGTCATGGTTCTGTCTTCTGCTGTGGCTCGGGCAGTAACGTCTGCTAGCGCATTTCCCTGTCCAATGAGATCTGTCACTTTCCTATGTGCTTGGCATTTTATCACTACTAGCTTTTTTGGGGGAGGAGGACTGCTTCCGTCAAGGCGGAGACTAAATCTCCATGCAGGATGGGTGTACCGTGTGAAGTCAGGAACCCTCTTTCTTTCCATAGAATCCCGAAATGGTGAACCACCCCGAAGGCGTATTGGCTGTCGGTGTATATGTTAACTGTCGTGCCAGCTGCTAAAATACATGCTCGTGTGAGGGCAATGAGTTCTGCTGCCTGGGCGGAACGTTGGGCAATACGGGCTGTTTCTAGAATGGTTCGGGCTGTGGTGACAGCGTATGCAGCTGAGGTGGTGCCGTCGGGGAGTTTGATGCACGAACCATCCACCCATAGTTCTCCATCTGGCTCTAGAAAGGCGGTGTCTCTGAGGTCTACTCTACTTTTTGTTTGTTCATCGGTTAGTGTCACACAGTCGTGTAGTGGAGCCACGTTAGAATCGTTCTCGGGTAGGGGTAACAGTGTGGCTGGATTGAGGGTGGTGCATCGCTTTAGGGTAATGTGCGGTGCTAGCAGGGTCAACTCATATCCTGTCAGTCGGGCGCTAGTCAAGTGTTGGGTTTTGGTCTGGTTCAGTAGTGTCGACTGCATGGGGTACTAAAACAGTGACTGGATTGGAGAGCACTATTCCTTCGCTCTGGCGTATTGATACCGCTGCAGCTGCCACAGCGCGCAGGCACGCTGGCAGTGCTCTGGCTACTGGATCGAGGGTGGCAGAAAAATATGCACAAGGGCGTTGTTTGTGACCAATTGATTGTGTTAGGACAGACAATGCACATCCCTCCCTTTCGTGTGTGTAGAGGAAGAATGGTTTGGAGTAATCTGGGGTTCCTAGGACTGGTGCTGAGCAAAGGGTATTGCGTAGTTCTTTAAAGGCTGTCTGGCATTCGGAGGTCATGGGGAGAGGTGAGGGGATGTCCTTAGCTAGGAGGGAGAGAAGGGGTTTGACAATGAGGCTAAAGTTCGGTAACCACTGTCTGCAAAACGAGGTGAGGCCTATCAAAGAGCGGACTTGCTTCTGATTTTTGGGGACAGGGGTGTCTAGAATTGTCTGGATCCTGTCAGGCGTGAGTTTTCTCCCTTCTTTTGATAAAAGGTGACCCAAATAGGTCACTTGTGATTTACAGAACTGCAGTTTCTTTCGGGAGACCTTGTGACCATTCTCAGCAAGGAAATGGAGTAGTTTGATGGTGGCTGTGACGGCTATTGGTATGGTGTCTGCTGCTAGAAGGATGTTGTCTACATATTGTATTAGTGCCACTCCATCTGGCAATTGTATGGCGTCCAACTGTCTTTTAAGCGCCTGGCTATAGATACTTGGGCTCTCAGTGTACCCCTGAGGTGCTCTACAAAATCTATACGAACGGGAATTTAGGGTAAATCCAAAAAGATAGCGGCTGTCCTCGTGTATAGGTATGGAAAAGAAGGCGTTCTTGAGGTCGATTACAGTGAAGGTCGTGGCAGTTGAGGGGATTAAAGTCAAAATTGTCGTGATGTCGGAAACTACTAGGTATTGTGGTACTACGATTTTGTTTACCTCCCGCAGGTCAATGATGAAGCGGTAGGCTTTCCCATCTCCCTCTCCCTGTCTCTTTACAATCGGTAGTATGGGACTGTTACAAATGTTGCTCACTACTTCCTCTACCACCCCTGCCTCTACCAAAGAGTGTATGATCTCTGTTAGTGCTTTCTCACCCTCTGGCGATATTTTGTACTGCGGTACCTTCGGTAGGGTTGCGTCCTATCGTATTGTTACGTGTACTGGGTCAATCATCATTCGTCCCTACGTCTGAATCAGCCCTAGCCCATAAGTGTGATGGCAAAGTGTCCAGTAGGGATGTGTCAGTCTCAGAGATGGAAAACATGTGCTGAAAAGGGTTCTCTCTATGGTGTTGGGGGTTGTCATACAGGATGACACGCACTCCGTCTGGTGAGCATCTGATAGTCGCATGGAAGTGTTTCAAAAGGTCGAGGCCCATAATGGCGTCTGGGGTGTTAGATGAGAGGAGGAATGTCGTTTCGACGCCATTGCTGTCAAGATTAAAAGGGATGGGTCGGGACAAAGGGTTGGTGGAGGGCGTACCGTCAAATCCTATTGAGGTCACATGTGAGCCTGACAAGGGTGCCCTTGGAATCAGTCGTTTGGATAGTGCACTACGTGTTGCTCCTGTGTCTACCAAAAATGGCGACCTTGTGCCCAGGACCTCAGCGGTAACATAAGGGCCTTGCTGATCAACGCAGAGCTCGACTGGATCCCTCCCTTGCCCCTGGCTGTCCTATGCAAAGTCGTACGTATTGTCATAATCTGTCTGTTGGTACTGATTCTGTCTGGGATGGTCAAATGCGTTCACTCTTCCTGGCCTTTCCTCGCTTGCTTCACTCGCGTACCTCTCTCCCACGTCCTCTTCCTCTCTGTCCACTTGCTATTTCCTCGCCCCTCTGCCCCTAGCAGCTCCTAACGGGCATTGGGATTTCCAGTGTCCATATTTTTTGCAAAATGCACATTGATCCTGTCCTAGGTCTTGGCGTCCTACATATGATGTAGATGGATTGTTCCTAGGTGGCTGTATTCTAGGGGTATTCTGCTGGTTTCCTCCCTATATTGCTCCCTCCTGTATTCGCCCCCTGGAGTTGTGCTATCATTACCCTTTCCTTCAAGTCCTTCTTTTTCCTTTCTGTATCCCTGTCATTTTCGTTTCTCTGATGCTCGTAATACTGGGCCATTTGGAGAATGGCCGTCGGTTTAGATGCTGCCCAACTACTTTCGCTGGCTTGTAGTTTCTGGGATACATCTGGCAGTAATCCTTTGACGTAGTTCTGCACAAATAAGTGGTGTCCGGTTGCGGTGGACATGTCTTGTCCACTGTAATCAGAGAACACAGTTTCAAATCTGGAGAAGTACTCTGAGACGTCCTCTTGTGGTTTCTGGCGGCATGCGGTTACTATGGACCAGTCTATCTTTTTCTCTGGGATCAGCGTTTTCACTTTCTGCACTATTTTGTCAGGGAGGTCTAATATTGCTTTAACTGGTTTTTGACCAGGGTTCCGCTGTTTATCTAGTGTGTCGAGTTGTTCCCAGGTATGACCAAACAGTTCGGTATGGTTTACTTTCTTAACCTGTTTCCACACATCTGCTGGCAAACATAACCCGAAGAACAATTCTATGTCGGCAAGTGTCATTATTGATCCCAGAGCGGTACCTAGCTCGGCGTAAAAGGCGGTGGGGTTCTTTCGTAAATCCGGCAAAGATTTACGGAAGGTCAGGATGTCCTGTCTGTCCCATGGCTGATACACCCAATTGTAGACCACCCTTCCTCTAGCGTCTTGATGGTTTATATCGTCATTAGTCCCTTGTCCTCTAGGAGGTACCCAGTAAGGGGCAGCTTCTTTTATTGGCATCATGCTATCTGTTTTTTCCACTGGGGGTCCTGCTACCTTAGTTGTCCTGTCCCTATCTATCTGTCCTTGTTCTATGAGGTGACGCAATACTTCTAGTGTGGATGAAAATAGTTCTGCAACATCGTTGTCGCCTTCATCTCCGATGTCTACCTTCCTGTAGAGAGCCACTAATCGCTCGGGCCCTACGTTTTGGTACTTCTCTTCATATGCAGTAAGGGTGTGGTAACAGAGACGTACAATAAAGTATCGTTTGCGGTTTTCAACATAGGAGTCGCATATGTCTGTTACGTGTTCTTCCGTTTCTTTCCTATCTATGAGGGTTTTAACTATTTTATCAATGCCTGCTCGCTCATTTTTACTTAATCGCGGGACCCTGGGCGCTCCTATTTCCTTGGTTCCTACCTCTACTACTGCCTCCTTTGATGAGGCATTTGGTGTGGGTGGCTCGGTGGGAGCAGAGGTGGTGGAGACTGAGGCGATCGTGCCATCTCAGCTATACTTTGGGGGTCCTGGCGTTGTACTACGGGATGAGTAGGGGCATAAGGGGGTGACATGTATATCATTGGTGGACCTAACAATAAATCATCATCTACCCCCTGTTTTGCTGGTAACTCGGGGTAAAGAGTTAAGGGCGTTCTAACAGGGCATTGACCTGATATTTTTGATTCCTGTTCCTTTTTATCGATTTCCTTTTCTTTGAGTTCTTCTTCTAACTTTTTACAGGCTTGGTAAGCTGATTTTCGCGTTTCTTTATCTTGTCTAGCTTCGTCTCTTTTCTTTCGTTGAGCTGCTTCTTTTCGCCATAAACCAAAACTATCAAACATGGCTGGTCTAGCTTTCTTTTGTGGAGAGCTAATTCTAATGTTTCTATTTTAGCGGGATCGAAAGATCCCGTCAGTGGCCACTGATTTACCCGGTCCTTCCTAGTGTACTTATGCCATAGTTTGCTATAAGCTACGGTGGCTAATCCATATTTTACGTACATGTCCTTGTTAGGGGTGCCTTCCGGCGGTGCCGGATGACTGACCTCTAACAAACGGTCCGGTCCAAAACAATCAAACAATCTAGAGAAAACAGCCATGACGTATTTAGCGGTCAAAATGAATATCTCAATTAATGTTAGACAAAAGTCTGCACTACCTGTCCTTCGCTGTCTGCAAAGAGAGAATATTCCTATTCTACGTTGTTTGCAAGCACGGAATGTCTCAAATAACTCAAAAAGGAATACTAGTATTTCTATCAATCAATCAATTTAAGTCATGTTTTCTCACGACCTTACCCGGACCGTATGGACAGTTCTTAGTCTTCCCCTTCCAGCGCCTGGTTGTCCTCTCACTCCAACAATCAATGCGGCGTTCCTGTAAGGCCCCAGTCAGGACCGCAGGTCACTCGAGAGAGGTCCGTTCGGAACCGGTGAAGTTCAGTCAATTGGCAGCCAGACGAGGGTCTCTTTCAGGCAGGTGCACTCCAATCATTTAGTCGTTCACTCCGTCGTTAGGACCTCTCTACTGGATCCACGTATCTCTGATGGGCCCCCCGTTGGGTCGCCAATTTGTGAAAAGCAGAGTCTCCTGAGATCCCCAATGCTGCCCGGCGCAAAGTCACCTTTAATCCACTTTGGATTCACTATCTAAAATAACGAGGCAGGCGCTTGAAGCTGGAAGGCAAGAAAAAGGTTTATTACTCTTAGAGGAGACCACGTCAACTGCTGACACCAGGATGTCTTCAGGGAGGTGTTCTACTGGCAATGCTTCTGACTCTTCCTTTTATACAGTTTTACACAATGTATTTGTTTCTTTTATCATGGTTACAAGCTTGGAGTCTCTGCCCCGGGCAGGTTGTCACACAAGCCTGACATTGTTTTATCAACATGGTTACACAAGCCCAACATTAACTCTCCTCCCACCCAGGTCAAAAACAGACAATTTAATTGCAGCTGGACCTTGCTTTAGGGTCTAAAAACGAGTGAGACCGGCCAGATCTAAGAGTCCGTTCTGTTGATAAGAACAGGTCCCATTGTTGGCAAAAACCAGTCTTGCTGTGTGTAGTGCAATAAACCATGTTTGCAAGAGTCTGTTTGGTATTTGTAACCCGTTTGTGCAGGGATGAGAGGAAAGACGAGTTTGAGGCAGCAGGTGATGTTGATGTTTGTCGTGGAAATAGTTTATAGCCCCCAGCACACATATCAGGTTTGGTCAGAGAGTCAGAAGGCTGCTAGGGGACAGGGTGAAATGAAGGTGACCAACAGAGTACAAAATGGCTGTGGTAAATCAGAATGACTGTAGTTTATGTGCATGTAGGAACTTTCATCAGACAAGATGGCGCAGAATGTTCATGATTGTGTTTTGTTCTTAACACCACGGTCCACCACCTAGGCAATATACCCACTCTGAACTGGATTATGCCACACACTATGATTTAGGCGACCATTGCATTGATGATGTTAACCAATATGATGAGGATAATATTTCCGATGACTTCCACAATGTAGTTTCCTGGACACTTCCCCAGACATTAGTCTCTCCTCGCATAGTTCCACTATTGGTACTGAAGAGTCTGCCTCCTTTGCCATAGTAACCTGCAGCTGAGACACTTGAACTCGTTCTCTTGTGACAGAGGTCCTTAAAGCTGCAAAATCCACTCAGAAGCTTCTGCTCCCCTTTCAAAAGGATTAACTGATGTTCTGGTGGGTACCTGCTCAAGACTAGGGTCTTGCTTTCCAGTCAGTAGACCTGCATAGGCCTGCTCCTGGAGATCTGGACTTTGTATTGCAATATCCCACTCTGCAGAGTCTTGTCATCCAAGCATCTACAAGCAGCATGAACCCCAAAGCATGCCCTACCACCCTGCCTGATAGGGAACAAAAAAACGTAAATGGCTAAATCATCAATCAAATGTTCTTCTCGGTCCACCTCGCCCTTGGGTCGGTGAATACCACATGCCTTCTGGCCAGAAGTTTTCACACATTATGGAACAAAGTGACACATATTTGCCAACAGTGTCAAATAACATCAGTCAAACCTTGTAAAAACTTATATTGGACATGCAAGATGCAGCAAAATATTCTTTTCAATCCAATCTGGGCACTACAGACTGTCTGGATGGGGCAGTTGGCACCAGTGAGGTGCTTAGGCATCACAGCAAGTCGCTCCATGGGCTTTTTAGCTGATGTCCAACAGTCTCATGGGCATGCCCTTTGAAGACTCTAGGCTATTCTAGCGAAGGCGGACTCTTATTAAGGAGAGTAAGGCCACTGCCGCTCTCTGGTCTTCGCTTCTCCCGTTTGGCAGTTCCCACTGCAGCAGTGTCCCTTTCAAGGCTTTGGTAGGGGCTGCCTGCAGAGGCTGAGGCAATATGTGCCTCACCAGCAGGTCATTTATTCCTTTCGAATTGGAGGCCATGGAACAGATAGACAGTGTCCTGTTCACCAGGGGCTCCATGCTACCTAAACTACAACTGCTGCTGCAATAGAAACCCCATAATTTGCCCTTAGCGGCACACGATCATCTGGTTGGAGGTAGTCTCTCCTTTTACCTACCCGAATGCTGCAGCATCACGTCAGATTAGTGCTACGCCGGTTCATGGAACACAGATACTCCCTTCCCATCATATTCCCTGTACATTCCGCCCACACTGCAACTCCTCCCAGAGGACCACTTGTCCGTACTCCATGGAGAAGTTCAGGCTCCCTTGACCAATGGAGCAAAAGAGAGGGACTGGTTGTTATTTCCATTATTTGTTTGTGCCAAAGGATGGAAGCCTTCATCCTATTCTAGATCATTGCCCTCTGAACTTCTTCCTCTGGAAGAACAAGTTTAAGATGCTCACCCTGGCCAAGGTTCTGTCTGCCCTGTATTCAGGAAACTGGATAGTAGTGCTGGACTTGCAGGATGCCTATTTCCAAATTACCGTCCTGCAGTCCTACCCACCATTAGCTGCAGTTTCAGATCAGCCACACATTGGTTTTGTTCTCCATGCTCCCTTTTGGCCTTGTCCGTCGACTTGGGTGTTCACCAAGGTGATGGTGGTGGTCACAGCTTATCTGCGGTGGCTGGGGGTACCAGTCTTCAAATACCTCAACGACTGGTTACTGAAGTGCAGGCTTGTCTCAAGCAGTCGTAAGCCACCTCCAGACTATGGCTAACCTGTAGACATCCTTGGGCTTTTCCATCAACATACTAAAGTCACACCTGACTCCTTCACAGAGGCTCCCCTTTATTGGATCCATCCTGGATATGGTGTCCTTCCGAGCCTTCTCTCTGCCTCAACAAGCCCAAGACATTAGGGATATGATCCTTATGTTTCAACCCTTGAACTAATGGTTGTGGCGGATGCATTGTTGCTGGGTTGAGGAGGAAATTTGGGAGAGGTGGAGATCAGAGGACTGGTATGTGAAGTCCAGCTTCGCCAGAGAACAACTTGCTGGAGTTGAGGGTGATTCACTTGACACCTGAAGGCATTCCTCCCAACTATCAAGAGGGAATGGTACAGGTTCTTAGATGCAACACAACCACGATGTGGTACGTCAACAAACCGGGTGGAGTGGGGTTGTGTGGCTGCTGTGCAAGGAGGCTCAATGTTTCTGGAAGTGGCTGAAGACTCTGGTTGTCTCTCTAATCGCCCAACACTTTGCAGAATCTAGTCATGCCCTTCCATATGAGGCAATCCATCACCTTGCTGGATTTCTGTGCTCCACCCCTCCCACCTAAGGTGAAAGAACGGCTTCACTTACTTGATCTCAAGAGGACCTTTAGTTTTTACATTGATTTGACCAGAGATTACCAACAGTATGCATTGGTTTCTCTGGAGCTAAAAAAATAAAATAAGCCAAAGCGATGCAAAAAAAAATATATATATACATCCGGATGAATTGTTATTCTTCAAGAGTTGATTGAGTCTTGCGTTACCGAAGGTAAGAAACTTGTTCTCTGAGGCTAACGGCCAGTACAGTCCATGCTGTGAAACGGGAAAGGGACGCTGCTGCCGATTTTAATGGAACAGTGTATGTTATCTGCAGATTCTGCACTTTTGACCCGAGAGGCACTTTTTTATTAATTTTTCTCTTTCACCAAACAAATGTTATAGGTTGTTTTGGATAGTGTAGCATATTCATTTTCAGTTAGGTTCTTCATTGTGGTTTTACTGCTATGTTTCTTGTGAAATGTCTTATACAAAACATTACAGTAAAAGTTGGCCTGCCTTAGTATCACCAGACTATGGACATTGAGGCACCTACCTCCAACTTCAGTTTGTTATATTAAGGAAAATAAGTGTTATGGGGACCTAGCATGTGGGCAGGAATATTCTTAGTTTATGACTTCAGTGAGGATTCATATAATTCAGAAGTAGGATTAGAAGTAAGTAACTTTTCCTTCTGTGTGCAAGAACTGATGCCAGCAAACATTGGTTTTAATTTTTGAAATATTGTTTTATTGGAATAAATGGGCTTTGCTTCCCCTGGTTCACAGGGAAGGGAGTTGCATCCTGGTTCTCCTCTAGTGTTTCTAACCCTCCTGCAATGGAATTAGTCTTTTTTTATGATTTACTTGGCCTTGGATCTCCTTGGCAGTTTCACATATATATTTAGGTCTAGCTTTAGCCATGAATGTTGTTTAATAAATACATAACTCACTTGGATTTTCAGTCTGCCTTCCTCATCCATTGGTCTGCTGTAATGTCCTTTAAATTTGATGTCGCTCACTGCAGCATACAGGATGGGACACATGGTCATCCCTCTTCAGCTGTTGACTTACCTGACTTTAAGTGTTGGCATTCTACTCTTGCAAAATATGCGCATCCACACAATAAGTAGTCCTCTTCAATGCCAGGGACTCCTGGTACAAAGGGTGCTTTTACATAAAAAATATATATATATGCTCGATGGCATGTGTGGCTGTAGATACACATGCCCTGCATATTCCTGCCATCTAGTGTTGGGTCCGCAGTTGTGCAAGTTGTTTTGCAGCGTGAATCTTTTCTGGATTCACTATGCTGTGCATTATTCCGCCATCTAGTGGTTGGGTCCGGAATTGTAGTATTTTTTTTTTTTTGCTGTTGGTGGGCGTCGACGACGTAGTACCATTTGGTGCCCTTCTGTGACGTCGACGGGCTTCCTCCGGAAGTTCCCACCTTTGGTAGGCATCTTCAGATTCTTTTTTTCCGCCGTTGGGTCTGGATCGATACGGAGAAGCTCCCAAGATTGGAGAGAATCGTGGAAAATCGGAGAAAAATCGATGGAACGGTGTCTTCCACTTTCAACTTTAAATCTACGACGACCGGAGTTCGACGAAGGGAAGAAATCAAGAACTTGGTCGACAATCGGAGAATGCACATTCAGGGGGCTCCCTGGGCGCGGTAATGGACAAGACGCCGTTCAAGTTCTGTAAGAACTGCCACCAGAAATACGCTCAAAAGGATCAGCACCCGGTCTGTAACCTGTGCCTGCCGCTGGATCATCAAAGCGACGACTGTAACGCCTGCTCAGTCTTCACCCCGAAGACGTTGAGGGTAAGGGTAAGGGAAAGGCAGTGACGAGCCAATTACAACATGCAAGGCCAAGGACCACTGCCATCGCTGCGAGACCAGTGAGGAGGAAGATGACGTCGCCGAAGGACCAGAAGGCGACGAGGAAAGAGGTCGTGGAAGTCGAGAAGAAGACTTCGAAGGAGGTCCGAGTCGTCGACCTCGAAAAAACTAGAAGAGTCTCGAAAATCAGACTATAGACCGCCAAAGGGATCCTCGGCGTCAAAGAATTCGGCGAACGCAGCGGCATCCAAACAAAAACAGACTGTAGGATCCTTAGATAAGGACTCCGGAACGGCAAAGGTCCTCGGAAAAAACAAAGACTTCGAAAGACATTCTGGAAAAGGACGCTACGGCGTTGAAGAAAGAGACCGGTTCGGCGTCGTCAGCTGAAAAACGGAAAACAGAAAATCTCGACGCTGCAACACACGAGGCTGAGATTGAGAAAGAGAAGAAGGCTCGAAGCCGAAATGGCGAATATCCTTCAACGCAAAAAAGACTTCGACGAAAGCTTGAAGCAATTCAAGATATCGCCGAAAATAAGGGAAACGGAAGCCGAAAGGGTTGCCGAAGAACCAGTACCGCCAAGAACCCCTGAACAGATCGAAGAAGAAGCAGAAGGTTCATTCTTCTTCAGGGAAGATGTCGAGGAAGACTCCAATGGAAGATGTCAAGCGCTCCAATGGCAAGATCTCGACGCAGAATCACCGGAGGAGGCTGTGGAATCCTATCCTTCGAGGTCATCACCCCCAGATGACATTGGCATGTACAATCGGGTGATTAAAAAGGCTTCAGAAAGTTATGGGGTTCAGCTAGAGAAAGAAAAACCTCAGTCATGTTTTTTATTAGAGGCTCCGATGCCTACACAATCAAAGAATCAATTTCTACCAATGCTGCCTTGTGTCTTAGACCACGGGAAAAAGGCATTCAAAGAGCCTGCTACATGCAAGGCTATAACACCAAGGGCAGAGAAAAAGTATAAACACTCATCTAAAGACCCTATATACATCAGGGGATCAGTGCCAGCTGACTCCATCATTGCCTCAACAGCAAGAAAAAGAGCAAATGTACTTACTACAGTGGGACCACCTCCAGACAAGGAAAGCAAGAGGATGGATCTCGTAGGAAGGAAGGTGGAGAGAAGCACAGCTAATCTGTGGCGCATAGCAAATTCAAATGCATTGCTGAACAGGCATGCGTACCAACATTGGGAGGAGGTAGGAGAACTGTTACAAAACCTACCAGAACAATTCCAGAAAAGAGCTAGCTACCTGGTGGAAGAGGGTAAAAACATTGCTAATACATGTTTAAAATCAGCCCTTGATGCTGCTGAAACGTCTAGCAGGCAAATGATTGGCATAACAGAAAGGAGGAACGCATTGCTTAGAATCTTATGCTTCAAGCCAGAAGTGCAAAGCAACATCATTAATTCACCATTCAATGGAGAACAATTGTTTGGAACGGTGGTTGATGAAAAGCTAAATCAACTAAAAAAGGACAACGAAACCGCAAGATCCATGGGGGCTCTGCAGTTCAGAGGCATGCGTAGAGGCACACCATCTAGAAGACCAACAGGAAGAGATGCACACCAACCTACTACCTCACATCAGAGTTATCAGCAGTCATACCAAGCTGGAAACCAGGGCACACCACAGGGACAGCAACAAAGCTGGCAATATCAAGGAAGAGGATCCTTTCGAGGGCGTCCCCATGGCAGAGGTCAGCTACAAAGAGGTGGACAACAAACCTCTACCAAGTGACTGCACTCACAAAGAGGTACACTCACAAACAACAGCAGTGAGAGTACACACGAAAAAGCAGTTACCGAAACAAGAAAAAAACAGTTTACCGTTCCTCCAACATACCACTCCAGTAGGAGGCAGACAAACTTTTCCAACAAAAGTGGAGAGAAATAACCACAGACAAATGGATTCTAAACATGATACAGTACAGTTACTGTATAGAGTTAACAAAACGACCTCCACACATGAGGCCAAAGCAAAGGACACATTCAAAAGAATTATCTCACCTAGTCAAAGAGGTGAAAGAACTTCAGGGAAAACATGCAATAGAACATGTACCGCACAGAGAAAAGAACAACGGAGTATATTCAACATACTTCCTAATTCCAAAGGTGGATGGAACATTACGGCCTATATTAGACCTAAGGTTTCTAAACAGGTTTATAAAAACGCAAAGATTCAAAATGACTAAGCTACAAGAGGTGTTACCTCAGTTGCAAAGGGGAGATTACATGGCAACAATAGACTTGAAGTACGCGCATTTACACATCCCAATAAACCGAAAACACAAGACAATGTTCAGATTTGTCGTGAACAAACACTACCAGTTCAAAGTACTTGCTTTCTGTCTAAAATCAGCACCAAGGGTGTTCGCAAAGTGCCTGGCAGCAGTAGCGGCACATCTCAGAAGGCAAGGAATTCATGTTTACCCCTACTTAGACGACTGGTTAGTAAGAGCAAACTCATACAGCCTATGCAAACAGCATATGCAACAAGTGATAGACACTAGTTCAGCTGGGTTTCTCCATACACTGGGAAAAGTCATCAATAACACCAGAACGCAAGAAGGTGTTTTTGGGCGCAGAAATAAACACTGTTGGGGAAAGCATTCCCCAGCGAGAAAAGGAGATCAGCTCTATTGAAGGAGACTCATCTATACCAGAAGGGGCATCATCTGACCGTGAGGACAGTGGGGAAATTACTAGGAATGATGGCCTCATGCATTCATTTAGTTCCCAATATTCGTCTGCACATGAGACCATTTCAAGAATGGCTCCAAACACAATGGTCACAAGCTACAGGGAGTTGTGAGGATCTAGTGGTTGTCACAAACAGAGTTCATCAAGAGATGGCATGGTGGAACAAAGCAAACATAGCACAGGGGAGACCTTTCACACCTCCAACTCCAACAGTGACCATAACAACAGATGCGTCCCTAGTAGGATGGGGAGCACACATGGACATTCTCAAAGTAATGGGATTGTGGGCACCACAGGATGCGGTGAAACACATCAATATCTTGGAACTAAAAATTGTGTTCTTAGCCTTAAAAGCCTTTCAGAAACAGCTATACAGGAAAAGGGTGTTGATACAAACATACAGCACAACTATGTTTTACATAAACAAACAAGGAGGGACTCGGTCTGTAGCACAACAGATTTGGAGATGGGCAATTCCAAAACAAATAGACATTTTAGCAATACACCTACCAGTGAAGGACAATCTAGAAGCAGACTGAGCAGACCAACAACAGCATCCCACGAGTGGGAACTGAACCAAACAGAAGTGCAAAGAATTTTCTAAAAATGGGGAACACCACAAATAGACCTATTTGCAACACCCCACAATGCAAATTGCCAAAACTTCGCATTCAGGCAACCTTGCAACCAGTCCCTAGGGAATGCGCTATGGATAGACTGGTCAGGGATATTTGGGTACGCTTTTCCCCCAATACCATTACTGAACAAAGTGATCAGCAAATGCAGAATCAGCCAAATGACAATGATTCTCATAGCACCACAATGGGCCAGACAAACGTGGTTCTCGGAACTAATGGAAATCTCGCAAGGAACAGTGCACAAACTTCCAAAAAGAAAAGATTTGCTAACAATGCAAAACGGGAAAGTGCTTCAACCAGAAAGCTTAGGCCTAGCAGCATTGCTCCTGAGGCCTTATAATTCGCACATCTCAAACTACCAGAAAGCACAATGGCTGTTCTAAGAGAAGCTAGGAAACCAACAACAAGAAAATGTTAAACAGCAAAATGGAAAAGGTACACCCAATGGTGTCTTCAAAGGAGTCTCTCAAGAAAGATTACAAAAGAAAGAACAGTGCTAAAATACCTCACACATTTACTACAAAGTAAATTATGTTTTACATCACTGAAAGTACATTTAGCAGCAATTGTGGCGTATACAAGAGGGGAGACAGGGAAGGGCTTCTTCACCTCACATGTGGTCAAAAGGTTCCTAGAAGGTGCAGAGAGGATTGCACCACCAAAAAATGGTACCAGCACCAACTTGGAATCTAAACATCGTTCTAGCACAAATGATGAGAGCACCTTTCGAACCACTACACAAAGCAACACTACAAATGCTTACAATAAAGACGGCATTTTTAGTGGCAATAACATCCCTACTTAGAGTTAGTCAATTGCAGGCACTAACACTACAGGAACCCTACTTCCAAATACATAGTAACAGGATTGTCATGAGGACAGATCCGCAATTCATGCCAAAGGTGGTGTCAAGATTTCACATAAATCAGAGTATACAAATACAGAGTTTCTTTCAAAACCCTAAGAACAAAGCGGAAAGAGCTTTACACTCACTTGATGCAAGAAGAGCAGTCAAACTAAAGAATACAGAAAAACAAAAGTTATTTGTATCCTTTGCAAAATGTTTTCTGGGAAGACCAGTAACCAAGAGCACAATCGCAAGGTGGATAGCACAAGCCATACAATTGTGCCACAAACAAGCAGGCCAAACTTTACAAGGGGCGCCACGGGCGCATTCAACAAGGAAGAAAGGAGCAACTATTGCATTTCTTGCTAACACTCCAATCCAAGACATTTGCATGGCTGCAACATGGTCTTCGGTGCACACGTCCACCAAACATTACTGTGTGGACATTCAAATGAACAAAGAAGCACAAGTAGGTCAAAAGATCTTACAGCATCTATTTACAAACCAAAGTTCATCTTCCACCCAGCCACTGCAAAACTAGCAAACCGCTACAAAGTCTATGCACAGCATAGTGAATCCAGAAAAGATTCACGCTGCAAAAAGAATAGTTTCTTACCTGTCGGTGTAGTTTTGCAGCTTGAAGAATTTTCTGGATTCACTAGCGAACCCACCCTCCTCCGCCAACGAAGAGAACTATAAGGAAGAGAGAATAAAAAGAAAAAAAGAATCCGAAGATGGCTACCAAAGGTGGGAGCTTCCGGAGGACGCCCTTTGAAGTCACAGAAATGCACCAAATGGTACTACGTCGTCGACGCCCACCAACAGCAAAAAAAAAAAAAAAAAGAGAAGAAATACAATTCCGGACCCAACCACTAGATGGCGGACTAATGCACAGCATAGTGAATCCAGAAAATTCTTCAAGCTGCAAAACTACACCGACCGGTAAGAAACTATTTGGTTTTCTTCGAAGAAGTCTTGAGTCACGAGGTTGAGTGACTCCTCCTCTCAGTGGTAGTGCACACGGGCATCGATTTCATTTTTAGATTGTTTTGTGTCTGCTGTCTGGTTCAGACGTGTGTGCTTCTCCCCATGGTTCGTTTCTCCGGTTCTTTTCTCCATCTTCGACAGTATTGTTATAACTTGCGCTTCTTCATTTGCACTTTTTACAAAAACTCCACCAATTTGAATCTGTTCAGCCGAAGCCCCTTCTGGCAGCGCCCTTCAGGGCCTACCCTTCACATTGTTACCAGTCTTCCCGAAAATGCTGTACTGGTAATGAAATGCATGCCCTTTCAGTTCTGCCCTAAATTGCCATGCAAAGTATACTCGTACAGATCAACACTCTGTATGCAACTTGTGCTCGTCCCCTGAGCACAACGAAGCAGTCTGCGCCACGTGCAATCATTCCGCTGGGATTGTAGCGCTCGTTGCCTCGATGTCCTACAGAGCCACTGAGGACACTCCTGACATTCAGTGAGGATCATGTCCAGTAACAGCCATTGGTCAACAAGGAGCGGGCCTCCTCTGTCGATTAAAGTTCTGGCTCCGAGCTAGAGGGTGACTTTGAAATAGAGGACAATACGCCAGCTTCACAACCTGTGAGTACGGCTCCCCCTGCTTACGACTGGTTTCTAGCCATGGTAGGCATCGGAAAAACTGATACGGACTTCGGGCTTGTTGCCGAAAGCGCATGCAAAGCCAAAACCATCTACTTCAGCTTCCTCGGACCAAGACAAGCAATAGGCATCTGATCTTCGGTGCCCAGCCTGCAGTCAACATCATCCACCTCGACACCGAGCACCCATTCTACCTCGAAGCTGAAAGCTTCGGCGGAACCAAAGTCATCGGAGCAGAGCTCCAAGCCTGGTCCCGAACCACAGCTGGATCCAGTTCTGCATAAGTTATAGGAAAAATTGGACACATGCCAGAAGAAAATACAGATCTAAGCAGATACTGGACAAATCCCGGCCACTTCTTCCTCTCCCCCACCACCTAAAAGGAAGCTTACCATTGAAGAGGCTTTGGACTTGACGGTCCCTCCTAAGAGGAAGACTATGGACAAGGCTACCACTTCCACCACCCTCCCACCCACACTCTCCTGCACCCCCCTCTCCTACAGGAGAGCCACTAGATGACACCACAAGGGTCTCCACAGTCCGATACTGGTGGGTATGGGGGGTGGGGGAGCACAGGGAGATGACCCCTTGGACACCAATGACACCAATCTCCCTGCTGACACGGATCCTGATCTGTATGCTGCGTGCCCTTCTCTTCTTGAAGATGCTACCTCTTACCAGGAGGTTATAGCAAGGGCTGCTGCATTTCATACGGTGTTACAGCAAACAAATGATGGACGGAATGCTGACAATGCAAACATTCTCCCCCAGTCAAAAGATCTGGGTTAAATCCATCGTTCCTTTGCCCACTACGCCACCCCAGTTTGGACCCAGCCATATGCAAATCAGTCTTGACCCTGTGCCCCATGGGAACAGTCCAGACCGAACTGCCAGGCCAGGTCCTCCCTGGACCGGAAACAAGCATCCTGGGACCGGTTTCAGGGTATGTCACCCTTCTTCAGCCAGGCTAGCTTGAATCCAGTGGCACAGTGAGCAAGGGATGGTGGTGCTCAATAAAGAGCCTTTAGTGGATGACTTCCTCTTTGACACGCCTTCCACCACACATGTAAGTCCGTTTTTATATAGCGCAGCTACTCACCCTTACGGGTCTCAAGGCGCTGGGGGCCGTGTGGAAATTAAGTGAGCTATTGCCCAGAATCACATGGTGCTGAGCTGAGCTGCCGCCGGAGCCGGGGATCGAACCGTGAACCCTGTGCTCCGAAGTCAGCTGCCCTGGCCGCTGCACCACACCTCTACATGGGGCTACCCAATACCTGCCCATGTTCAAAGGCATGCTTAGGCATCCTGATGACATATTTAAAGACCCTATTAGAGCTGGGTTATCACGCCTAGGGTAGATAAATTCAAACATGCATTATCTGAGCCTATTTCTGTTAAAGGACAGTTACCGCCAGCCTCCCTAGTACGCAAGCGTACCCGCGCTCAGGCCACTACAGACACCCGCCTCCTCACAAGAAGAGTAAAGGAATAGATACTACAGGGAAAAAAGTGGCAGCTCAGGCTGCCAACCATTGGCGCACGCTATGACCGCGCCTACTGGGATGAAATGGAAGATCTACTCCAATATCTCCCGGAGAAACAAACAAAATGGATTAACAGTTAGTTTCTGAGGGGAAAATTATTACTAACACCTTCATATTGTGCGCATTAGATGCTGCTAACACGCAGCCAGAAGAGTCAACACAAGCATTTTACTTCAGCGACATGCTTGACTTAGAATCTCTTGAGTTTGAACCTGAGGTTGAACAATCTGTTAAACATGCCCTTTGATAAGGTACATCTTTTTGGTCCTCAGATGGACTCCACATTAGAAAAGATAAAAAAGGAAACTGGGACTGCCAAAGCTGTGGGATCACTCCAAACATCTGCTACCTGTGTTTCTTTTTTTTTTTTGTCGCCCAGGTTACAGTGGAGCCTCAAAATGCACCTCCTTGGAGGCCTCCACCTCCCAACAAAAACGGCAAGATCCGGGCTCCTACTCCAAGGGATACTATTGTGGCTCCGTTGGAGGTAACAATGCCAGAGGTAGAGGTAAGGGTGCCTCCCCCGTGAAGCAGCACCCTCCACCAAGCAGTGACTACCCTCTCTTTCCCTCCGAACACATTAACACCTGTTGGGGGCAGAATTCACGATTTCCTACCCACATGGCAATCCATCACATCAGACAAGTGGGTATTAGCCACTATCCAACATGGCTATTGCCTGGAGCTCATTACCGGACCACCCAACATTCCACCTCGTGCTCACAGGCTGTCACACGAGCATCAAACATTACTCAAACAAGAAGTTCAAGCTCTTCTCCTCAAAAGTGCTATAGAGCTCGTCCCGCTTCAACATCAGGGTTCTGGGGTACACTCTGTACTTCCTAATCCCCAAAAAGGATGGGTCTTGAAGGCCGATCTCAGGCTCTTAAACAAATGCATCCTATCAGAACACTTCCACATGGTTACCCTACAGGACGTCATTACGTTTCTTCAACAAAACGACTTTATGGCAACACTAGACCTAAAAGATGCCTACTTCTACATACCAATACACACAGCTCATAACAAATAATTAAGATTTGCCAATGCGGCCAAACATTACCAGTTCAAAGTTCTGCCATTCAGGGTAACCACTGCACCTCGAGTGTTCACCAAACGCTTAGCAATGGTCTCAGTGCATCTGTGCAGACAAAATGTCCACATATTCCCTTACCTGGACGACTGGCTCACCAAAGCCAGCACTCTTCATCCGTACCAATAACATACTCAGATGATAATAGATCACCTTCACAGTTCGGGGTTTACTGAACACATTCCCAAGTCTCACCTTCAACCATTACAAGTTCAACCATACTTGTGGGCAATCCTAAAAGCACAAATAGGATTAACCTACCCCAATACCACAAGAATTCATAACTTTCAGGCAATACTGCCCCAATTTCAAACAAAGCAACAACTCCCAGTGAGGATGGTCATGAGTCTGCTAAGGATGATAGGTTCCTGTATTGCCATAGTTCCCCAAGCAAGATTACATATGCGTTCATTACAGGATTTTGTAGCTTGTCAGTGGTCTCAGTCACCGTGTCAGTTGACTTAGTGTTGATAGACCGCCAAACTCGCCGTTCTCTGCAATGGTGGACCACCACCAACCCGTTGAAGGGGCAGCCTTTTCTCAACCTTGTTCCCCACATCACTCTCGCGACATTCATCCCAGACTGGATGGGGTGCTCACCTAGAAGACCTCACAGTGAAGTCCTCTGGGATGTCAAGCACCAGTCTCTCCACATCAACTACCTGGAGCTTCAGGCTATTCATCTAGCATTGAAAGCATTCCTACCCCACCTGACTCACAAGGTTGTCTTAGTCTGGACGGACAATATGACACCCTTGTATTACTTACAGAAACAAGGGGGGGACACAGTCTACACAACTCTCACAGCTGTGTCAGACCATCTGGAACTGGGCTCTACATCACCACATTCATCTGTTAGCGGAATCCTTCCGGGAACAGACAAATTTGCAGACCTGCTCAGCAGGATGCAGCAACAAATCCACGAATGGGAACTCCACCCTAAGTCCTCATACCCTACTCCCAAAAGGGCGGGGTCCCTCAAACCTTTTCGCTACAGCAGAAACCGAAAATGCCCAAACTATGCTTTAGGTACCCACATCCACTTTTCAAGGGCAACACACTGTGGGTGAATTGGTCAAAAATATTTGCCTTCGCTTTTCCGCCTCTCCTTCCCGGTTCAGAAGCTCAGGCAGACTTCTCTAACAGTGATCCTAGTAGCTCCCATCTCGGCTTGTCAATCTTGGTTCACATCACTAAAGCTTTCAGTAGTTCCACACGAGACGCTCCCAAACAGCCTGGACTTTCTCACTCAAAATCAAAGATAAATCAGACACACAGATCCCAAAACCTCAATCTAGCAATCTGCCTCCTGTGGTCATAGTTTGGTTATCTTAACTTACCAGCAGAATATATGGACATTCTTATAGACCCACCACTAAGTCCTGCTTTGCAGCAAAATGGAAACGTTTTGTTTGCTACTGCCACTCAAAACAAATTGACCGTTTCATAGCTACAGTGCAAAATGTCTGCTATCTACTGCACTTACAAAAGGCTGGTTTAGCATTCACTTCTATTCGCTTACATCTCGCTGCTATGGCTGCCTATCTCCAAAATCGATAACCCCTTTCGCTTTTCAAAATCCCAGTTATCAAAGCCTTTATGGAAGGACTCAAAAGCGTTATTCCACCCAGGATTCCTCCTGCACCTTCATGGAACCTTAATGCAGTACTCGCAAGCCCCATGGGTCCCCCTTTTAAACCCCTATACTCAAGCCCTCTTTAATTCCGATCTTTGAAGGTGGCATTTTTAGTCGCCATAACTTCAATCAGACGTGTTAGTTAGCTCCGGGCTCAAACCTTAGAAGAACCATTCTACCAAATACACAAATACAAGATGCTTTTCCGCACCAATCCTAAATTCCTACCTGGTCTCTCAATTTCACCTCAACCAATCCATTGAATTGCCAGTCTTTTTTTTCTCAACTTGATTCCGCTGTGGATAAAACTCTTCATACATTTAGATGTCAAAAGAGCTCTTATGTTCTACGTTGATAGAACTAAAACTTTCAGAATCTCTAAACAAATTTTTTTGTCGCCTGTTCACCACCACACAAAGGCAACCCTATATCTAAATTAGGCATAGCCAGATGGATAGTAAAATGCATTCAGATTTGCTATGCTAAGGCCTGAACATCTTCACCTGTTCCTCCCACAGCACACTCTAGTCTCAAAAAGGTTGCAACCATTGCCTTTTTAGGAATATTCCCATAGCTGACATATGTAAAGCAGCTACATAGTCCACACCACACACTTTCACCAAACATTGTGTGGATGTTTTAGCATGCCAGCAAGCCATTGTAGGACAGGCAGTGCTACTTACCCTTTTCCAAACCACAGCAACACCCACAGGTTAGCCACCGCTTACAAAAAGGGACTGCTTTTGCAATCTATGCAGAGCGTGTGTATCTACAGCCACACATGGCATAGAACGAATTGTTACTTACCCTGTGAGCATCTGTTCGTGGCATGTAGTGCTGTAGATACACATGCGCCCACCCTCCTTCCCGGACACCTGTGGTGGTTGCAGTTCATTACATTTACTAGTTTTCACTATTTATTCATTTAGCATGGTCATCGCATTACTTAACACATACTTTACACTCCTTTCTGACCTTGCAGCGGGAAAGCAATCTTAACAGTGGCGTTGATACCCATGCGTATTACCACCGAGAGGGGGAGTCACTCGACCTTGTGACAAAAAAAACTTCTTCAAAGAAAAACAACTTGCACAACTACGGACCCAACACTAGATGACTGGAGTATGCAGAGCATGTGAATCTACAGCACTACATGCCACAAACAGATGCTTACAGGGTAAGTAATGTATTCCTTCGGCTTTTAGACAATGCTTGCTTTAGTTAGGTGATTACCTGGCAACTCCCTGAACACTGCTATCCTGCCTATCGTCATACAAAAAACATTCGCTGGCATAAGCACTGGCAAAGTCAAAAGGTCGGCAGCAAATTCTAGACCGATTGGCTTTGCCAATCCTTGTTTCGTTAGGGTATTATACTACTTTACTTTTGGGCGTGAGAAACCACAAGCTGAAACATTTAGTTTCTGTAATTATTTTTTTCATTTGCTTAGTAACGATAAAATCTGTTGACCTATGCAATATTTTCTGTACATGTTTCAATGCTGAATCCTTAAAGCGAGTTAGTTGAAATAGCTCTTAAGGAAACCGAGGATTCTGAATATTATATGTGCATGCACACTGAATTTGAGACAGGATTCATTTGTATTTCTAACTAGGAATCCTTAGTTTATGCTGCCACCTGCTGGCTTCAAGCGTAAATGATTAACATGAGATAAAATTATTGAAAGCTAGAAAACTTTAGTTTACTTTGGGGGTTTTGATGCACCTACTTATTAGATGCAGTTAGGCCGAGGAGCTTTGGTTTTGTTGATGGAGCTTAAGTGCAGCATTTCTAGTCTCTGCACATGTCAGTAACATGAAAGACTATTTTCAGCCGTTTAGAGCTAAAGAAAATCTGACATTTTTACTGTAGAAATCAAGTTTATTTTTTCCTTTTCAGACACTGGAAGAACATGAGACTGAGACTGGGATGAAGTCTAAAGAGGCTCGAAAGTACATCTTCAACAGTTTGGATGATATTGTGCATGTGAGTGATGAGGAAAAAACTTTTTTTTATATTTGTGTTACCAGAAATGCATTTCATGGCACATATTTGATTTGACTAGAATGGTATAGAGTGCTGCATGTTTTTCTTTTCTTTATGGTTTAGCTAGTGACATCGTACAACATCGAATTCTGAACGCTGCTTGCTGGATACAAAATGTGTAACCGTTTTTACAAGTCTCTCAGATATATACTGTCCATTTTTTTTGTCTCTTTCTACAGTTCAGTGATGTGATGTGCTGCCAAATAGTTTAAAACAGTCCAAGTTGAAAAATACCAACATCAGCTTGAATAAGTCTACTGTTTGTGTCTTTTAGAGTGCTGACCTTTGCAGAATAGGTTTACCGTTATCACAGAAATCTTAACCTAAAGTTTCTGGAGATTCTCTAGCAAAGGTGGGCATTCCCCAGGTATGCCCACAAAGCGAGGTTTGGAGAGACCAGTAGGGAATGAGCAAGGAGAGCGACATTGTGTGATGCATAGTTTTTGGGCATGTAGTTTTTCTTCTGTGGTCATACTATAAGCTGAAGCATTAAGTGGTGCACGGACACTCTGAATTATTGGTAAGTAAAAATTGCAGATAAAACACCTTATATTTCATCTGTATTGTAGCACTTAACGCCTAATCCAGTGCTATGTCTCGATTTCGAAAGGAGTACTTTTTTTGGTTGCATATTTTCCATATATAGTTTGACAATGGGCACGCAGTTAGGTTGATTGAGTGACACAGCATTGCCTTCTGCGCACTTCCGAATTCAGGTTTCCAAATTTTACATTTGAAGCGTGAAATTGTTTATTCATCTGCTATTACACTTAAGTAGTAAACATCCACACATACAAAAAACTTGGATAGTTCTTTCTATGTTGAATTGCATTAGTTTGATTTCAGACTGCTATTAAACTGACTCACAAGACCCATATCCGTGATCTCTTACAGTTTCAAGGTTCTGGGCAAGTTCCCTCTCACGTGTTTTTCTCCTCCCCCCCCCTCCTCCCCCATCTTGGTGCTACCCAATGAGCAAACGTAAGCAGTATTTTCCCTTGAACCTCTAGGTTTTATTCCACAGATGGAAACGTGCCTGCTTGCCTTTTTATTGTCTATCATATTTTTAACCACAACTTTATGATCCCATTTAAAACAAGTGTGTATTACAAATAGTATAGAGCCACTTTGTCAAACTCTTTGAAGGGTTCTTTTATTTACACACTGGATAATCTTTTCCATTTGGGGTACATTTGTCACTGCTCACAGTGTATTTAAAGTGGATGGATAGCCCTTTGCATTTTGGCGTGCCAGTCATGTATACATTTTTAGCATGAATTAAATAGGTTTTTTTTGCCACACTGCCCACCACCCAAATTGTACCCACACTCTGTTTTAGGCAATGGATTCACATGCATTCTCCTACTGCTATAAATTAATTAATGCAGATTTATAGAGTGCACGGATAGCATCCCTTGGCTCTGGTGAAAATGAAGTGTAGAGTACTAGGTTCTAACCTACTTAACATTCCACTCGCTATATACACAACTATTAGGGAAATTAATCTGGAGATGGCTTTTTCATTGTAAGGCACTGTGTTTTGTCTTCACATCGTAAGTCACTTTGACCACAGCTTCCACTGGTCGACTACACTTCAGCTTTGAGCCCAACTACTCAACATATGCATTTAAAATAGTCTCAAGTGTCTAAGCGATTGCTGTCGGTAGTGAATAGCCTTTTCTACAGTATTGGATCTTTCATATATTCACATACTTGAATCATTCCCCCGTTGTTGAAGTGGGAGTCCCACGTTACCATAGTAAAGCAGTAAGTAATAGTATTATAGGCTATGATGGCAATGCAAAGTCACTTTAATAGCTTATCTATGTCCTTTTTAAAAAAGGACCAAACCTGAGCTATACCCAAACGGGTGGTAGCACCCTCTAGAACAGTCCAAACAGAGGCTAAGTCCCTCAGATTTTCTTACCGCACTTCGCATAAAGCGAGTCTCCCTGAGCTCTGCTCAGTTCCGCTTTTCTGCATCCTCAATGTCTGAGTCTTCTAAGAAAAGCCTTTTCAGACCCTGCTTCTACCCTCAACATCCGGTAAAGGAATGCAAGATTTGTCATACTTTTTCTTCTAAGACATTAAAAGACCAAGAGGGAAGGCTACTTTTTTGGCTACAGAAGTCCAAATCCCAAAATTCCATCTCATTCTTCTGACCGACATCACAAAAGGTCAAGATCCTCTGACCATGGGGCTTCTGAGGGAAGTAGAAATACCGTGAAGACACACCACAAAGAACCCCTAAGAAAAGAGAAAATTAAGCTCGTCTCCATAGGGCCGGCCTCCTCCCAACCTTCTACTCTGTCTGCAAAGAAATCTGAGCAAAAACAGTCTCACTCCTCAGAACCGTTGAGTGCTTAAAATCCTCTCATTACGCTGTCGACGAGAGTCTATGCCGGTATCAGACAATGAAACTCACTAGTCTTGGCGGCGAAAATATCGTTTTCGAGATCTCAGACTATGGCAGTGATTAATGATCCCATCTCGTCAACCAAGATGATTTCCTCCTCTAAATCGCTGTTGACTGTGGATTCGCCATTGGCTTGCCCAACGTCTAAGAAGCCGTTATCAACGACCACATCGTCGACAGGAATGCTGTTGACAGTTAAGCCATTGACAAAGACACCCACAACGACAGCGCCACTTTAAGCACCATCGACGAAAGCACAGTCGACGGAATTCACTTTTACGACATCGAGAATAAAATTACCAAACTCAACCAAGACTGCATTAGGACCTGAAGTGAACTCTCCAAGCAAGTTCTCACCTTTACTTCTTAGCCATTAACTAGATGTTGAGGAGTCGGATGATGACGGGCCTTTTGGGGATGCACACAGTCCTTCAGAACTCCAGGTGAAATACCAGAAGGAAGACTCGTATGATGATGATGGTGAAGAGCAATACTGCCAGTCAAAATATTCCTCTCCTAAGCGCCATTATGAACTCGACGAATAGCACCCGTGTCCCCAGCCTAGACATGACGAAATACACATCCCCGCAACTCTAGTGCAAGATCTGCAAGCCATATTGCAGGATTACAAGAGGTGTTTTCCGGATACTCCACAGGACCAGTAAACAGTTCCACCCAACTACACCAAGAAGAGTACCTCCACTAATAATGCCTAGGATAACACCTGCTTCCAATATCACACAACCTCCAGGTGAGGACCACTCATCCTCAGACGATGAGAGGAGAGATCCCTGATCCTCAACAATCACGAGACTAATGGGATGATTACATGGTCTCTACTCCGCCCCTCTGCCACTTCATCCTGCAGACTCTCCCATAAAGGACATCAGGAGAGGGGGTTCATAATCTAATGGACTGATCTGCAGCAGGATTTCATCTGCCAACTTCTGTCAAGCAGTCAGACTGTTTCTACACTATTTTGAAGAGCAAACAAGAAAGTCTGTAAGATCTATCCCCATTACAGATCATATCCGGGAATACAAATATTGAAAAATCCGCCTCAACAAGAAATAGGCCACTGATGATTCCCCTGCTTACCTCATCAGTCATCCCAAGCCTGACTCTGTCATCTCGCAAGTGACGCATGGGCCACCCGTCTCTGCCCTGTCAGACAAGGCGGGCAGGCGCTTGGGCAATATAGGGAAGAGATTCTCCCTCATGTCTGCCATCACGGTCGGAGCAGCCAACTCCCTAGCGATCCTGGGGTGCAATGACCACCAGATGTCAGCAGTCTGCTTGATTTGATCCCTGAAGACCGGTAGGTGGAGGCAAAGAAAATATTTCAGGAAGGAGTACGCACTTCCTCAGAAATTATCAACTGTGCTCTTGACATCGCCTCCACAGGCTTTCGTCAGTTGGCATGAGCAGACAAGGGTGGCTTAAGGCTACCTCTTTTAGACCGGAGGTCCAATCAAAGATACTGGACATGGCCTATGACGGTGAGACATTGGGAAGCATATCGATGATGCCTTATTAGCCATCAAGACAGACAAGGACACCTTCAGATCTCTTGGCACTTCAAGAAGTTGCCCTTTCGAGGCGCTAGAAGAGGTTTTTCCACTTTCAGTGGTGGCTACCAGTGACCCCAACATTATCAGTCTCAATCCCAGTATAGGCCCACTGCCAACCACCCTCCACAGTCTACCACAAGCAAGGTGCATGCCGTAAGAAGCCCCCCTGAGGGTCACAACACTGGCCGCAAACAGTGACCTGGACCAGATACCCGCTACATCCGCTCCTTCCACCTGTGTGGGCAGGAATATCTCCAACTATCCTCCCCAGTGGAAGGAGATGACATCGGACAAATGGGTCTTGGATCTAGTAATCCACGGACCCTTGACTTTTTGCACAGACTACTAAACATTCCTCCAAAAGGAGCGAACCCACCTCGTCTTCACTTACTGAGGAAAAAAAGCTCATAATGCTACCTAAGGGAGCCATAAAAAGAGTTCCTTATTCTCAGAAGGGCATTGGATTCTGCTCCCAATTTTTTCCTTATTCTAAAGAAATCAGGGGAGTGGAGACCCATCCTGGGCCTTTGGAGACTGAACAAATTTCTGTGCAAACAGCTTTTCCGTATGATTACTCTTTTTGGCATTCTCCACCTCTTGAACAGCGAAGACTACGTGACCTCACCGGATTTACAGGATGCTTATTCCCACATTCCCATACATCCATAGCATCGCAAGTACCTCCGTTTTACCGTACCCGGTACCCATTACCAGTTCAGGGTCCTTCTCGTTGGAATCAAGTCTGCTCCTCAGATTTTCTCAAAATGTCTCGCCCCGGTAGCTGCCTCGCTTCGCAAGCAAGGTCATCGGGTATTCCCTTACCTAGACAACGTAAGACAGGGATATTTTTGGGTTTCAACCTCAATACTGTCAAACTAGGCTTATCTATCACAAGACAGGCAACAAAGATTATCAAACCTGGCCCTAAAGATCTCAAAGAAGGTCCATTTCAGTGCGGATGTTCAAGTGGCTCCTTGGCATGATCTCCGCAATAAACCTGTTCCCGCTGGCCCGCTGAAAATGAGGCCATTGCAGCATGAGCTCCAGTTGCAATGGTTCCAATCGACAGGCTCCTTCGAAGATTTGATCACCATTACCTCAAAGATGTGGGAGACACTAGAGTCAGGAACTTAAGGCCTCTCACAAGGCCTTAAGTTCCTGACTTCGAACCCAGATTACATCATCACTGCCGATGCCTCCATGGAAGGCTGGGGCGGCCATTTGCAGGACTTGCAAATTCAAGGAAAATAGTCTGCACTCCAAAAGTCGAACATCAATCGTCTAGAGCTCAAGGCTATTTTTCTCACTCTTCAAGCCTTCTTGCCACATATACCAGGAGCCTCTGTGCTCGTCTGTATAGACAATATGACCAGCATGTATTACATCAACAAGCAAAGGGGGGGAGGGAGGGGGGAGCAAGGTTCCTATCCATCCATCCCCCTGTTGGAATTGGCTGGCAGCCCACAGCATACCTTTAAAAGCCAAGCAGGTGTCATGAGTGAACAACACCATGGCGGACGCTCTCAGCAGAACCACACAGTTGTCACGAGTGGGAATTGGTTCAGCTGGTGTTTGGCAGGGTTTTCTCACGCTGGGGCAAACCAGCACTGGACCTTTTCGTGACAAACTGGAACGCCAAATGCCAGTTTTACACCAGTCGATACCCACCCCCAGGGTCATGGGGGATTGCCCTTGAAATGAGATGGTCCGGGATTTTTGCATACCCTTGCACCTTTCCCCTCTCATACTGAGGATCCTCACCAAGATGAAGATGGAGCTGTTGCCGCATTCTAATAGCTCCCAGATGGCTCAGACAGCATTGGTTTGCAGAGCTCCTGCTGCTCTGAGACCAACCCCATTCTGTCCACCCAGGATCCACAACCACCTGATGAGGAGCAACAGACAAATCCTACACCCGGAACCAGCCTCTCTCCAGTTACATGCATGGCTCCTGAATTCAATGAATTCCGGAAAGTAAATCTCTACCAAGACTATAGGGACATTCTGGCCAAAGCGAGGGCCGAATTAACAAAGACACATACAGATTGAAATGGAAAAGGTTCTGCTTATGGTGCCAGCAATCAAATCTCCATCCCTTGGAAGCGTCACCAACAAATTCTGCCATAACTACTCTTTAGTTAGATCAGGATTAGTGCATGCATTTAGCTGCAATTCCAATATTCAGGTGGTCCTCTCATTCTCCCTCTCTGTTCTACTAGGTTAGTCAAACAATTCATGAAGGGAATGTTCAGAGCTTTCCCTCCAGTAATGGGTCCTCCCCCAGACTGGCATCTCATTTTGGTTCTCTCGCACCTTATGATGGTGCCATTTATGCCCATTCACAGGGCAGATCTCCGACTTCTCACCTGGAAGGCCGCTCTGTTGTTGGCTTTCACATCTACTAGAAGAGTCCGTGAAATTCAAGCTTTTACAATTCAGGAATGCTTCTTGTGCTTCACTGACTATGTGCTTCTCAGGACAAATTCAAAGTTCATCCCTTAGGTTCCATCGCAATTCCATCTCAATGAACCTAATATACTGCGCACTTTCTTTCCTAATCCGCAATCTCCAGTGGAAAGGTCTCTCCACACCTTGGACATGAAGTGCTGTCTCAACTTTTATCTCCATTGTATCAAGCAATTCAGAAAATCTTATTAGCTGTTGGTCTCTTACCGACTCTTATAAAGGTACGGCAGTCACAAAAGCTACCATCACCAGACAGATCTGTGCCGCCATACAATTCTGTATCGGCAAAGGTGGTAAACCACTCCACTACAGCAAAGGTGCACTCCACAAGGACAGTATCTACCTCAGATGCTCTTTGCAGGCGTGTAGCTGGAGAAGATATGCCCTGCTGCAACGTGGAAGAGCACCCACATGTTCAAGCATCACTACTGCCTAGAATCCACTCATAGAAGTGATGCAGCTGTAGAACAAGCGTATGTCATTTGTTCTAATGAGATAAGCCTCTGTTAAGATAAGTGATATGGATATGTCTCTGCTAATGCATATCACAACGTTGTATACTGCATTATTGTCTTTCAATATACATTATTTACTTTAAAGTTATGCAGTCGTTTTATAGATATGCAATTATATTGTTTATGGTTATGTGTTAAACTGTTACCCACCATCCTCCAGGGTACTTTTACCTGTATAGATCTATATATTTAACTACAATACTGCTTGCTATTCTGATTCAACCATGTGAAATTTTCAATTTTAACTCTTTCACCCATCCACTGCTCATGACTTCACACATGGAGTTACTAGTTATATCAAAAACAGTATCTTTATGGTTGTCCCTTCTGTCATCATATGTAATCTTAGAAGTGACAGTTATGGCACTACTACATTACATTTGTGAGGGTGTGGCGATTTTTCATTGACTTGTGAAAATATGATCACCATGTTTAGGGAAATGGGACTGTAGGTCTTTACTAAGTCACTTATCTTATAGATCAGTAGATATGACCACTTTTTAAATGGTGAATGCGTTTCAATGGCAACACAACACTCCTTATAAATAACATAAATGAAAGTTTTTATTTTCCTTAATCTAACCAATAATATAGTCTAGTCAGTAGGTAATTTGTGAAGAAAAAAAAAGTGCCGGGGCTCTTGTCAGCAGGCAGCTTGCACCAGCCCATTGCTCCTTTTAGCACCGCCTAAAACAAAGTCAACTACTAACCATAAAACCCTATATGTGGGGAGAGGATGTGGCATAACGGCCACAGCTGTTGACTTTGGAGCTGGGGAACCAGGTTAGAGTCTCTGCATAGGCTCAACTTCCTGTGACTCTGGGCAAATCACTTTATCTCTCCATGCCTACCAAAACTGAATATGTCCTTAACTGGTGCTCATGAAAAGCGCTTCAATAACTTTGGGTTGAGTTTGCGCTATTAGCGCCGGAGTTGACTATTAAGCGTCAGTGCTGAGCACCGGAAACCACCAGCTCAAATTAAGCACTGACCAGTAACTAACTTATTATTTTTATAAAACATCATCCTGCTTGAGGGAAATATAGTTTCCTTTTTAATTGTACCAAATTAAATATGTAATGTAAATACATAACTAACGTGTTATGGTCCACCAAAGCCATCTCATGGCTCTAGTGACATTTACACACTTTGCTACATGGTTTGTTGCCAGAATTATATTGTTGGCCCATAATACACAGTTATCAGTTCAGCAAAGTAAAAAGGCTGTATTTTAAATATACAGGTTCTTAAATCTGAGAATAGTTAACTTTACAAAAGGCCTGGTGATTAAATGCCCTTCATTCTAGCTTTAATTATCGGTAACTTGTTTAACTTCTACTATGTCTATGTAAAGTATTGGACAATAGTAATTTTAAATCTGCAGCTGGAGCTGTAAATGTAGCAGGCAAATTTGAATTGGAAACTAAAAATTACACACACATTATACACATGTGTTCGCACATTCCCTCCTTTGCCTTAAAATGATGATGCTGCTATATAAAGTTACCAGTTGAATTTGTTGGTAATGTGGGCAGTTTACAGACATTTTGACCATTACTTTTCGTTTTTTAACAGGTGAATATGGTGTTGGATTTAGATGGAAGTGACTCGATGGCAGAGAAGGCTGATAGAAGAGAATTTGTTAATCTGTTGAGGAAAATGTTATTGATTGATGCTGAACTAAGAATCACTCCAGCTGAAACATTGAATCACCCATTTGTTACCATGAAGCACCTTTTAGATTTCCCTCAGAGCAACCAGTAAGTTTGTGGATTTTCTTTTTTTTTTAACTGAGCTTTTTCATTTATTGCTTCACACCTTTGACTCAGATGGAGAAATGATTCATCTTATTCTTCAACACAGAAGAACTATTATTCTTTCCTGATGTATTCTTTATACTTGCATTTTAGGAAAGAGAAGTATTGTAATGCTTTTTTATTTGTAAAAACGTCAATGTACTTGTGAATCACACAGAGAATCATGCTGCTTTGGTCACATGGCTCCCAATGGAATGGATCTGGACAATCATTTAGGCCCAGGACTAGGCAATTCAAATCCCTGATTGAGATGTTTCCACAACATAAAACTTTGCAACCGTTTGACTACAAGTGAACCAGGCTTGGTCTTGAAGTAGAACAGAATTCCAGAGTTGTCATAAGAGCCCGTAGCAAAGTCTGCCTAAGAAAGATCAACTAAGTGACGAAAAACATGCTTCTTTAATTGTTGGATCTTTCATAGATTCACATGCTAGAGTCCTTCCCCGTTGACATGCTCTTAGTGCAATGAAATGAAATATAAAACAGTTCCACTTTAATAGCATAATCACCTCATTCAGATCTTTTTTTGCTGTACCTGTTGTGCCTCTGGAGCTTGGTACAGTGGAAAGCAGGAAGGTGTTTTGCACAAGGAAAGGGTTGAATCATAGTAGAAACCTGTTCAGTTCATGTAGCTTATCTTTGAAAAAAAGGCTGTCTGTGGACAGTTCACTTGTCAATTGCTTTTAATGTCTTCGCCACAGCACAAAACCAATGTGCAAGAAGTGTTCTGCAGTTTAAATGATCATAAAGGCCAACTATAGAAAGTTGCAGAAGAAGCAATTGAGTAACCGAGTCTCTTAGATGGGGGATCCTCTCGGGGCACATCTTTTGAAGGTGAACAGTCACTGAAACCTTACCTAGAGGAGAATAGACTGGCTTGCAAGGCAGATCTACTTCTGAGGAACCTCCCTATAAGGCCCCCAAAAATCTGAAAGGCTGCTAAATAGTGTAATCAAGCGCATGAAAGGAGTCAAGATACTTCACAACCAAGCAGCTCCTTCGAGCCCATCCGATTTCAAGACGCCATCCGCGCTCTGTCGTTGATGCCTTGTTGGCATGTGCTACATCATCGGGAGCGGGACATCTGCTGTTGAGGATCACACCTTTGTTAATGGCATCCCCACTGTCACCTGTACCAAAAGGAAGCACTGTATCCTTATGTCTGGCAACTGGCAAGCATACCTTGGCTCTTGAAAGTGTGTCCTCCTGCAGAATACCTCCGTAACTTACTATGAAGATCGCGAAGACTGAAGTATAGTCTCTGGAGGAAGGGCCTTTTGGGGCGGCCGCCAGTTCTATACTGTTTAAAGTTAAATGCCAGTAGGATGAGGAAAATGACAATATGGACATGACTGACTGAAGAGGCTAGGTGCAGATTTTATGAGGAGGAAGAGAAATCCCCATGGGGGGTTATAGTCTCCCTGTATATGCTAGGCATTAGAATGGGTACTATGAGGAGTCCCTCTAGCAAGATCTGCCTTTGCTCGGAGTCCCTGTAGACCTCAATGACTTACATTGATTTTGTAAGACTACTACAATAGGTCCCCTAAAAAACTGTCACCAACTGGGGGTATGACTTGAGCTGGACCAGCCTTGCTACCTTCCTTTGCCTCCACCTCCATCAAAACGAATAGCACTTGAGCTTTCCGTAAGCAGAGACAAATTTACCGGATGAGAGCGAAGAAGAGGCAGGGCAACTTATTGAATGGGCATGGGCTGCAGCAGATGAGGACCAAAACTATGTAGCCCTGGTACCGAATTTGCCAACCAGTTTGTCCACCCTGCCTCATGCTTACTCCTCACCTCGCCCCCCTCTCCTCACATGATGCTTCTTGGTAGGGATGTATGGAGACATTTTGACCTGCATATATCGATTACTGAAACATACTGTGTCCTCCACAACTTCAAGAAGCCACCTAAAGAAATCCGTCAAATAGATTAGATTTGTAAGGAAGGGGTCAAAATAAGGCAGACACTGGCCTCCCTTGCAGCTATTGTTCCTGTGCTTGACAAAATCACATGGCTAGCAGCAACACGCCAGCCTGCATTACTGGACATCCATAATGCATACTGCAAGACACTCCTCCTGGAACCTTTCCTGCCCTTGCTTGGCTCCACCAGACTGCGAAGTCCACAAGAGGGACACTTTTAATTTTCCACGCTAGCATTGTCGTGCATCAAAGATGAAAAGTCTCCAGCCATATTCGGCTGGGGGGATTGCCAGGGGTTGGCAGACCTGGCCTTGTGCATTCATCTTGTCCCAGTCCAGAAGAAAAGGTTGAAGCTTTTCACATTTTCTTGGAAGGTTAAAAGGTCCTCTGCAGCCATGTTAGATGGTGCCATAGACCTGCACAGCCCTAGCTGTCGCCAGGTGCTGTGGCTCTTATAGCAACAAGGATGGCTACGCCTCGCTTTACTCAGCCACAAAAAGCATCATTGACTTTGGACAATCTTTTCGCTGCAAACCTCTTTTTGGAAGGCATGTAGATGAAGCTTGCAGTAGATTGTCGGATACCAATCAAGTTTTCTCTTTAAGGGTGCTGTAGTATCATCGACAGGTGTTCTTTTGTTGAACATGGGACAAAGGGATGCCCTTCTATAGAGTCTGTTGCCAGCTGCAGCATTTTCACATCCATAAACCCACCAAACAGCACACTATGGGCAGCCATACTATCGGTCCCCTCTAGCTAGGTGTCTTTCTCCTTGTACTCCAGACAAGAGACCAGGAAAAAGACTGCCTACCAGAGCAAACAAGACTCCCCAAGATGTCAGTGACTTTGTGCCAACCCCAGTTCCCTCATCTCTAGCTCTTTCCCTCGAGGCTCATTAGGTGGCAGGATATATGCCTTTTTAAGTTTTGTTTTTTATTCTTTTTATTAATTTTCAGTAACACCACATCCACCTAATCTACAGTTAATCAATAACAGAGCATCTTTACATCGACCACACCAACTAAATCGGTTTTCCATTTCCAGCACAGTTAAATTCCTACCAAGCTCCTCATTAAATTGATATCCATAAGATTTTTACTCCCATCTGTGAGAAAGTGCCCTCTTTCTGCATGGCTGCCCCCACTTTTTGCAGAATTGCTGATGTGCTTTGACTGAGTGTGCCCTGGGCTCCTGCTAATCAGGTACCCAGGGCCTATGTTCTTTCCCTAAAACTGCATTGAAGCCTAAACCCAATTGGCATCTCTGGCCACAGGTCAGCCCCTGGTAAGTGGTACCACATGTACCCAGGGCACTGTGACCAGAGAAGGCCTCTAAGGGCTGCAGCACTTATTGGGCCACCCTTAGAGGTCCTGTACCATTACACTCACACACTGCCTTTGCAGGCTGCGTGTTTTGGTGCAGAACAAAGGAAAGAGTCGACATGGCACACATCTGTGTGCCATGCCTACAACCCACTGCCCTGGCATAGATCAGTCACCCCTATAGCTGGGTGCACTATACCAGTGGTGAAGGTACAGGTGCATGAGCCCTGTACCCCTACAGTGTCTTAAGTCCATTCTTAGACATTGTAAGTGCAGTGCTGCCATTAAGAGTATATGGTGCTGGGAATTTGTCATTACGAACTCCACAGCACCATAATGGCTGCACTGAAAACTGAAGTTTGGTATCAAACTTCTCAGCACATTAAACCCACACTGATGCCAGTGTGGGATTTAATGAAAAATGCACACAGAGGGCATCTTAGAGATGCCCCCTGAAAACTAACCCACCACTAGTGTCCAGGCTGAGTGGCTGCTTTCAGCTGCCACCACCAGACATGTTTCTCTTCCAGGGGATCCTCATCAATAGTCATAAGCACATGAATATTCCCGCCCATGCGCGGGACTCGGAAACACATTACATATATGTGAAAAACCATATATGTAGCTCTATATATATATCCATATATATATAAAAAACACACAATGTAGCCTCCCATAAACATGCTGAGCAATGTTGCAAGGAATTCTCTTTATAAAGCAGGGAGAAAGAAACTTTTGAAAACTGCTTTAATACATAGCAGACAACACAATCCTGCAAGGAATAATGAAGAAAACATTGCCAGCACATAGGCTGCATTGTGGAAACATTAGTGTAGAAAGCTGAAAAACTAACCCACAAACACTCAGATAAACTGGCACCATGCCTTTAAGGCAGCCATGACCCCTAGCTTCCCATCATGCCTCAGGGGTAACAGTTAGGTCAGTTGTTCTTTCCGGCTCCTTCTGTCAGGACCCTGGTTACTTCAGCTCTACCTCTTTTTTCTGATTTTCTGTCAGAAAATTCTTCAATTTTTGATAAAACCTCTTACTTCGACATCTTTTTAGTGTTAAAGTATTTCTCTACTGTTTTTTTTTTTAGAGAGTTGAGCATTGTTTTACAACACAATGCCCTCTCTTTTTGACTCTTGCCCTTCCTGTGGCAGGAAGAAGGCCAAATCAGACTTCCATCCTGTCTGTATTCTATGCCTTCCTTCTGAGCATAATCCTAAATCCTGCCGCATTGCAAGCTGCTGTCCAACAGAACTTTAAAGGACAGAGAAAGGATTCGTCTCCATGGATTGGCTGAGGACAAGCCTCCGATGAAGAAGAGGAACGAGAGCTTATCTACAAGTAAGATTCCAGTATGCTCTCCATCTGCGTCGGGCTCGGCGCCTCAAATCCCTTCATCGGCAACAAAAATGTCGACGAGAAGACCATCGACGGCGGGCTCGCCGTCGAGAGAACACCGGTCGTTGTCGAAGAACGCAGGTACGTCGAATCCTCCGCTGTCGTCAACCGGGCGACGATCGGCGTCGAGGAGTCGCTCTCCGTTGGTGCGGGCTCGCCCAGCGTCGAGACACAGATCGTCGTCGCCGTCGATGCGGCGTTCGACGTCGAGACAGGCTCCGCCGTCGCAGGTTCTCCAGCGTTCGGCGTCGAAGCAAGCATCTCAGTCGACGTCACCCAGTCGACGCCGAGACACACCTAGTCACCTGAGGATAGACACTCCGCCTCCGCCGTCGCCCAGGCGGCGTTCGACGTCGAAGGCAAGATCCTCTCCGACGGCGAGGTATTCAACGTCAAGACCAAGGGTAAAATATACCAGACGTCGTTCGACGTCGAGACGGCGGTCTCCGTCGACGGCGAGAAGATCAGCGTCGAGAGAAAGATCGACGTCGAGAAGGTTTTCTCCGTCTACCCGCTCATCGTTGAGGTCTCCACGCTCAACGTCGAAGGCGAGGTCTATGGGCTCCAGGCACACTGAGGTCGACGTCGAAGAGAAATTCACCAGTGATGGTGACACAGAGCAGGTCGACGTCGAGACACACCCCATCGACGTCACATCGCTCATCCAGACGCCGATCACGCTCCAGAAGCTGCAGAGAGTCCTCTCACTCCATCCGGAGCTCACCCCAGACGGTTGCGTCATCACACAGTGCTTCTGTTCACTCGCAGGAGCCTACAAAAGCACCGCCAGGAGGTTCTCCAAGGAGACAGCGATCTCCTTCCATCCATCTCTCTCCCAGATGGCTTCAACCACTCCATCATTGGCAGACGGGGGGGTCCACAGGTCGCGCTCAATGACCTACGACCTACTCCAGTCCGCAGCACAGATCACCATTACAGCGTCTTCTGCAGGAAGTGGACAAATCCACTCGGGCCAGGGAACACCGAGGCAGATCCCCTGAACGCAGGTCGTCTCAGGGACATCGCAAGAGGCGGCGTACACCATCTTGGTCTTCCTCTTCGACACATTCATCCAAAAGGGATTACTCACCTACCCTGACGGATAGTCCTCCCTCCAGAGTGTCGCCTATTGATGATGTGAACACTTTTCATGATGTTCTCACCAGAGGGGCTCAGAAGCTGGGCATCACCATGTCAGCTCCTCAGACAACCAAGTCCATCATTTTTGAGACTCTCCACCAAAGGTCTGCGACTAGACCATTGCTTCCTTTGGTCCCTGGCATCATCGAGCCGGTAATGGATCTCTTCCTTACACCAGCATCGGCTAAAGCAGCTCCAGCTCGGATTCTTAAAAAATATAAGCCAGCTGCATCGGATCCTCTTTTCCTTAGATCGGATCCACCTCCGCTCCTCCGGATAAAGAGAGTAGAGCACAAGACTCTTGGGGACGGAAGGCTTGTGGTTCTGCAGCGTCTTCTCTGCAAGTGTCCAACGCTGCGGCTCTGCTGGGTCGTTATGACAGATCACTATGGGACTCACTGGAGCGCTTCAAGGACAAGCTCCCAAAGGAGGATCAGCAGGACTTTTCTGAAATCCTTCACGAAGGTGCTCTGGTGGCTAACCAGGTAATCAGCACTGCAGCAGATGGTGCGTCCCTGGCGGCTCACTCGTATGCACATGGCATCTGTGCACGACGATCTTCCTGGCTGCGCCTCACAGCGTTAAAACCAGAAGCACAACAACGCATCCTGAATCTCCCTTTTTCTGGCACTTCACTGTTTGGTGCTCACACAGACTAAGAAATGGCGAGGATGAAGGCCGAGTTGGACACCTTAAAGGCGGTGGGCCTAGAAAAGAAAAAGGAATTTAGGAAGCGATACCGGCCCTACAATCGGAAAAGCTACCAGCAGAGGGTTCAAACCCCTCAATGGTCACAAAACAAACAGGGCAAATCCCAGTATCAAGGCCGCCGTTTCTCGAGAGGAAGAGAAGGACATCAACAGCAGTCCTCCTCTGCATCAAAAACTCCAGGGAAGCAATGAGTTTTGCAGCGTGAATCTTTCTGGATTCACTATGCTGTGCATTATTCCGCCATCTCGTGGTTGGGTCCGGATTCGTAGTCCTTTCTTTTTTTTCTTTTTTTGTTGTCTCCCAGGTGGGCGGCGACGCCCCCACCATTTGGTGTCCTCGGTGACGTCGTCGCGCTTCCTGCGGAAGCTCCCACCTTTGGTCGCCATCTTCAGATTCTTTTTTCCGCCGTGGGGTCTGGATCGTCGACGAGAAGTTCCAGAAAGTTGGACGAAGAATCTCGAAGTTGAAATAATCACCAAAAGATCGTTTCCTGAAGACACCGGACGAGGAGACGAGTACAGGAGGCGACGAGAAGGACGACTAGGTAGAAGGTCCACGACCAAAATCTCGACGCCTACAGAGAATGCGCTCACAGGGGGCCCCCTGAGCGCGGGTATGGACAAGACACCGTTTAAGTTTTGCCAAAACTGTCACCACAAGTACGCCCAGAAGGACCAGCACCCAGTCTGCAACCTCTGCTTGCCGCTCGACCTCAGCGAAGACTGCAACGCGTGTTCGGCGTTCATCCCGAAAACCATCCGGGTGAGAGAGAGGCAAAGAAGGGCGAAACACAACATGCAGGGCCAGGGAGCACCTCCATCGCTCCGAGACCTGGGCCTCTCGAGTGGAGAGGAAGACAACATCGCAGAGGGACCGGAGGACTGCTCAGTCGTCGAGGTCCACAAGAAAACTTCGAAGGAGGTAAGGGAGACGTCGACCCCGAAGCACCCAAGCGACGCTCAAAAGAGTGAAGCTAAGGCCCCGAGCGACACTCTCAGAAGTGAAGCCAAGTCCTCGAAGGGAGCGTTGCCGCCGAAACACTCGACGAAAGCAACAGCGACCAAGGACAAACAACCAAGCGGATCCTTCGTGAAGGACTCCCAATCGGCAAAAGCCTCTGAAAAACCAAGGGCGTCGAAGGTAACCTCCGAAAAGGAAGCCTCGACACCCAGAAAGGAAGGCCCGGCGTCATCCTCGACGACCGAGACCGCGAAGAGGGGCGCTTCAGCCGTCGACGCCGAAAGGGTCCACGACATGGAGAAGAAGAAAAGAAGGCTCGAAGCAGAGATGGCGAGCATCCTGCAAAGGAAAAAAGACTTCGACGAAAAAATGAAGCAATACGCCATTCCGTCGAAGCGAGCACGCGAAACACTCGCGGAGGGCGACAATGAAGACATCGAGCCCCCTAAAACCCCCGAACCGCTCGACGAACAGGGCGAAGAGGACTACTACTTCGAAGCCGAAGAAGAGTTCCAGTCTTACCGGGACTCGGCGCCCTCAGAAGAACAAGACCTAGACTGGCAAGACCTCGACGCAGAATCACCAGAAGAAGGGGTAGACTCTTATCCCTCAAGGCCTTCGCCACCAGACGACATTGGAGCCTACAATGTGGTCGTCCAAAGGGCTGCAGCAACGTATGGCGTCGAAATGCAAGAGGAGAAGGCAAAGGCATGTTTCCTTTTGGAAACCCTACTTCCTCAACAAACAAGGTCCCAGTTCCTACCCATGCTCCCTAGCGTCCTGGACCAGGGAAGGGAGGCCTTCAAAGAACCGGCAGTCTGCAAGGCTGTTACACCAAGGAGCGAAAAGAAATACAAGCACTCCTCTAAAGACCCTGCGTACATACAAGGGTCAGTGCCAGCAGACTCCATTATCACTGCAACGGCCAGGAAAAGGGCAAATGTGCCCACTAACACAGGTCCACCTCCAGACAAGGAGAGCAAATGAATGGACCTCACAGGACGAAAGGTGGAGAGGAACGCAGCCATACACTGGCGCATCGCCAACTCCAACGCCCTCATCAGCAGGCATGCATACCAGCATTGGGATGAAATGAGCCAGCTCATAACACACCTACCACAACAACACCAACAAAGGGCTAATCACCTAGTGGAAGAGGGCAAGGCTATGGCAAACACTTGCCTAAAATCAGCCTTGGACGCAGCAACGAACTCCGGCAGGCAGATGATGATAGGGGTGACCGAAAGGAGACACGCATGGCTCAGGATCTCAGGTTTCAAACCTGAGGTACAAAGCAACATCCTGAACACGCCATTCGACGGCCAGAAACTGTTTGGCGCCCCAGTGGACGAGAAGTTAACGCAGCTCAAAAAGACAATGAAACTGCGAGGTCCATGGGAGCACTGCAATTCAGGGGATGAGAAGAGGAACCCCCTCAAGGCGGCCCAATGGTAGAGGGGGCAATGCGCCCGCCACTTCCCACCAATCTCCCCAACAAGGATACCAGGGGAACAACCAGGGCCAAATCCAACAGGGACAACAGCAGCAAAATTGGCAATATCAACCCAGAGGACGGTCCTTTCGAGGACGCGGGTACGGACGGGGACAATCCCGAAGAGGGGGTCAGCAGCCCACCTCAAAGTGACTCCACAAACAAACCAAACCCTCCCCTTTTAACACCAAGGGAGAGGAGAAGTCAACAAAAGGACAAAATAAAAAACACACACAGCAAACAAATAACCACCGAGCATACAACCCCGGTGGGGGGCAGAATAGGAAACTTCCTCACACAATGGAGGGAGATTACCACGGACAAGTGGATACTGAACATCATACAGCACGGGTACTGCATAGAACTCCAAAGACACCTCCCGGGCAAAAAACCAAGACACCGGGCAATTCCCGCAAGGGAGCTCGCCCTCCTACGTCTAGAAGCAGAGGAGCTGCTACAAAAAAGAGCAATAGAACCAGTTCCAATCAACGAAAGGAACAGGGGAGTCTACTCAACGTACTTCCTAGTGCCAAAGGTAGACGAAACACTAAGACCAATGCTGGACCTCAGATTCCTCAACAAGTTCGTAAAATTTCAAAATGACGTCACTTCAGGAAGTAATACCCCAAATCCAAGAAGGGGATTACATGGCGACCATAGACATGAAAGACGCATATCTGCACATACCAGTCAACCACAAACGTCTACTAAGATTCGTGATTGGCCACAATCACTACCAGTTCACAGTGCTAGCCTTCGGTCTCAAGTCCGCACCAAGGGTTTTCACAAAATGCCTTGCAGCAGCGGCAGCGCACCTACGGAGAAAGGGCATACATGTATACCCCTACCACTGGCTTGTGAAAGCAGGATCATACAGACACTGCAAGGATCACATCAAACAAGTCATACAAACACTGTCCAGACTAGGTTTCTCAATACATTGGGAGAAATCGTCAACAGAACCTCAGCAGATCAAAATATTCTTAGGGGCACAAATCGACAGCACACAGTCCAAGGTGTTCCCCAGCGACAAGAGAACTATAGCGCTCCTGAGGGAAACACGTCATTACCGCAAGGGGCAAGTTCTGACAGTGAGGACGGTGAGCAGACTAATGGGAATGATGGCATCATGCATCCACCTAGTCCCACATATCAGGCTGCACATGAGACCGTTCCAAGAATGGATACAGCAGCAGTGGTCACAAGCGACAGGGAGTTGGGAAGATCTAGTGGTTGTCACACACGCAGTGCAGCAAGAAATAGCGTGGTGGAAGGAAGAGAACATATTACAGGGGAAGCCATTCACACAGCCAACTCCAACAGTGACCATCACAACAGACGCCTCACAGCAGGGCTGGGGCGCGCACATGGACAGACTCCGCGTCAGGGGGCTGTGGTCACAACAAGATGCAGTGAAACACATCAACTACCTAGAACTAAAAACTGTGTTCCTAGCCTTAAAAGCCTTTCAGAAGCAGCTTTACGGACAGCGAGTGCTGATACAAACAGACAACACAACCACCATGTTCTACATCAACAAACAAGGTGGAACACAGTCAGCACCGCTATCAAGCCTAGCACAAGAGATTTGGAGATGGGCCATCCCTCTAAGGATAGACCTACTGGCAATACACCTTCCAGGAATAGACAATGTAGAAGCAGACCGACTCAGCAGGCAGACGTCGGCGTCCCACGAATGGGAACTCAACCAACAGGAGGTGCAGCGGCTGTTCCAAAAGTGGGGTACACCACGGATAGACCTGTTTGCAACACTCCAGAATGCAAAATGCCAACATTACGCATCCAGACAACCGGACCAAAGGTCCCTAGGGAATGCGCTATGGATAAGTTGGTCGAACGAATTTGCATACGCTTTTCCCCCGATACCACTGTTACACAAGGTACTCAGCAAATGCAGGAGCAGCAGCATGACACTCCTACTGGTGGCACCTCAGTGGGCCAGACAATCATGGTTCTCACAAATAATGGAAATGGCACAGGAACCAGCGCACCGGTTCAGCAGAAGGAAAGACCTCCTAACAATGCAAGAAGGAAAAGTGCTCCACCCAGAACCAGAGAGCCTCAGCCTAGCAGCATGGCTCCTGAGGACCTAGAATTCGCACACCTCAAGCTACCACCAAGCACCATGGCAGTACTCAGAGAAGCAAGGAGACCCACTACAAGAAAATGCTACATTGCAAAGTGGACAAGGTTCTCGCAATGGTGCATTAAAGAGGGACTGCAACGAAAGGTCACAAAAGAATCAACGGTACTACAATACTTAACGCACCTACTACACTACACAGCGGGCTAAGCTACTCGTCACCATGGGTTCACTTAGCAGCCATAGTGGCCTACACCAGGGGAGAAGCGGGGAAAAGTTTCTTCACCTCACAGGTGGTCAAAAGATTCCTGGAGGGAGCTAAGAGAATAGCCCCCCCAAAAAGGATGCCAGCCCCAAGCTGGAACCTCAACACTGTGCTAACACAGTTGATGAAATCACCATTTGAGCCCATACACAAGACCACACTGCACATGCTCACACTAAAGACGGCATTCTTGGTGGCTATCACGTAACTGCGAAGGGTCAGTGAACTGCAGGCTCTTACACTACAAGAGCCCTACTTGCAAATACACAAGGACAGAATTGTCATGAGAACGGACCCACACTTCCTGTCAAAGGTGGTGTCGCGGTTCCATATTAACCAGACAATACAGATACCAAGTTTCTTCCAGAAACCATCAACGCCCACAAAAAAGGCGTTACAAACGCTAGACGCCAGAAGGGCAGTGATGCACTACATAGAAAGGACGAAGGAATGCAGGAAAGCAAAACAACTCTTCGTTTCCTTCGCAAGCAGTTTCTTGGCACGACCAGTAACAAAAAATACCATAGCACGATGGATTGCACAAGCAATACAACTCTGCCACAAGCGGGCAGGACAAGAATTACAGGGAGCCGCCCAGTCTCACTCAACAAGGAAGAAGGGAGCAACGGTTGCGTTCCTAGCGAACACACCTATACAAGACATTTGCCAAGTGGCAACATGGTCTTCCGTGCACACGTTCACCAAACACTACTGTGTTGATATCCAGATGAACAAAGAGGCACAAGTAGGACAGAAGGTCTTACAGCACATTTTCAGCAACCAATGCTCATCTTCCACCCAACCACCGCAATAACAAAACAGCTACAAAGTCTATGCACAGCAAAGTGAATCCAGAAAGATTCACGCTGCAAAACGAATAGTTTCTTACCTGTCGGTGTAGTTTTGCAGCTTGAAGACTTTCTGGATTCACTAGCGATCCCACCAGCCTCCGCCAGGAAGATAACATAGGAGGTTAAGGGTAAAACTAGACTACATACAGAGTTTAGAGGGATCAAAAGAAAAAGAAAAGGATAAAAGAAAAGGACATAGACGACAAAACAATAACAGGAAAAGAAAAAAGAATCCGAAGATGGCGACCAAAGGTGGGAGCTTCCGCAGGAAGCGCGACGACGTCATCGAGGACACCAAATGGTGGGGGCGTCGCCGCCCACCTGGGCCAACAACAAAAAAAAGAAAGAAGGAAAAGACTACGAATCCGGACCCAACCACGAGATGGCGGAATAATGCCCAGCATAGTGAATCCAGAAAGTCTTCAAGCTGCAAAACTACACCGACAGGTAAGAAACTATTCGTTTCTGCTTCCTTTAGCACCGTTGCACACTCCAGTGGGAGGAAGTATCTCGTTACATTCAAGAGTGGCGCAACATAACCAAAGATCAGTGGGTGCTAAATATACTAAAAAATGGGTACACACTACGTTTTTGGACGTCCCCAAGAGACATTCCTCCTGTGAAATCTCGTCATCTACATATAGACCTCCTGCGTCAGGAAGTGTCGACCCTTCTCAAAAAACAAGCAATAGAAGAGGTCCCTCAAGCGCAGAGAGGAAAGGGAGTGTACTCACGATACTTCCTTGTTCAGAAAAAAGATCAACCGAACAAGTTCAGACCAATTCTGGATCTACGTTCTCTGAACAAGTCCATCAAAAAGGAAAAGTTTCGGATGTTGGCGCTCCACCAAATATTTCCACATCTAAGGAAAGGCGATTGGATGTGTTCGGTGGATCTACAAGATGCGTATTTTCACATCCCAATCACAGCACGACATCGCAAGTTCCTTGCGATTCACGGTGGGAACAAGACATTACCAGTTCAAAGTCTTACCCTTCGGCCTAAAATCAGCTCCGAGGGTATTCACCAAATGCATGGCAGTGGTAGCGGCAGCATTACATCGTCAAGGCATGTTCGTATATCCATACCTGGACGACTGGCTGCTGAAGGGATCCTCTCCTCAAATGGTGCAAGAACACCTTCGCACCTGCCTAGATCTCCTTCAGCGCTTAGGCCTGCATGTCAACCTGGACAAGTCGATCCTTCACCCAACTCAATCACTCCACTATCTGGGCGCCAACCTCAACTCCGACCTCGGAAAAGTGTTTCCTTCGGAGGAGAGATTGTCATCAATGAAAGACAAAGGCAACATCATCCTTCAGGCTCATCAGCCATCAGTAAGACAGGTGGCTTCTCTACTGGGTTCGATGGCCTCGTGCATTTTTCTCATACCCAACGCCAGATTGAGGATGAGACCGTTACAGCAAGATCTCGAGGACAAATTGAATCAATCCTCGGGTCAGTGGAACGACCGGATTGTCCTCTCTCCTGCAGCAAAGAAGTCCATTCTCTGGAGGCTGCAACCACAGAACCTACTGGTGGGAGTCCCTTTTCATCAACCTCTGCCAGAACAATCTCTGATCACGGATGCTTCACTTCAGGGCTGGGGAGCGAATCTGGGTCATCTGCAAACTCAGGGCAGATGGACCAGCAGAGAACAGACATATCACATCAATATGCTGGAACTGCGGGCGGTTCATTTAGCCCTCAAAGCTTTTCAACCGTCAATTCAGCTCGGATCAATCCTAGTGCAAACGGACAATACAACCACCATGTATTACTTGAACAAACAAGGTGGAACTCTCTCTCGCCCTCTCTCTCGAATCCCAGGCAATCTGGCACTGGCTGCTAGCCAGGAACCTATCTATCACGGCAATCCATCTGCCGGGAGAGCAGAACGTGCGAGCAGACGCCCTCAGTCGTCACTTCCAAGAGCAAGACTGGGTGCTCAACGACGAAGTGGTGGCAGAAATCTTTCATCATTGGGGTCATCCTTCCATCGACCTTTTTGCAGACGATCAAAACAGAAAATGCCACGCCTTCGCATCCAGGTTTTACCGACCAGGAACGAGAGGAAATGCTCTTTTGATAGATTGGTCAGGGACGTTAGCATACGCCTTTCCACCCCTCCCTCTAATTCCGAAGGTGGTGGCCAAACTTCTGCGATCCAGAATGAGGATGATACTCATAGCACCTGACTGGCCTCGCCAATGGTGGTATCCGGACCTTTTGCAACTCTCGGTTCGCCCTCATCGGAGACTTCCGTGCAGGCTGGACCTTCTCACCAAGATGGGAGGGAAAATTCTGCACCCCAGCCTTCCCTCGCTCAGCTTGACAGCATGGCTCCTGAAGTCCTGCAGTACGGACATTTGAACCTCCCTCAGGACTGCATGGACATTTTAAGGGAGTCAAGGAGGCCTTCCACAAGATCCTCATACTCTCTAAAGTGGAAAAGGTTTTACTTGTGGTGTATCCGTAATGATTGGAGTCCAATTAACGGGCAAGAGGAGGTAATCTTGCCGTATTTGCTCTATTTGGCCAAATCTGGTTTGAAATATTCTTCCATTAAAGTGCATTTGGCGGCTATCGCAGCATATCGTAAATCACCTAACCAGCCTTCTTTCTTTCAGCTTCAGGTGGTTAAGGACTTCCTGCAGGGGTTGAAAAAGGTTTATCCCCCTGTTCGACCTCCTTTTCCTCCTTGGGAGTTGAATTTGGTATTGTCTAAATTGTTGGGACCTCCATTTGAACCCATTCAGAAGTCTACATTGCAACACCTTTCTTGGAAAGTAGCTTTTCTAGTAGCAATTACATCAGCACGCAGAGTGAGTGAGATACAAGCACTCTGTTCTAAAGGACCCTATACGGTTTTCCACCATAATAGGGTGGTTATGCGAACTCACCCTTCCTTCCTACCTAAGGTTGTGTCAGAGTTCCATGTTAATCAGACAATTTCTCTACCCTCTTTCTTTCCCAGTCCATCCACACCAGCGGAAAGGTCTCTTCATTCGCTAGACCTCAAGAGGGTTCTCAAATTCTATTTGGATGCAACAAAATCCATTAGAAAAACGGATCAATTGTTTGTAAACTATGGCTCTGTTAGAAAAGGCTTCCCAGCTTCTAAAAGATCCATTTCAAGATGGATAGTATCTTGTATAAAGTTGGCATACCAAATTGCAAATAAGCCTCTGTTTGCCTCCCCTAAAGCTCATTCTACTAGGGGCAAGGCTGCTACGATTGCATTCTTACATAATGTACCGATGGCCGAGATTTGCAAGGCGGCAACTTGGAAATCGGTCCATACGTTTACCAGACATTACTGTCTGGATTCTGACTCCAGAGCAGATACCCAAGTGGGCCAGGCCTCCTTGAGGAATCTGTTCCAATGCTAACCTATTGGAGTCTGTATAGGCCTTATGGCGTTTATGTATCTTGATGGTACTCTGTTTACTTGCCCGCAGGATGAGGGGATGGGCTTGCTATTCTATTAATGTGCTTGCTATTCTATTAATGTGCTTATGACTATTGATGAGGATCCCCTGGAAGAGAAGGATAAGTTACTTACCTGTAATCCTAGTTCTCTTCCAGGGGTATCCTCATCAAAGTCATAAGCAACCCACCCGCCTCCCCGGGCAAGTGAACATGATTCATACATCTCTTTGTAAAAAGGTCTGCGGATATCCGCAAAGAACAACTGACCTAACTGTCACCCCTGAGGCATGATGGGAAGCTAGGGGTCATGGCTGCCTTAAAGGCACGGTGCCAGTTTATCTGAGTGTTTATGTGGGTTAGCTTTTCAGCTTTCTACACTAATGTTTCCACAATGCAGCCTATGTGCTGGCAATGTTTTCTTCATTATTCCTTGCAGGATTGTGTTGTCTGCTATGTATTAAAGCAGTTTTCAAAAGTTTCTTTCTCCCTGCTTTATTGGAATATGTTTATGTGCAAGAGAATTCCTTGCAACATTGCTCAACATGTTTATGGGAGGCTACATTGTGTGTTTTTATAGATATATAGAGATATATAGAGATATATAGAGATATATAGAGATATATAGAGATATATAGAGATATATAGAGATATATAGAGCTACATATATGGTTTTTCACATATATGTAATGTGTTTCCGGGGTCCTGCGCATGGGCGTGAATATTCATGTGCTTATGACTTTGATGAGGATACCCCTGGAAGAGAACTAGGATTACAGGTAAGTAACTTATCCTTCTGGACCCCTGGGTCGAAAGCCTGCTGCTCTCTGGGGCCTGAAAAAAATGCACATCCTGGGACGAGGTGCCAAGCCTCCTCCCCCAGGATGGGCAGGGTCCACGAAGGGGAAGCTTCAAAGGCTTGCCGCTTTTGTGAGCTTCCCCAGGCCACTTGCTGCTTTCAGCAACTGGTCCCCACTGGTTCTGACCCCCACTTTGGGCGGGAGAACCGGAGGGAAAAACAAAGTGAGGAAGAGAGGTGTGCCCACCTCTGCCAACTCCACCCCTCAGGTGGGGGAGGCGAGGTGAAGCACAACTCTCAGTCCCCGCCATCTTGCAGATGGGGGGACTCAGCCAACCAGGTTCAGGCTCATGCCCCCCTCCCACTGGAGAGTAGCATAATAGGGGGTGTACCCACCCCAGGGAAGGAACCCATTGGTCCCTACCTTTTACCTACCTGTAACGCCCCTAAATCTAGTATTTAGGGGCACCCCTGAACCTTGCTTCCTCAGACAAGAAGAAACTACAAGGAGAAGGACCGAACAGCTGTGCAGCAGCTAACAAGAGGAAGACGCCCACTGACTTGGCCCCAGCCCTACCGACCTGTCTCCTCCTCGAACCTGCTCCTGCGAAATCCCGGTGTGTCCTGCAGCCAGCAACCTCGAAAACCCCGGAGGACCTGCCTGCCTTCAACTACAAAGACTGTGTCTCCCGTGAACACCGGTTTTGTTCATCTGCAACCTCTGGTTCCGGCCGGACACAGCGGACCCCCCCCCCCTCTGCACCTGCCGTCCACGGGCTGAGCTTGAGTGGGCAAACACCACGAGGAGGTCCCCCCCGGCGATCCTAACCCGAGATCCGGCGACCCCTGACCTGCCTCAAGCCTCCAGCCAACGCCTGCAGCCTAAATCCGGAAGGTCCCCCCAACTGTGACCAGGAGCTGGTAAGATCTGACCCCAAAAGGTACCCCTGCACCCGATGCCCCACGGCCTTGGGTGGCCAAACCGACGGTGCCTAACCAACCCCTAACTTCCCAACTTACCTCTCGAAGTGGTGGTCGCACCCAGAAGACCTTCGTCCCCAAGCCTGCAGTGCCTTTGCAAACCGGAGGTTCCCCATTGAAAACAGGGCGCCCGACATCAAAACAGCACCCTGCACCCGGCCGCCCTAGTGTCGCTGAGGGTGCACCCTTGGTGTTACTTTGTTTCCCCATTTGCCCCGAGATAAAGTCCAGGAGCTTTGCTCCCACACCCAAGTGGCCTGCTCGTCAGCATCCACCAACCGGAGGCCCCCATCCCCCATTGGATAACATTGGTCCTCAGCACTATGCACCCGGCCGCCTTACTGCCGCTGAGGGTGTAACTAGAGTGCATCCTTGACACTGGGGGACCCCCAAGTCTACCCCCAGAACCTCAACTCCCACTACCAAATACTTACCTCAAAATCGATAACACTATTTTCCTCCATAGGATAACATTGACAGTTTTTCTTGGAAAAGTTTCTAAGTGTGGAGTTTGAAAACCTAAAGAAATTCTTTAAAATTGTACTATTTAACCAACACGATTTTACCTACCTGTTTACAGGAAATGTCCTGGAGTAGTATCCAGGCATACTACTCTGAGTAAGAAAAGTAATCTAAAAAGTAACTTACCTGGTATTTTACTGAAAAGCACATTCAAGTCTTTGTACTTCATTTACAAAGTATTGCATTTCTCTGCAACCATCCTGCAAGTCAAAACAAAGTGCATATACCATTTCAATTTAAACTGTTTACCAACTGCATTACTACTGTAAAGTATTAATTGCTTACCTGTGCCAGGCTTGCTTGGTTCTAGAAAATAAAATAACTAAAAGAATATTTTTATACAAAAACAGTTGGTCTGAAGTTCAGTCTTTGAGTGTGTGAATTCATTTGCTGACTGAGTGTGTACAACAAATGTTTAACACTGTCCTCTGATACTGCCTTACTGCTCGACCACACTACCACAAATAACTTTGCCTCTGCCTACCTTTGGGGGTTTCACTGAACTCTGTTCACACTATACCTCACTTTGGTATAGTATATACAGAGCCAGCTTCCTACACCCTCAAACCACCCAGCTTCAAGTTGGTCTATTATTCAGGGGGTCTAGCAGTTGAGCCAGCATTTTTACCCATTTAGCAAGATCCTCTGTCACTTTGTCATCTTTCCGTGAAGCCTTCATATGATGTTCGCCTGCCGGTGCCCATTCTCGCAAGTCTTCCCTCCATCAGTCAACTCGTTGGGTGATAGGGGAGGCCCAGTATATTGCTTTGCACCAAAAAGTCCCCAGAGCTAGCATCCATATTTTAAATTTATAGCCTTTCTGCGTTGGGAATATCGCTATTAGGCATTGCTTTATGCATTTCTCCACCACTACACAAGTGTTCTTTCTCAAACTATTCACCACATAGAACTAACTCCCAGAGTGGAGGGATTTAGGGGTTATGTCCTGTGGAGAAAGTCTGCCCTCCTTCTTCCAGACATCGACAACTTATCAAGATAGATCATTGCCAGTTTCTTGGGAGTAAGATACGTTCTGGGTAAGTAATGGAACTTCATTAGTTTAATTTGTGCATTAGGGTATATCCTCTTTACCAACACGGTCGCCTTCCAGTCAACTTTAGTGAGTTTTTACAGGCAGTCCTCAGCCCATCTCCATAGAGCTACTTTATACCCCAACCCCCATCAGTTATCATTGCAGGATAAACTTATGATGTTAGTCCTCTACTCCCAGTCAATTTTAACAAGCACTGGCATAGCCAATAGGTCTCGCGTTTGGGCCCTAATAAGTGGGCCCTAATAAGTGTTTAGACAGAGCTATTGGCTTTGTTAACCTCTTTATCCCCTTCCAGGCTGTGACGGGAAAAAATAGGAAAAGAAACGATCCACACCGGCCACCAAGCGCGATAGTGGGTTCAAGTGGGGAGGGTGGCTGCCAGAGCCACGATGGAGAGAGTTAGTTCAAGTTGGCTGCGGAAAGTGGAAGGACCTGAGAGGGGGTTTGAGGGTGTAAGGAGGGAAGTGACCCATTCACGCTGGGTGGCATGAGGACAGCAAGTTCAAATAGGTGGGGGTGGCAGTGCTAAATATTCATCAGTAATGGGAGAACGCCCAAGTAGTGGGGAGGGTGGCTGCAAGAGCCACGATGGAGAGAGTTCAAGTTGGCTGCGGAAGGTGGAAGGACCTGAGAGGGGGTTTGAGGGTGTAAGGAGGGAAGTGACCCATTCACGCTGGGTGGCATGAGGACAGCAAGTTCAAATAGGTGGGGGTGGCAGTGCTAAATGTTCACCAGTAATGGGAGAACGCCCAAGTAGCAAACAGGGCGGAAGAATGGAAACAAGCATTGGCCGCGCGGCCGTAAAAGTAACGCAGCGCGGCCGCGAAATGAAATAATAATAAAAAAAAAACGCGAGTTGTGCGCGCGCGACGAGAAAGTGCTATGCACGTCGCGCGCTTGTGCGTGTTGTCGCACGCTGGTGGCTGCTTTCGGGGGAACTTTCAAAAGCCCCTTACTAAAGTCTCGCAGAGCAGCGCATGCGCGCTGGCTCAGCGAGACCTAAAAATGTTCATTAAATTATATTTCGGCCTACTGGTACGTACCGTCATAGCCTCCCTCTGATGGACCATAATGGTATATCTGAAGCAAATGTAGCTCTCCTCAATACAGTGGCCACTACTCTGTACCACACCTCACCAATCTGTTGTGTAAGACTGGGGGCCCCTCTTTACATACCTCATCCCATCATGATGGGCTCAGGCAGCAGGTAGTGCTCTTACTTGCCTAAAAGGAGGGTTTTCTCCCAGTTAGTGCAGTCTTTGAACCCGTACACTGCATGATACATTTGTGCTGCTGCATAACATAAAAATAGATTTGGTAATCCTAGTCCACTCCCCTTATCCATGGTAGCTTCAATGTGGGCAGCCCCACACAACTGACAGGATTAATACCTTTTAAGGTACAGTGGCAAAACTACTTCCAACCAGTGGGTATTTGATCTGCTATTTTACGGGCACACCTAAAGTTAGTCCAGAGCCCGCTGAAGTTCCATCCTAGAAATATACCCACCAGCTTGGGAAACATTTGGAGGCAGACATACTGTCTAAAGTTCAGCAGGGGTCTAGGGACAAAGGGAATTTCAGTCCTGTTTTCCTAGTCAAGAAAAAACAAATCGAGTGACTGGTGCCCCATTCTAAATCCTTGGCAGCTCAACAAATACCTAAAGAAGTAGTTGTTAAAGATGGTGACTCTTGGTAACATCTGTGACCCACCACCCGATGAGTCCGCAACGGATATTAGCGAATAAAGGAAGCAAAATTATGTTCTGAATGTACTTATGTTAATAGTGTATCGATTGTATACCCCCGTCAAACGAGGCTATCTGTGCTATGTGCCACATATTATCATTGCTAACTTGTAACTGAACTGGTATATATTAATCAAATATAATAAAAAGAGTTTAAAAAAGATGGTGACCCTTCAGGAAGTGTAGTAAGAGGGAGAGCTTGACTTCTGTGAATCTGCGAGACGCCTATTTTCATATACCTAAGCATCACAAGTAAGATATAGTTTGAGGTAGCTGGGTGCTGCTATCAATTCGAAGTTATGCACAGCCTCCAGTCTGCTCCAGTGATATTCACAGAGTGCATGGTCTCTGTGGTGGCTTTCCCTAGTCATCGGGAATGATCAATGGGAAGACCTTTCTCATAACAGACGAGTCAGTGCAGAAGTACATAAGACTGTTCAGTAGGTTGGGCCACTGCCTCAACTTGGCCAAATCCCATCTCCAGTCTACAATGTTTATTCAGTTCCTGGGCACCAGCCCTTGAATGCCATGACAGACAAAGCTTTCCAGTCAGTGAAGAAAGCTCTGCACCACAGTCCCTCACTTCACAGATCAAACCATTTAATTGACATCTGTTCTCCTGTTTGAATCCTTTCTGGGCATGATGGTCTCCTGCATTCCTATGATCCCTTACTGTAGGCTGTTTGCGCACCCTGCTGGAAGAATTCAATTTCCAGTGGCTGCAAGTACACCGACCCTTCAGTAAAAATTTGTATATCACACAAGCTCAAGAATGCCTTAATATGGTAGCTTGAGCGAAACAATAATAAGCAGGGCCTTAATTTCCAAACTCAAGTGACTCATGTTATGACTATACATGCACCACTTTAGAAGCTGGAAACAAGTGATCCTTAGTTGACCCAAAAGAACGTCATTAATGTTCGAGAAATCGGAGTGATCTAGCAGGAATAGAGATCACATCAGAGTTGGGGAGGACAGATAACACCACCTCCATGTTTTATACATAAACTAGGTGGCGCAAAGTCCCTTCCACTTTAAAAAGTAAGTGCAGCTCCCTTGGTACTGAGAGATAGAACATGGAATCTCAATGTTAGAACATCTCCCGAAGTAGTCAATATATGGGCAGATGACCTCAGCAGAACAGCCATGGTCTCCTATGAATGTGATTTACATCTGGATTGTTTTGAGAGGGGATGCATTTTCATTCTCCTCTTCCAGAGCTTTGCTTATTCCTTTTTACTGCTTCCCTTCTTCCTGAAAATTCTCAGCAAATTCAAGCAAGCCATGCTGGCTCATTCTCCTAGCTGCAGCCTGGGCTTGCAAGTAATGTTTTTCCCAAGTTACACACCTTTTGTTGGCCCTGCCCTTTCCTTTGGGAACACGCCACAATCTTGTGTCCGTATACAAAGGTCAGATTCCATATTTAGAGATGCCCCAGATTGGCAAAATACTTTGCCTCAAGCCAGTGCTCCTCCTCTGTTAAGATTCACCAAGCCAAATGGAAGCACTTCTGCTTTTGATGTCTAGATAACGGTTTGCACCTAATATCTACACTGCAATTTACCGTCTGCTGCAACTGGAACAAACGGTCCTCAAGCATGCCTCCATCAGGGTTACCTTGGTGACTATTTTGAAATTAGTCAATCTCATGAATCCACATCTCTTATCAACTAGAATCAGTAAGAAACTCTGTGAAGAGATATCTGAAAGAGACTATTAGTTATGGATTCCTTACCTTAGAATTACCCCCAGGTGTCTGACTGGATCCGGGGAATTTTTCTTCAGCAGTATCCCTGCGCGTCGGTAGGTGGCGTCAGTCGACTCTGCGTTCGTCGTTGGCGTCGTGATCGCCGGAATAACGTCGCGGTATCTACTTGGACGCCGTCCCTGCACGCTGACGTCACTTCTTTCTTTTTTCACGCCAGCAAGCGCAGATCCGGAGAGAGCGGCACCCTTAGTCTTTTTTGACTTGAGTTTTTTTGACTTTTGTCGACTTCTTTTTTCGAGTCGTTCGACTCCTAGTGCAAGGGATGTCACAGCAATGGACCGGCTTCAAACCTTGTGGCTCCTGTCGCAAGTTGATGTTAGTCACGGACCCACATCTTGTGTGCCTCTGGTGTTTGGAGCGCAACCACGACCCAAAGTCGTGCTCCGACTGCCGGGCCATGAACCCGAAGTATTTGCGGGAGCGGTCCTGAAAGCTTCTCGAGGCCCGGCAGTCAGCTCTGCGCCGCTCGAGGTCCCGGTCGAGAGGGGGTCGCGGGACCGGTCGCGGAGTCACCACCATCACTCCTCTTCGAAGTCTTCGTCTTCGGGTAAGTCGAAGCACAAGAAGAAGGCGAAGAAGCACAGTTGTTCTTCGCCTTCTCCCTGTCCGTCGGCCGACGCGACGCTGGATGCGCTAGGTAGTCGTCTGGCTCCGAGCCTTCCTCCCTTTCCGGGAGCTGGGGCGACCCCTGCCCAACTTAGTAGCTTTTACGAAGCCCTCCACTCAATTTTTGGGCAGCCCAACTCCGCCAGCGTGCCTTTGGACCCCGCGGACTCGGCTGGGGGTTCTAGGCCTTCGATGCCGGTGGCTTCGCCTCCGGCGCCGCAGGGCCCCCAGGGGTCAAGGCCTGGATCCGGATCGGTGCTGGTCGACCTGACAACGCCTCCGAATCCATTGGCGACACCTCCGCCCCTTCCGCCAGTGAGGCCCTCACAGACATCCTTCTTGGCACCTGGTCCAAGTCCAGCACAGGGGCTCCTGTGGATAGGATGATTGCCTGACGCCACCGCCTGGCCCCGGGTGACCCCACTTTCCTCTCCCAACACCCTACCCCTGAGAGCTTGGTGGTCCAAGCCTCAATGCCAAAGGCGCGTTCCCTATTGCTCCCCCAGATAGGGAATCCAAGAAGCTGGATCATTTTGGGAAGAAGTTTTCTTCTGCCAGCTTAGGACTGCGGTCGGTGAACACCGCATGTCTCTTGGGCCGTTACACCCACTCTGCGTGGGACACGGTTGCGCAGGTGCTGCCACAGTGCCCGGAGGAGGCCCGGGCCGTACACTCCCGTGCGGTCGCTGAAGGGAGGGACGCAGCAAAGTTCGCCATTCGCTGTGGGCTGGACAACGCCGACTCGCTAGGCAGGACGATTTCAACATCGGTAGCCCTGAGACGCTACGCCTGACTGAGGTCCACTGGCTTCTCGGGCGATCTCCAATAGAGTCTTTTGGACATGCCCTTTGATGGCCGTCGCTTGTTTGGCGACAAGGCGGACAATGCGCTCGAGTGCTTCAAGGATTCTGGGGCTACGGCCAGATCCTTGGGCCTCGCTACCACCTCTCGCCCCGCGCAGTCTGCCTTCCGCCCCTTTTGTGACTACGGAAGGGGTGCCCCCACCACGTTCTGTCCAGAGCCACAGGCCCGCGCAAGCTGTCCAGCCTTTTCGGGGCTGGGGACGTGGGACCCACCGCCGTGGGTCTGGGGGCCAGCGGGCAGGCCAGTCCACTAGTGCCCTCTCTGCAGCAGCCTCCAAACCTTCCTAGTCCGACCTTTCAGGGCTACCAGTTGCCAGTGGGCGGCAGGATCCGCCATCACCTCCCCCATTGGCACAACATCACGTCTGACAGGTGGGTTTTGCAGATAGTCCGAAGGGGCTACTCCCTCCCCTTCGAGACTACCCTTCCCTCCCCTTCGAGACTACCCTTCCCTCCATGCCACCTACACTCCATCGCATGTCGGAGGATCACTTGGCCCTTCTCTGTCAGGGAGTTGCGGCTCTCTTGGCCAAGGGAGCCATCGAACGAGTTCCTGTGCCAGAAGTAGGTCGTGGCTGCTACTCCCACTACTTTCTGGTGCCCAAGAAGGACAAAGGCCTCTGTCCTATCTTAGACCTCAGGGATGTCAACCGCTTCCTCTGGATGGAGAAGTTCAAAATGTTGACATTGGCTCAGGTCCTGTCTGCCCTCGACCCTGGAGACTGGATGGTAGCGTTAGACTTGCAGAGCGCTTATTTTCACATCTCCGTCCTGCTGGCCCACAGGCGTTACCTACGGTTCACGGTAGGCCACGAGCATTTTCAGTTTACCGTGCTCCCCTTTGGCCTTACCAGCGCCCCTCAGGTGTTCACAAAAGTCATGGCGGTGGTCGCAGCTCATCTGCGCAGATCAGGGGTTCCAGTCTTCCCCTATCTCGACTGGTTGTTGAAGGCGAGCTCGCCCCAGGCTGTCGTCGCCCACCGACTACGGCAGACCTCCTGCATTCGCTGGGGTTCGCAGTCAACGTGCCGAAGTCGCACCTGAACCCTTCTCAGAAGCTCCTTTTCATCTGAGCGGTTCTGGACACAGCGCAGTTTCGGGCCTATCCTCCCGAACAGCGAGTCCGGGATATTTGGGCTATGATACCGATGTTCCAGCCTCTATCCTGGATTTCGGTGGGAATGACCCTGAGGCTTCTGGGCCACATGGCCTCCTGCATCCTGCTGGTGGTTCATGCCAGGTGGCATATGCAGGCTCTGCAGTGGGACCTGAAGTTTCAGTGTGCGCAGCATCAGGGGGAATCTGTCCGATGTTGTCCAGATCTCGGCAGGGACTGCACACCAGTTGCAGTGGTGGCTCACGAACCAGGATTGGGTCAACGGCAGATCCCGCTCCCTTTCCTAACCAGATTTCACAGTGGTGACAGATGCGTCACTCATGGGATGGGGCGGCCACATGGGAGAGTGGCTGGAACATCAGGGTATGTCCTTGGTGGTTCAACACCTGGCAGGTTCCCTGAACACCAGGGCGGACGACCTCAGCCACTGGTGCTTGATGGATCACGAATGGCGTCTTTACTCAGAGGTGGTGCAAGGTCTCTTTCAGCAGTGGGGAGAGCCTTGGTTAAATCTATTCGCCACCGAAGAGAACGTGCAATGTCAGCAGTTATGCACGTTGGAATTTCCAAGGCGGCACTCGCTAGGCGACGCTTTTCATCGCGAGTGGAGTTGCGGTCTTCTATACGCCTTTCCGTCTATACCACTTCTACCTAGAGTGCTGAAGAAGATCAAGCGCGACCGGGCCCAAGTAATTAATGTGGCTCCGGACTGGGCACAAAGTCTGGTATCCTGAGCTCTTGAGAATGGCCATCGATTCTCCGATCAGCCTGTACATTAAATGCTGCTAGTGGGCAGCAGCACTCATTGTGCCACCTACTGTAGGAAGCTGGCTCTGTATATGCTATACCAAAGTGAGATTTAGTGTGCACAGTCCAGTGGATCCCCAAGAGCAGGCAGAGGTAAAAGTAGATAGCACCTTACTCTCTATTTGGCGTTGTGTGGTTGAGCAGTAAGGCTTTATTAGAGGACAGTGTTAAGCATTTGTTGTACACACTCAGTCAGCAAATGATATCACACACACAAAGACTGAACTTCAGACCAATTGGTTTTGTATAAAAATATTCTTTTAGCTATTTTATTTTCTAGAACCAAGCAAGCCTGGCACAGGTAAGCAATAAATACTTTATAGTAGTAATGCAGTTTGTAAACAGTTTGAATTGCAATTGTATATGCACTTTGATTTGATTACAGTAGAGCTACTAGTAATGCAATGCTTTTGAAATACTGTACATATACGTTGTATTGGCTTTTTAGTAGAAGGTCAAGTAGATTACTTTACAGATTACTTTTCTTACACAGTGCAGTATACCTGGATACTGCACTGGGACATTTCCTGTAAACGGGTAAGTAAAAGCGTTTTTGTTATTTAGTTAGTTTTAAAGGGTTTCCAGATTTTCCAACTCCACACTTAGACTCTTTTCACAGAAAAACAGTCAATTTTATCCTATGGAGGAAAATAGGGTTATCGGTTCAAAGGTAAGTATTTGGTAGTGGGTGTTGGCATTCTGGGGGTAGACTCAGGGGTCCCCCAGGGTCAAGGATGCACTCTTGTTACACCCTCAGCGGCACTAGGTCGGCCGGGTGCAGAGTGCTGAGGCCCATTGTTATCCAATGGGGGATAGGGGGCCTCCGGTTGGTGGCTGCTTACGAACAGGCCACTGGGTTGTGGGAGCAAAGCTCCTGGGCTTAAGCTCAGGGCAAATGGGGGTTCAAGCCAGCACAAAAAGTGCACCCTCAGCGGCACTGGGGCGACCGGGTGCAGAGTGCTGTTTTGGCGTTGGGTGCCCTGTAGCTTTCAATGGGGAGTCTCCGGTTTGCAAACACACTGCAGGCTCGGGGACGAAAGTCTTCTGGGTGCGACCACCACTTGGAGATGTAAGTTGGGATGCTTGGGGTTGGTTAGGCACCCTCGGTTGGGCCACCCAAGGCCGTGGGGCCTCGGGTGCAGGGGTACCTTTTAGGGTCGGATCTTACCAGCTCCTGGTCGCGGTTGGGGGGGGCCTTCTGGTTTGAGGCTGCAGGCGTCGGCTGGAGGCTTGAGGCAGGTCAGGGGTCACCGGATCTCGGGTCAGGATCGCCGGGAAGACCTCCTCTTGGTGTTGGTCCACTCTAACTCGGGCCATGGGCGTCGGGTGCAGAGTGGTGCAGAATCACGGACTTTGGCGGACCTGGAGTCTGTTAGTGAACAAATCCGGTGTTCACGGGAGACAGAGTCTTTTCTTTTGAAGGCAGGGCAGGTCCTTGGGATTCTTGAGGCTGCTGGCTGCAGGACACACCGGAGTTTTGCATCTGCAGGTTCGAGGTGGGGACAAGCCGGTAGGGCTGGGGCCAAGTCAGTAGGCGTCCTCTTGTTCGCTTCGACACGGCTGTTCGTTCCTTCTTCTTTTCTTCTTCTGGTTTCTTGTCTGAGGAAGCAAGGTTCAGGGGTGCCCCTAAATACTAGATTTAGGGGCGTTACAGGTAGGTAAAAGGTTGGGACCAATGGGTCCCTTCCCTGGGGTGGGTACACCCCCTATTATGCCACCCTCCAGTGGGAGGGGGGCATAAATGAAATGAAAATTAGATTTATAACGCGCGCTAATACCCGGAGGTGTCTAGGCGCATAAGCCTTTCCCTGGTTGGCTGGGTCCTCCCCATCTGCAAGATGGCGGGGACTGAGAGTTGTGCTTCACCTTGCCTCCCCCACCTGAGGGGTGGAGTTGGCAGAGGTGGGCACACCTCTCTTCCGCACTTGTTTTTCCCGCTGGCTCTCCCGCCCAAAGTGGGGGTCAGAACCAGTGGGGACCAGTTGCTGAAAGCAGCAAGTGGCCTGGGGAAGTTCACAAAGGCGGCAAGCCTTTGAACCTTCCCCTTCGTGGACCCTGCCCATTCTGGGGTAGGAGGCTTGGCACCTTGTCCCAGGATGTGCATTGTTTCAGGACCCGAGAGCAGCAGGCTCTCGACCCAGGGGTCCTGAAACCTGTCTGGTGGCAGCTGAAAGCAGCCACTCAGCCTGGGCACTAGTGTTAGGTCATTTTTCAGGGGGCATCTCTAAGATGCCCTCTGTGTGCATTTTTCATTAAATCCCACACTGGCATCAATGTGGGTTTAATGTGCTGAGAAGTTTGATACCAAAATTCTCATTTTTCAGTGTATCCATTATGGTGCTGTGGAGTTCGTAATGACAACCTCCCAGCACCATATACTCTTAATGGCAGCACTGCACTTACAATGCCTAAGAATGGACTTAGACACTGTAGGGGTACAGGGCTCATGCACCTGTACCCTCACCATTGGTATAGGGCACCCAGCTAGAGGGGTGACTGATCTATGCCAGGGCAGTAGGTTGTAGGCATGGCACACAGGGATGTGTGCCATGTCGACTCTTCACTTTGTTCTGCACCAAAACATGCAGCCTGCAAAGGCAGTGTGTGTGTGTGTGTGTGTGTCTGTAAGGGTACAGAACCTCTAAGGGTGGCACAAGAAGTGCTGCAGCCCTTAGAGGCCTTTCCTGGTCACAGTGCCCTGGGTACCTGTGGTACCATTTACCAGGGGCTGACCTGTGGCCAGAGATGCCAATTGGGTTTGGGTTTCAATGCAGTTTTAGGGAAAGAACATAATCCCTGGGTACCTGATTGGCAGGAGCCCAGGGCACACTTAGTCAAAGCACATCAGCAGTTCAGCAAAAGTGGGGGCAACCATGCAGAAAGAAGTCACTTTCTCACACCTACTAAAAGTAGCCTTTTAAAATATCTCAGGCCTGCCATTGCAGCTTGTAGTGCAGTTTAAAATTTCTAATTCATCTTAGCAACATAAACCTTTTGCCAGGCCAGAACCTTCCTTTTTAATACATATAAGCTGACCCTAAACAGCACATAGGACACAGTGCATTGTATTTCAATAAAGTCCACCCCTCCGCCCCCTTCAAAGGGTTGCACCAGGTATAAATATGGGACCGCCTGAGCTACTTTTCAGTACCCTTCTGGACCTGTGGATATTATAGAAGGACTGCTTTATTTCGCAGAGGATTGCCCTGCTGCTTGAGGTCTGCCTTGTTCCCCAGAAGAGTGTCCTCCTGCTTTACACCTGCCTTGCGCTTCAGAGGACTGCCCTGCTGCATGAGGCCTTCCCTGCTGTCTAAGAAGGAAGTCTGGACCTTCTCCCTTCATCCCAGGCTCACCTGGAGTGACTCCAAAGATCAGTTAGCTCTGACCCCTGTTCTGAGTTGCTGAGTAACACAACATGCTCCAGAGGGCTTCTTGAAGCTGCCTCCCTGACTTACTGCAACTGTCCTTTCCTTGACCTGCAACTGGACCTGCCTGAGCCCTGCTGGCATCTGCTGCAGAGTGATTGATCCACAATAGGTGCCTCCTCAGGTCCTGGGCCCTTGTCCGGCATCAGTTAACTCCTCCTGTGAAGTGCTGAAGTTCGGAATTCTTTGTCCAGACTTTGAGAAGGTTACTTTACAGCGGGACTAACCTAGTCCCTGTATCAGGCCAACTGCAATGAAGCGTGGGCCGGAACTTGTGACTTTGTCCCAGTCCATCTCGACCACATACCCACAGTTAGCAATTCCTTGGTGCTGGTTTTACTTTAATCTTTAAAATCCAATCTCCCCAGCTCTATCGATTGGTTTTATGTTTTGGTCTCATCTTATTTATTAAAATTGACACTATTTTCCTAAGTTGGTTTGGGATTTTTTTTTGTGTTTTCACATTACTGTTTTTGTGCTGCATAAATACTTAACACATTGCCTCTATGTTAAGCTTGACTGCTTTTGTGCAAGCTACCAGAGGGTTAAGCACAAGTTAATTTAGTGACTTTTGTGGTTCACATATCCAGGATTCTGGTTGCTTGAGAAGGGTTCTTGTCCCCTTCAATCAAAAGCCCAATATCTTATAGAACTGTTCTAACCTACAGGAGTTTTGAAAATCTGACTCGAGACTTACAAAGGGAGCCTCGGCGTCGAAGCACTCGACCGCAGTTGCATCCAAACAAAAACACACCGTAGAATCCTTGGATAAGGACTCCGTAACAGTATAGACCCTCAAAGCCAAAGACGTCGAAAGACAGTCTGGAAAAGGACGCCTCGGCGTCGAAAAAGGAGAGGTCTAAACAAGCTTTGACGGCCGGATCGGCGTCAACAAGCACGAAGCGAAAAGCCGAAAGTCTCGACGCCGAAACACACGCGGCAGAGATGGAGAAGAAAAGGAAGAGACTCGAAGCCGAAATGACAAATATTTTACAACGTAAAAAAGATTTCGACGAAAGCTTGAAACAAGTCAAGATACTGCCGAAGACAACAACAGAAGTCGAAAGGGTCGTCGAGGAAGTAATGCCACCGACAACACCTGAGCCGCTCGAAGAAGAAGAGGAAGAAGAGTTCTTCGGAGAAGACGTCGAAGACGACGAACAAACGTATGCAGGATCGGCGATCTCAGAGACTCAAGACCTCCAATGGCAAGATCTCGACGCCGAATCACCTGAGGATGCTGTGGAAACATAACCTTCGAGGCCATCACCCCCAGATGACATTGGCATGTATAATCAGGTGATTAAGAAAGAAGCAGAAACATATGGAGTGCAGCTAGAGGAAGAAAAACCACAATCATGTTTTTTATTGGAGACTTTAATGCCAACACAATCAAAAATTCAATTACTTCCAATGCTGCCAAGTGTATTGGACCAGGGAAAAGAGGCATTCAAAGAGCCTGCAACATGTAAGGCTATCACACCAAAAGCAGAAAAGAAATATAAGCACTCCTCTAAGGACCCTATATACATCAGAGGGTCTGTACAGGCTGACTCTATTATTACTTCCACAGCAAGAAAAAGAGCAAATGTACCAGCAACAGTGGCTCCACCTCCAGACAAAGAAAGCAAGAGGATGGACCTTGTAGGGAGGAAAGTAGAAAGAAGTGCAGCAAACCAATGGTGCATTGCTAATTCCAATGCATTGCTAAACAGACATGCTTATCAACATTGGGAGGAGGTAGGAGAACTGTTAAAGAACCTACCTAAACAATTCCAAAGAAGAGCTAGCCACTTGATGGAAGAGGGTAAAAACATCGCTAACACGTTTGAAATCAGCCCTAGATGCTGCAGAAACATTAAGCATACAAATGATGATTGGTATCACAGAAAGGAGACATTCATGGCTGAGAATATCAGGCTTCAAGCCAGAAGTGCAAAGTAATATCATTAACTCACCGTTCAATGGGGAACAACTGTTTGGAAGTGTGGTTGATGACAAACTCAATCAATTAAAAAAGGACAACGAGATGGCTAGGTCCATGGGCGCTCTACAATTCAGAGGCATACGTAGAGGCCCACCCTCAAGTAGACCAGCAGGTAGAGGTACACACCAACCTGCTACCTCACATCAAGCTTACCGGCAAACATACCAAGGAGCAAGCCAGGGACAGCAGCATAACTGGCAATATCAACAAGGAAGGCAATCCTTTCAAGGGCGTCCCCGTGGCAGAGGACCGCCACAAAGAGGTGGACAACAGACCACTACTAAGTGACAGCATTCAATGGAAGGTACACTCATACAGAACAGCAGTGAGTGTACACACAGAAAAACAACCTATACAAAAACCTGTCAGTTTACAGTTCCTCCAGCATACCACACCAGTAGGAGGCAGACTAAGATATTTCCTTCAAAGATGGAAGGAAATAACGTCAGACAAATGGATTTTAAACATAATACAGTACGGCTACTGCATAGAGCTAACAAAACAACCTCCAAACAGGAGACCAAACCAAAAGATGCATTCAAAAGCAGAATTATCTCAGCTATTCAGAGGTTCAGGAACTTCAGGGGAAACATGCAATAGAGCACGTACCACACAAAGAAAAGAACGGAGTATATTCTACATACTTCCTAATTCCAAAGGTAGACGGAACATTACGTCCAATATTAGACCTGAGGTTTCTAAACAAATTTATAAAGACACAAAGATTCAAAATGACTACACTGCAAGAGGTAATACCTCAATTGCAAGAAGATTACATGGCCAACAATACACTTAAAGGATGCATACTTACACATACCCAACGAAAAAAACCCACAAGAGACTGTTAAGATTTGTGGTCAACAAAAGGCACTACCAATTCAAAGTACTGGCTTTCGGTCTAAAATCTGCTCCAAGAGTGTTCACAAAGTGCCTGGCAGCTGTAGCAGCACATCTCAGAAGGCAGGGGATTCATGTTTACCCCTACTTGGACGACTGGTTAGTAAGAGCAAACTCTTATAGTCTATGCAAACAGCATATACAACAGGTGATAGACACTAGTTCAACTGGGTTTCTCCATACATTGGGAGAAATCATCACCAGAGCCAGAACTCATAAAGGTGTTCTTAGGCGCAGAAATAAATACAGTGTTAGGGAGAGCATTCCCAAGCGAAAAGAGATCAGCTTATTGAAGGAGACTCATCTATACCAGAAGGGGCATCATCTGACAGTGAGGACAGTGGGGAAATTACTAGGAATGATGGCCTCATGCATTCATTTAATTCCCAACATTCGACTACACATGAGACCATTTCAAGAATGGCTCCAGACACAATGGTCACAGGCAACAGGGAGTTGGGAGGATCTAGTGGTTGTCACACAGACAGTTCATCAGGATATGGCATGGTGAAACAAAACAAACATAGCACAGGGCAGACCTTTAACACCACCAACTCTGACAGTGACCATAACAGATGCGTCCCTAATGGGATGGGAAGCACAACTGAAAAACCTCGAAGTGAGGGGATTGTGGACACAGCAGGATGCAGTGAAACACATCAATATCTTGGAGTTGAAAACCGTATTCTTAGCCTTAAAAACCTTTCAGAAAGAGCTCTACGGGAAAAAGGTGTTGATACAAACAGACAACACAATCACAATGTTTTACATAAACGAGCAAGGAGAAACTCTATCAGTAGCACTCAACGCTAGCTCAAGCGATATGATGAAGGGCAATTCCCAGGGGACTAGACATGATAGCAATACACCTACCAGGAAAGGACAATGTAGAAGCAGACAGACTGAGCAGACAAACAACATCATCCCACGAGTGGGAACTAAATCAAGCAAAACTCCAAAAGATTTTCAGGAAATGGGGGACACCACAAATAGACCTATTTGCAACACCTCACAATGCAAAATGCCAAAACTTCACATCCAGGCGACCTTGCAGTCAGTCCCTAGGGAATGCACTATGGATAGACTGGTCAGGGATTTTTGCTTACGCTTTTCCCCCAATAACATTACTGAACAAGGTGATCAGCAAATACAAGATCAGCCAAATGACAATGATTCTCATCGCACCACAGTGGGCCAGACAAACTTGGTTCTCAGAATTAATGGAGATGTCGCAAGGGACAATGCACAAACTGCCAAAAAAGAAAGATTTGCTAACAGTGGAACACTGAAAAGTACTTCACCCAGAACCAGAGAGCTTAGGCCTAGCGGTATAGCTCCTGAGGACTTAGAATTTGCACATCTCAAGCTACCAGAAAGCACAATGGCTGTTCTAAGAGAAGCTAGGAAACCAACAACAAGGAAATTTTATACATGGCCCCCGCTCGCACGCATCGCCAGACAGCACGACCTCAACATTATCTCCTACGCCGACGACACTCAACTGATCCTCTCCCTCACCAAGGACCCCCTCGCCGCCAAATCCAATCTCCATGAAGGAATGAAGGCCGTCGCCGATTGGATGAAGATCAGCCGACTAAAGCTGAACACGGACAAGACTGAGGTCCTCATCCTTGGCTCCAACCCCTCAGCCTGGGGCGACTCCTGGTGGCCAACGACGCTGGGAGCAGCCCCGACACCCACCGACCACGCACGCAACCTGGGAGTCATCCTCGACTCAACGCTCTCCATGGCCAAGCAAGTCAACGCAGTCTCCTCCTCCTGCTTCAACACCCTCCGCATGCTTCGCAAGATCTACAGGTGGATCCCGACAGACACAAGAAGAACAGTCACCCAGGCCCTCGGCAGTAGCAGACTTGACTATGGGAACGCCCTCTACGCGGGAGCCCTGGCCAAGCTCATCAAGCGACTGCAACGCATACAAAACGCCTCCGCACGCCTGATCCTCGACGTACCATGCCACAGCCACATCACCCCCCACCTGAGGAACCTGCACTGGCTCCCCGTCGACAGGAGGATCTCCTTCAAACTCCTCATCCACGCACACAAGGCTCTCCACAAGACTGGCCCAGCCTACCTCAACAGACGACTCTCCTTCTACGTCCCCAACCGCCAGCTCCGCTCCGCCGACCTCTCCCTCGCCACCGTCCCTCGCATTCGAAGAACAACCACCGGCGGCAGATCCTTCTCACACCTCGCCGCCAAGACCTGGAACACCCTTCCACTAAGCCTACGACAGACCCAAGACCTGCTGACCTTCAGGAGGCTACTCAAGACCTGGCTGTTAGACCAGTAGCAGCACTCCCCCCCCCCCCTCCCCCCACCCCCCTTTTCTCTCCCCAGCGCCTTGAGACCCTCGCGGGTAAGTAGTGCGCTCTACAAATTCTGTGATTGATTGATACAGTGAAATGGAAGAGATATACACAATGGTGCCTTAAAAAACTATTTCAAAGATGATTACAAAGGAGAGAACAGTGCTAAAGTACTTAACACATTTACTAGAAAGTAAATTATGCTATACATCATTAAAAGTGCACTTAGCAGCAATTGTAGCGTATACCAGAGGGGAAACAGGGAAAAGTTTCTTCACTTCACATGTGGTCAAAAGGTTCCTAGAAGGTGCAAAAAGAATTGCACCTTCAAAATTGGTGCCAGCACCCACATTGAACCTGAACATAGTTCTTGCACAAATGATGCAAGCATCATTCGAACCACTGCACAAAGCAACGCCACAAATGCTCACAATAAAGACTGCCTTTTTAGTGGCAATAACATCCTTACTTAGTTAGTGAACTACAGGCACTAACACTACAGGAACCTTACTTCCAAATACATAGTAACAGGATTGTCATGAGGACAGATCCTCAGTTCATACCAAAAGTGGGATCAAGATTCCACATAAATCAGAGTATACAAATACCAAGTTTCTTTCAAAACCCAAAGACCAAAGCAGAAAGCTTTGCACACACTTGACGCAAGAAGGGCGGTCATGTACTATATTGAAAGAACCAAGGAATACAGGAAAGCAAAACAGTTTTGCAGCATAGACGTCTTCTAGATTCACATAATGTGCATATTCCGCCGTCTAGTGGTTGGAGTCGGAAAGTGCTTTTTTTTCTTTTTTTCTATGGATGGTTGTGAAACCCGATCCCTGTGGTGAGGCTACAGCCCCCATTGTGTGTGTGCAAGCTCTCAGAATATTTTTTGCGCCATGGAGATCGGAGGTGCACTGAAGACGTCTGAGAAAACACAGCAGCAGGCAAGAACAAAAACCCACCAGAAACTCCATAGAGAGAGGTGGTATCAAGGAAGGTTGCATGAGGGGGGACATTTTCAAGCAAGCCTTTTTTTGGCGCTGCTCACTTGGTTCCTCATGCACCAGAGCAAGTACATTTTTCGCAGGTAGAATAGTCTCCTGGTATTTGGGGGGAGGGGGGGTTTCTGCAAGGAACATTACAAGGTTGGAAAAATCCAACACATCTACCATGCGGCACCTAAGGCAATGTGTCAATATGTGGTTTACACACTACATTGGTGTTTCTTTAAATTGTTTGAAACATATTTTTCATAGTTTTGCACTACGTTCAAAACGTGCAACACATCTACCATGCTGCGCGTCTGGCAATGTGTCAATGCACTGGTTTTACACTACGTGTGTGTTTCTTTAGGTTATTTGAAACATATTTTTCATAGTTTGGTACTACGTTAAAAACGCACAGCACATCTACCATGCTGCGCCTCGGGCAATGGGTCAATGTGCTGGTTATACACTAGTGTGTTCGTTCAGTTATTTGAAACCTACTTTCATAGTTATTTTGTACTACGTTTGAAACGCACAACAGTGCCTCTTCCAGACAGCACAGCGCACAAGTCTGGGAACAAATTATTCCCAAATCTTCTTACCGTTCCTAACATGGCTAGAGCTCCAATGCACACTAAGCTTACAGGGGGAAAACTAAACAAAGAAAAACAGGGGTGTTTTTTTATTTACTTGAAACAGGATTTAAGGCATATTTGAACACTATCCAGGCTTTCACAGGAGAAGCCTCCCAAAAATGATTTGGACTCCGAAATACAAGCCTTTTTTGTTTATCGCACACAGTAAATATCTGGGCTCAACACTTCTAACACGGCACCAGATGCAGCTCACGTCTGCAAAAGGTTTCTAAGCAAAATATTTATTAACAGCTGATGCTATATAACCTAGTTAAATAGCGTATGGCCCTAAATAACACACTATTGGTGGTACTATGCAACATGCAATGTCACAGATCAATATTTACCAGTTACTGCGGCAAATTCAAGAAATTTAATACATTTGCTGCATAGTATTGCAACATGCAATGCAAAGGAGGGACCTCGTACTACAAGGTATAAATACACGCAGTATTGTAGCATTACCTGCTAAGCCTCTACAAACTCTAAGGTGGCGATGGGAGGTTAATATATGTTAACCTTCTTATACCAACTAAACCAGGTACACTGGATCAAGAACAAATACAGTTTGGCTCATACCCAAAAGCACATGGCCTAGGCCTACATATAGTCGGGTACATACGGGCATGCACTTTTCCTTTCAGAATTACCCCCATCAAGGGCGCGGTAATAAAACATAGGGATTTATAATTATTCTGCACCAAATAACCATGCACAATTAATTATCCCATCAAGGTAAAGTTATATATATTTATATGCATATGTGCGCATATTATATATAGCTAGGTATTTCATTGTGTATATGTATATGTATATATATATATATATATATATATATGTATATATATATATATATGTATATATATATATATATATATATATATATATATATATATATAATCTACTGGCGGTCGCCCGTAGATAGTTATAGTTAGGACCTATTATCCATAGGAAATCCGTAACATTCTATTCCCAATAACTTTGGCGTCGTTTGACGAATCATCGCGAAATTTTCAAAACTAGTGGGGCGCTCCGGTCCGCTCCTGTCTTGAAAGTTTCGGGGTGATTCATCAAGCGGGGGCCGAGAAAAAAGGGGGGTCCCAAAACGTGTTTTCTCCATGTTAATTCCCATAGGAAACTTTATGCAAGGCTACAGCCAAAACTGCTGAACGGAATTACACCAAATTTGGCAAAAAGGTAGTGCTTGGTTCAGAAAGCACCCTTTTTAAAAATGGTGTAAATCCGTTCAGCAGTTTTGGAGAAAATCAAAAATAAAAGTTTCGATATTTATGGCCGCGCTGGATCCGCGCACCCTCCCGATCACGAGCTTCATGCTAATTGGCTGTCAATACTCCAAACCAGGAAGTGTTGGCAGCCATCTTGTGCCTCGGTAGAAGCGAGGCACAAGAAATGAGAGAAACACCCTGACCCCCTAGGCCTGCTGAGGGGGTCCCACAAGGACCCCCAGGGCCAAAAAAGCTTTTTTTTTTAAAGCGGCGGGATGCGCTTAGGATGCGCAGATCCCGCCGTGAAAAAAAAAACGAAGCGCGGTCTCTCACGCTTAGATGGTATTTGGCCCCTGGGTGGGCCAAGTGCCGGGGGCATGCGGGGGTAAATGATAAAATTGTGTGGGGGGGCCTCTAAGGCCTCCAAGCCCGGGACCGCCACCCCGGGGCTTTGAAATACAAATGGTGCGGGAGGGCACTCGGCCCTCCCGCAGCCCCGGGACCGCCACCCCCGGGGCTTTTAAAAAAAAATTAAAATACCTGTGTGGGGGGGGGCTCAAGCCTCCCCACACGCCCCTGGGACCGCCACCTCCCCGGGGCACTAAGAATTGAAATGTGGGGGTCCGTTTCGGACCCCCAAGCCCCGGGGACCACCACCTCCCCGGGGCTTTGGAGATGTTGGGAGGGGGGCCGCGCGGCCCCCCTCCTGGAGCCTGTGATGGCCCTGGGAACCACCCCCCCAGGGCCGGCTCCTGCAGTGTCCCGGGGTGCCCACCCCCGGGACACTGCTGTTTGCTATGGAAGGGCGGAAGCCTCACGGCTCCCGTCCTGCCTTAGCAAACTTGCTTTGAATTTTGGAAGAGAGAGCAGGAAACCTGCTCTCTCTTCCAAAATTCAAAGCAAATTGCTTTTCCACACCGGGAGCTGCATCTAAGCAGTACCCCGTGTGGAAAAGCAATGCCGGCTCCCGCAGGACGCGGGGAGCCGGCGGGACCATGGGGGGGATTGGGGACCCCCCCACGGTCCCCAACGGATAGGGCCGGCCCCGGGGGATGGGGTCCCCGGGGCAAGTAGTGGCCCGGGAGGGGGGCCACGCAGCCCCCTTCCCCAAAAACAAACAAAAAATAAATAAATAAATAAAAAAAAGGCCTGCCCCGGGGGATGGGGTCCCCGGGGCAAAAGGAGGCCTGAGGAGGTGGGCCACGCAGCCCCCCTCCTTAAGAAAATAAAAAAAGTGTGGCCATGCCCCGGGGGATGGGGTCCCCGGGCCGGAATCGGCCATGGGAGGGGGGCTACGCGGGTCCCGTTTACTTTTTTTATTTATTTTTTATTAAAAAGTGGTAAGGCCCTGGGGATGGGGTCCCCAGGGCGCAAAAATAGGAAAAAAGGGGGGCCACGCAGCCCCCCTTCTAAAAAAATAATAATAAAAAAAACAAAAACAAAAAAATTTGTGCCGCAGGCCCCGCCCCCTTCCTTTACCACTCTGCAAACGCGCCCCGTGGCGCGTTTTAAAATGGGGAATTAATTCCCCTTCAATACTGGGGGTCCCTGGGAGCCAACTAGCCCACCAGGTACCTCCAGTCAGCGCCACAGGGCTGCGTTGCAGAGAGGTGGTCCAGGCCACGCCCTTTTACACCTCTCTGCAACGCAGCTCTGTGGCGCTTACTGGAAGTACCTGGTGGGCTAGTTGGGCCCCAGGAACCCTCAGGATTCAAGGTGACCTAATACCCCAACTTAAATCGCGCCACGGGGCGCGTTTGCACAGTGATGAAGGGAGGGGGCGGGGCCTGAGGTTACATGTGTGCAAACACGCACTGTGGCGCGTTTGAAGTTGGGGGATTCATTCCTCTTCAATACTGAGGGTCCGTGGGGGCCAATTAGCCCACCAGGTACCTTCAGTAAGCGCCACAGAGCTGCGTTGCAGAGAGGTGTAAAAAGGGGCGTGGCCTCTGACCACCTCTCTGCAACGCAGCTCTGTGGTGCTTACTGGAAGTACCTGGTGGGCTAGTTGGGCCCCAGGAACCCTCAGGATTCAAGGTGACCTAATACCTCAACTTAAATCGCGCCACAGGGCGCGTTTGCACAGTGGTGAAGGGAGGGGGCGGGGCCTCAGGTGACATGTGTGCAAACACGCCCTCTGGCCGTTTTAAGTTGGGGAATTAATTCCCCTTGAATACTGGGGGTCCCTGGGGGCCAACTAGCCCACTAGGTACCTCCAGTGCACGCCACAGGGCTGCGTTAAGGAGAGGTGGTGCAGGCCACGCCCCTTTTTACACCTCTCTGCAACACAGCTCTGTGGCGCTTACTGGAGGTACCTGGTGGGCTAGTTGGACCCCAGGGACCCTTAGGATTCAAGGGGACTTCATCCCCCAACTTAAAACGGCCAGAGGGCGTGTTTACACACATGTAACCTCAGGCCCCCCCCTCCCTACACCAGTGTGCAAACGCGCCCCATGGTGCGTTTTAAGAGGTAGTTTTAATCCCCATGCCCTATTATGTACTAGGGAGTTACAGAGGAGGTCATGCTAATCACAGGGGTACCCCAATGCATAGTGTTCCCTAGTGTATGTAGGTGTTTTAACTGTATTCCAAGTGTCTTTTACCATAGCACTGGCTCTAGGCCTGGTTAGTCAGTCAGTTACCACCAGTATCCGTCTGGATAAGGTGTGGGCACAGGATGATTTAGCAACAAGGCCTCTTTCTGCTCCTCTGTTGGTTCTTTCTGCACATGTCTTGCTTCTTCCTGGAATTTTCTTCGTCTTGGTGGACTTCTGTTTCTTTCGACATTTCTTTTGCTTCTTTCTGTGCGTTTTTTCTTTCTTCACATGTCCTACTTCTGTAGGCATAGTTACAAACTAGCATTTGAAAAACCTTTGAAATTCACTGAAAAAACCATAGGTTTCAGGCACGTTATAGTTAGAAATTAACATTTAAAAAACCTTAGAAATTCACAGAAAAAACCATAGGTTTTAGGGAAAGTTATAGTTAGTTGGACATTGCACTCGTACAAAACCCGTGAAATTCCCCCGTTATAGTTAGTTCAGCTAACTAGAACTCGCGCCCCCGCAATGCACTGCTGATGACGTCACATATTACATCACTCATGACATGGTCAGTGACATCACTGATGACATCTCAAATGACATCACTGATGACATCATCCAGTGACTGTGTGTTTCTGTAAAGTTTAAATATGATATATATATATATATATATATATATATATATATATATATATATATATATATATATATATATATATATGGAAAGGCGTATTGAAGAATGAGTGGGTGTAGAAGTGTCTGGATGATTTAGTAGGTGCGTGACTGACTATAAGTGAGTGATTAAACGTGTCTTACTGAATGCATGGGTTAGTGACTAAACTGTGTGAATGTCTGTATCCGTCTGTCTGTTGGTGTGTAAGCGGCTGCATGGGTTTCTGAATAGCTACATGAGTGTCTACATTGGTTGTTGATTGGTTGTCTGAGTATCTGTATGGGTGCCTGAGTGTTTGTGTGGGTGGGGTGTGTGTGACTCTGTGCATAGATGTGTGAGTGGGTGATTCACTGGGTGCATGGTTTCAAGAGTGCATCTGTGATGGACTGTATGGGTGGGTGAGTGTGTGTATGGGTGTGTTAGTGAGTGAATGTATATCTCAGTGGTACATGTGTGAGTAACTACATATGTGAAAAGCAGGATATATGTGTGTTGGAGTATACAAATGACTATAAGTGAGAGTGTGTGATTGTGAGTGGTTGTATGGATGAGTGTGTGCTTGTATCAGTGATTGTATAAGAGTGTAAGAATGTGGTAGTATTTGTATGAGTAAGTGAGCTGGTGTGTGTATAACTGTATCGGTGAGTAAATGGCTGTGTGATTAATTATTTGCGTGATTGACTAGGTGTGTGAGTACCTCTATGGATGAGTGGCAGTGTGTAAGTTTCTATATAAGTGTATGAGTGCATATGATAGTCCTGTACTGAGTGACCATAAGTATGAGTGACTGTACGGGTGAGTGGATGTGTGTGTAGACCTAAGAATCAGTGAGTGGGTATGTAGTTATTGGTATTGGAGTGTCTGGTTTTTAGAATGGCAGTCTGTATTTTAGAGTGGGTGTATCAAAGGTTATATTCTGGTGTGAGGAGGTGCATCAGATTTTCATGTGGATGATGTCATCAGTGATGTCATTTGAGATGTCATCAGTGATGTCATCAGTGATGTCACTGACCATGTCATGAGTGATGTAATATGTGACGTCCTCAGCAGTGCATTGCGGGGGCGCGAGTTATAGTTAGCTGAACTAACTATAACGGGGGAATTTCATGGGTTTTGTACGAGTGCAATGTCCAACTAACTATAACTTTCCCTAAAACCTATGGTTTTTTCAGTGAATTTCTAAGGTTTTTTAAATGTTAATTTCTAACTATAACGTGCCTGAAACCTATGGTTTTTTTCAGTGAATATATATATAATATATATATATATATATATATATATATATATATATATATATATTCGAGGCATATGAGCTGCAGATTGTATACTTTTGCATAGATCGCCATCTGGTGTTGGGCTCGGATGTTTGCACTATGTTTTTGTCTTGGAAGAAGTCTTTGTAGTCACGAGGCAGGTGACTCCTCCTTACTTCGACAGTGCGCATGGGCATCGGCTCCATCCCAGATAATTTTTTTCCGCCATCGGGTTCGGATGTGACTTGCTGCGCTCCGGGTCGGTGTCGTTATCATTTGTGATCGTCGGGCTCGACGCCACGAGATGTCCCGAGGAACCGGTTCCATTCCGGACATCTTCCATCCAGGCCCCGACAGCCTTCCGCAAGAACAGGAGGAACAGGTCTCTGTCTCCGAAGCAGATGACACTGACGCCGAAGACAGTCACCCCAGCTCAGCGGTCCGAGACCCCTGCCCTACCCACGCCCATACCAAAGGCTCCGGTAACACCTTCGCCTCAGGGCCCAAGTCCACACCGAACAAAAATTTCGGACGCCCCGCCCTTGGGCCCTGCTACGAAAGACAAAGACGAGCCTTCCGGCTCTGACTCTAGCCAGCCACTCGGTCCCGAAAAAACACCCTCGGCACCGAAAACTAAGCCCTCCGAGATGCCGCGCCCTCCTCCTTCGGCACCAGAAAAACATTCGGCACCGAAACAGCTAAAGGACCCTTCGACACCGAAGACCTCGGAGCCAAAACCATTGAAGGAGAAATCTTCCACAGCTAAACCACCGAAACAAAAACCTCCGGAGCCGAAACACTCCGCACCGAAGGGTTCGGAGCCGGAAAAAGCTTCTAAACCGGACACTGTTCCTAAACAGCCAAAGACTGTTTCTAAAGAAAAAGCTTCGGCACCGAAGAGTAGCATCGGATCCGAAGAACTTTTTGTCCCAAATCCAAAACAGACAACCATCCGTATACACCCAAAGACTGGTCATATGGTTACTACACAACCTACAAAGAGGAAACCAGAACATTTGCAATATTCACCTGTTCCTCCAAAGAAGATACACATGGGCACTAATACTTCACCACCTCCTTCACCACCTCCTCCACCCATTAACCCTAATTTACTGATTTCTCCAGAACACACTGTCCCACTACCACAACCCGAGGATAGTGATGATGGGGATGGGCAAGGGCATGACACTATAGTCCCATTAGATATTGATGATACTGATGATCCACCACAGGATCCAGATCCATGGCTTGACTATAATACCGATCCTGATTTACACAACGACGCGGATCTTTATCCCTCAAAACCATCCCCACCAGACGACAATGTAGGTTTTGCCCAACTAATAGAGCCGCAACATACCACGGGGTAAATTTACACTCAGACCCTGTAGAGGAGGATTTTCTCTTAGAGACCTTTGATCAACCACAAAAATCGGTACATGTCCTACCAATGCTGAAAGGTCTACTTAAACACGCTCCAGAAGTGTTGAAAGACCCGGTGAGGGCTAGGGTTCTTAACCCCAGAATAGATAAAAAGTACAAAGCAGCTCCCAGTGACCCCATATACATTAAGGGTCAACTCCCTTTAGATTCCCTGGTCGTAGCTAATGCACGTAAAAGGGCAAATTCTCAGGGGTCAGGTGACACCCCACCGCCAGACAAGGAGTCTAAATTATTAGACGCATCAGGCAAACATATAGCGTCTCAAGCTGCAAACTGTTGGAAAATAGCCAACACACAAGCCCTCTTGGCAAGATACGACAGGGCTCACTATGATGAGCAGGAAAAGCTCATTCAACACTTACCTCAACAATACAAGGACAAGGCCAATGACCTCATACAGGAAGGCAAACTAATCACAAACACATCCATCAAGTGTGCGCTAAACGCAGCAGACACCTCGTCCCGCGCAGTAAATACTAGTGTTTTACTACGCAGATATGCCTGGCTCAGGATATCTGGCTTTAAACAAGAAGTGCAGACCAGTATCCTTAATCAGCCCTTTGACCACGAGCACCTCTTTAGCCCTGCAGTGGACACATCCTTAGAAAAGATCAAGAAGGACACGGAGACCGCTAAGTCTATGGGAGCCTTGCAGTCATCTTCTACTAGAGGCTCCTTTCGACGCTCCTTTTACAGAGCAGGCTCAAAAACAAATACACCAGAACACCCATCCTCATCCTACAAAAGCCCCAATCAGAGCTCTTTTTCCAAAGGATAATCTAGGGAAGGTTACAGGGGTAACAACAACCAGGGCAGAGGCAGGGGTAATAACACCCGCAGCTCCCCTAATACCAAGCAGTGACTTTCCTGCACTTGCCCCCCTCCCCCCCGATCATCCCACTCCTGTCGGGAGACGTCTCTCACAGTTCCTGCCTGTCTGGAATTCCATCAGAACAGACAAGTGTGTAAGACAAATTATCCAGTATGGTTATTGCCTGGAACTCACTTCTACCCCTCCAAACATTCCTCCCAGACAGCGTCCAATGTCATCAGAACACCTAACGCTTCTCAAACAAGAGGTTCTTGCACTATTACAAAAACATGCAATAGAGCCATTTCCCGTGCCTCATCAAGGCACAGGAGTCTACTCCCTCTATTTTCTAATTCCAAAAAAGGACGGCTCGCTCAGGCCTATACTAGACCTCAGACCACTAAACTTTTACATCCAATCAGACCACTTCCACATGGTCACTCTCCAACAGGTGCTTCCACTACTTCAGCAAGGCGACTTTCTCTCCTCTATAAATCTAAAGGACGCCTACTTCCATATTCCAATTTATCCCGCTCACAGGAAATATCTCAGGTTCATGGTAGATGGTCAACACTACCAATTCAAAGTTCTCCCATTCGGAGTCACCACAGCACCCAGAGTCTTTACCAAATGCCTCGCAGTGGTGGCAGCCCATTTAAGAAGACAGCACATTCATGTCTTCCCTTATCTGGACGACTGGCTCATAAAAGAGAAATCACACAACAGCTGTGTCCAACATACACACAGCACAATTCAACTACTTCACAGTTTGGGATTCACAGTAAACCTCGACAAATCCCATCTCCAACCGTCCAGCACACAACAATACTTAGGGGCTGCAATAAACACTTCCAAAGCTCTAGCATATCCCAATCCAGTCAGGATAAGCACTATCAAAGCTCTAGTCCAAAGATTTCAGCCTCAACACTCACTACCAGCGTGAGCTTTCATGCAATTAATAGGGATGATGGCCTCTTGCATTCTCCTCGTCCCTTATGCAAGACTCCAGATGCGTCCCTTACAGGAGTGTTTGGCACGTCAGTGGAACCAGGCTCAACGTCAGCTGACAGATCTGGTGTTGGTAGAGGACCGCACCCATCGCTCCCTGCAGTGGTGGAACACTCAAAACTTTTCCAAAGGGCGGTCGTTCCTCGACCCGATCCCACAGGCAGTGCTAACACTTATTGCTCACCGGCTGGGGAGCTCATCTCCAAATCCATACCATTCAGGGTATATGGACCCCCCCAACAAAGACAATTCCACATCAACTACCTGGAATTATTAGCAATCTTCCTAGCGTTGAAATCGTTTCAGCTACACCTCCTAGGGAAAGCTGTCCTGGTCCGTACAGACATGACAGCCATGTATTACATACAAAAGCAAGGGGGAACACACTCCCTACAGCTTTCACAACTAGCTCAAAGCATATGGAGATGGGCCATTCCGCAAAACATATATCTCCTTGCAGAACACCTCCCAGGAGTACACAATCAGATCGCAGATCTGCTCAGCCGTCAAACACAACAGATCCACGAATGGGAACTTCATCCTCAAGTTCTTCTTCCATTCTTTCATATGTGGGGACACCCAGAAATAGATCTGTTCACCACACATCAAAACGCAAAATGCCCAAACTTCGCGTCCAGGTATCCACACCCATTGTCCAAAGGCAATGCGCTATGGATGAACTGGTCAGGCAAATTTGCTTACGCTTTTCCGCCTCCCACTCATTCAGTTAGTGGTTCGGAAACTCAAACAGCATTCCCTCACAATGATCCTCGTTGCTCCAACATGGGCAAGACAACCATGGTTCACAACCCTATTGGAACTATCAGTAGTTCCTCATCAAAAACTACGCCTCTCACCCAGGCTTCTCGCTCAGAACCATGGAGAGATGAGACATCCAGATCCCAATCAACTCAACCTTGCGATCAGGCACCTGAGATCCTAGAGTTTGGCTACCTTAACCTCCCCCCAGACTGTATGAACGTTATTAAAGAGACTAGACGTCCTACCACCAGGGCATGCTATGCAGCAAAATGGAAACGATTTGTCATTTATTGTACACACGACAAAATCAACCCACTAGATGCTTCCATTCAGAACATCATCTGTTACCTCTTGCATCTACAACAATGTAACCTAGCATATACATCTATTAGGCTACATCTAACTGCCATAGCAGCCTATCTACAAAACAGACAACACTTGTCTTTGCTTCGAGTTCCCGCTATCAAAGCTTTTATGGAAGGACTTAAAAGAATAATTCCACCAAGAGTTCCACCCTCTCCGGTGTGGAACCTAAACATTGTCCTTACCTGACTCATGGGTCCCCCTTTTGAGCCTCTCCACAGATGCGAACTACAGTTCCTCACTTGGAAAGTGGCCTTTTTAATCGCGATCACATCTCTCAGAAGAGTTAGTGAACTCCAGGCATTAACCATACAAGAACCATTTTTACAAATCCATCATAAAGTGGTTCTTAGGACTAACCCAAAATTTTTACCCAAAGTAGTATCTGCCTTCCATCTCAACCAGTCTGTTGAACTTCCAGTGTTTTTCCCTCAACCAGACTCAGGGCAGAACGAGCTCTACACACCTTAGATGTTAAAAGAGCAATACTCTACTACATTGAGAGAACAAAATCCTTTAGAAAAACCAAACAACTCTTTGTGGCTTTCTCCCCACCTCATAAGGATAATCCCATATCCAAAGCAGGGATTGCAAGGTGGATTGTTAAATGCATACAAATATGCTACATCAAAGCCAAACGCACATTAACCATTCCCCCTAGAGCTCATTCTACACGCAAACTAGGGGCTTCTATGGCATTCTTAGGGAACATTCCCCTAGATGACATATGCAAAGCAGCAACTTGGGCTACACCACACACCTTCACAAAACACTATTGTGTAGACGTGCCGGCAAAACAAAAAGCTAGTGTGGGCCAGGCTGTATTAAAGACACTATTTCAAACTACTGCAATAGATACAGGTAGCCACCGCTAAGGAGGTAACTGCTGTATAGTCTATGCAAAAGTATACAATCTGCAGCTCATATGCCTCAAACGGAAAATGCTACTTACCAGTATGCATCTGTTCTTGGCATGTAGAGTTGCAGATTTGTATATGCCCACCCGCCTCCCCAGATACCTCTATCTGTTCCAGTATTATCTTAATTAGATACATTACACATGGACATCTTTCTACTTCTCACTACTCCATTGTAACCCTGCATGGCAAAAACAATCTGGGGATGGAGCCGATGCCCATGCGCACTGTCGACCTAAGGAGGAATCACCTGCCTCGTGACTACAAAGACTTCTTCCAAGACAAAAACAAAGTGCAAACATCCGAGCCCAACACCAGATGGCGATCTATGCAAAAGTATAAAAATCTGCAGCTCTACATGCCAAGAACAGATGCATACTGGTAATTAGCATTTTCCATAGTATACATATAGTTAGGAGGGAAACACACCATCAAATACTTAAGTACATATGAATATATATATATATATATATATATATATATATATATATATATATATATATATATATATATATATATGCTCTCTTTACCACAAACTTACACCGGTGTTAAAGGTAAGACGGGGTTTTTTTTTTCCTCTACAGAGCACATAACGGCCTCTTTTAAACCCAGTCACACAAGACATTAACGCATACCAACTCCCTCCTCCATTCACCACTACGGTGCTTCACAACCCTGTTTTACAACAGGGATGATTCCACAATCCACCCCAAACGGGGCCTGCACATAGAAGGCACTATACACGCTTCTTACACATACCGGTCAACTTCTAATAAGGGAATAAGTTTCACACAAGAAAACATACTATCACTAAATACAAGTGCATATCTTAAGACGCTACACAGCATCTTTACATCACACAGCATATTTGTACAACACAACAAGGTGTTTACAACAACAACAGAAGCAAGTCATTTCATCGCACACACGTTTATTGGGTGTGGCGACCCAAAAGGTGAGTCAGCTCCTACACAGAGACTAATCTTCACACCATAAGGGAGCCGGCAACTCTTCCAGGGCAGTTGACCGCGTCTTCCAAATCTATCACATAAGGTCGGTAACTCAGGTTGACCGTGACCTTTAGGGACACCGTAAGGGAGCCAGCAACTCTTCCAGAGTCGTCGACCGCAAGTTCCAAAGGTATCCCATATGGCCGGCTACTGAGGTAGACTGCGACCATTAAATTTGCCACAAAGTAAAGGGTTAACACCCTACCAACACATAAAACACCTATGCACAACAAGGGGGAAAATATTAATCACCTTGAAACATATGGTATAACAATCCGGGTTAACAGACACAAACATAAGGCCCATCTCACATCTGGTCCACCAGATTGGGCCGCCTACTGAAACAGATGTACTCCTGATAATACAACAATAACACAGCCCTTTACTAGGTTGTTTTTCACGTACAACAGCTATTAACCTGCATAAAGCTGATTGAAAACTTTACAGGGTGCATTTTTTCTTTGCAAGCTGCATTACTACATTATAAATGGTGCACAAAGTCTGCACACAACACACATTTGTTACTGTAGCTCTCACTTGCATATTACCAAGGGCGCTCTATACCAATAGGGATATGCATGAGCCCACGAAAAAATGGGAGCCCATTCGAAAACAGTTGGCCATGTGCCCACGGCGCACACTACACATTAAGGGCCGTAACCCAGATTCAAAGGCCAGGGGTCACTGAGGTCCCACTGAGGTCCCATGGATACAGAAGGAGCACACCCTTCAACCACAACCCAGAGCTATCACCATGGCTACCACCAAAATAGCTCCAAACCCACAGAAGGAATAAAACGGAGGTGACGCCAAAGCATGCATACACGTATGTAAGCATACCCACAGCACACATGCATATGTACATACGTATACATGACCATGTCAACAGCTTTGGTATACATTGTGGGTTGAGTACTCCACGTATGGGAATATATACAGGCATATGTACGCCAGTACGTGTGTTTGTATGTGTGTGTGTGTGTGTGTGTGTGTGTGTGTGTGTGTGTGTGTGTGTGTGTGTGTGTGTGTGTGTGTGTGTGTATGTATATGTGTATGTATGTGTGTGTATATACATGCAAGCAGTGCCCATCCACAGCATCTCATCCGCAGCATCCCATACGGGGAAATGTTGAGGTTGAGACGCATTTGTAGTACTGATCAGGATCTGTTGTTGGCCCAAACAGACAGTAAACTCAGATTTATAGATAGAGGTTACACTACAACATGCATTGATAAGGCAATTGCTAAAAGCAGAGCCAGATCAAGAGGCACCTTATTGTCTGCTTCCACACAAGCCTCCTGCACCACAATTGCCAATGCGACAATTCAAACAGCTAATGATTTTAGATTTATTCTCAGGTTTAACAAGCAAGAAAAAAATGTGAGGAAATTGATAATGAGAAATTGGCCCTTAGTTCTTAGTGATCAAATCATAGGGCCTACACTTCCCAGAAAACCGTCAATCACATACAGCAGGTCAAGATCCATGAAAGATCTTTTAGTCCATAATGATCTCAGCATTTTTAATCCTGGTTCTTGGTTAGTCCAAAGAAAGGGGTTTTACAAATGTAAAACATGCAAGGCGTGCCAATTTGGCTGCAATAAGACAACCTACACAACCCCTTTTAGCCAGGAAGAATACCCGATCAATGTGGCTCTCAATTGTAAATCTGAATATGTAGTCTACGTGCTGGAGTGCCCTTGTGGGCTCCAATATATTGGAAGCACGATACTGCAGGGACACAAGAGGGTACTCCAACACATTAGGGCCATAAAAAATCAGGATCAGAATTACCCAGTTGCCAGACACTTTAGCGAGGTCCATGGAGCAGATCCTAGCGGTCTACAATACTATCTCATAGATACAGTACCCCGAAGAAAAGAGGGGGAGATAGAGAAAGACATCTTAGACTGCTAGAGGCTCAGTACATCATTAACCTCGATACCAAACAACCAAAAGGTCTGAATGCTACGGAGGAGTTACACACTTGCCTTTAATAACTATACATCAGTTTTTATCATATTTGTTTTGCCCAGTAGTAAACATGACACAGCAACTTAAATGACACTTGTTGCTTAGTGAAGGTTTGCTCTTCTAAATGAATAGATTAACATCCTAATCAGTTTTCTTGCTGCTTGTTAAAAAACATTTTCCTTGTCCAATGCTGCTAATTTTAGATTTAGACATTACAATTTTACAAATTTGTTTTTATTGTAGATTTCACACACAGGGTTAGGTAGTTTTTTACATTAGGTTTTTAGGATTGTATACATGGGTTTTTAGCACTTTTTTTAGAGGAGATTATATACACTTTATTAATAGCAGGTGTTAAGTAGACAGATATTCAAAACAATTGGTGCTATGTGGCATTCAAGCCGGTATTTTTATATTTGGATTTTTTAACAACTACCTAAATCCTTTATTTCTTACCTCAGTATTATTATTCAAAACCAGATGTTAATGAGAGGCAATGTTTACACATCATACGGAAAATAGCACATTTTATAGCTAACTGAATGCTTTGATGGTAGACACATTGTCTCTATGTTTATGTATAATGACACAGCCTTGAAACAATTGTGTATTACACATTGAAAATTATATTGGAATTGTAACAGGCTTCAATCAAAACACATCACCTGGTTTAATATAAATAACTGTTTATATTTTGTCTATATCTATGCATTTTAACTTAAACACCTGTCACTTTAAAAATTTCACTAGCAAAAAGTATTAAAAAATCCACTTACCTGACAGAGCGTGTCATGTGATCAAGGCCCAGGCAGGGCTGAAACGCGTCATGGCTGTAGAGGTGTTTGGGGAACAATAAAAAGACACTGCCAAGATTACATGTGGTCCGTGCTCCGTTTTTTGAAAGAATCAAGCTACAGCGGAGTTTTCTGGATATAGATATATATATATATATATATATATATATATATATATATATATATATATATATATATATATATTCCAATGAAAAAGAGAGTTGCTTTCACGCCGCCTCTGGCCTCGCAACGCCGGTGCCGTCGATGGAAGCAACCACCATCAGCAATTATTGGATACAGATCCACTCCAGACAAGGAAATGAAAAGACGGCACACCAAGTGAATGTCTCACACAGATCTTTATGTGCAAGAGAACGACGCGTTTCAGCAATAAGCCTTTGTCAAGTTTTTAGTTTAGTGCTCAATCCCCCATAGAAATAACGTGGATAAACAAAGAACATGGAAGACAGACTATCGAAAAAAGACTTGCATATACAAAGGTCATGAGATATAAAAAATACAAATTGCACGTGCATGATATTTTACAATTAACAATGACCTGTAAACGTATGTATGTACAATACTGAATAATCAGAATTCTTTCATTCAGATAATTTCATTCCATGTGATGATTTAACATTAGTTCCGTTACGCCACGACAGGTGTTGGAATAACCCAAAGTGCAAATAAATATTGAATGTTTAAAACCGCACTTACACAGCAATGCAGATAGTTACGTCAATAAACAGAACTTCAATGGAAGTTACAAAAAGGCCACATCCATAAGTTATAGGGGCAGATCCTGCTGCTCAGAGAATAATAAGGAAAATTCCTTAGAATTTTCAAAAAGTGGAAAAAGGAACTACATACGGGGCAAATGCCCCACAAACATCTAAACTCTCAATCAAATAGGTTGATAGTATACAGCTCCACAGTTATAATAAACATGTAGGAGCAACCAGACGTTGAGCCATGTAGAACCTTAAGAATCATAAGACAATCAAGGACAAATGTCCAACCATCCAGACTGTAACATGCTGCAATTAAAAGAAGTGCCTAAAGATATGTCACAAATGAAGAGTGAGACCAAGAACTAAGTGAAATAGAAAATAAGGGGCTTATATACAATCAGTCAGATGAGTGGGAAAATGGCAAGTTGACATCCTATTCAGTTTATGTGAGTTGTCAATTCTTCACTAGTGTTCAAACCAAAAGGAATACGGGTATTAAGATCGATGATATATCTAGATTCTAGTACTCGTAATTGCTTCTCTCTATCCCCCCCTCGAGTTTGTTTTAAAATAGTCAATTCCCACAATCTTAAGATGATACTTATTGCTATCATGTTTGGCCTGGAAATGCCGGGCCACAGGGTAATTCAGGTCATTATTGGTGATAGCACGAAGATGTTGTAATATTCGCTGTTTTAATGGTAGTTTGGTGCTCCCAATATACCGGAGCCCACAAGGACATTCTAGTAGGTATACCGTGAACTCAGTATTACAAGTAATAAACTTGCGAATATATCTAACATTGCCATCACTTGTAGTGTAACTTTTATGACTTTTGCCATTGTTACATGCTTTACAGGACCCACAAGGGTAGTAGCCCTCCAATTTTTATTCAACCAATTGGGCGGTGGTGTGGGTTCCTGATAACTATGTACTAGGGAATCTCTTAGAGATCTTGGTCGTCGATATGTGACCTGAGGAGTGACTCCAATAGAACTGCCTATTATGGGATCAGTGAGTAAGAGATTCCAATGTTTTCTTAAAAGACGCTTTATATGTAAAGATCTTTTATTATATGTGGTAATCATCCTAGGTCGATTATCACTACTTTGCGTCTTACCCCTTCTGTTCTTAAAGAGGATATCAGTTTGTTTTACCCCTTCCAGTTTTTTACTCGCCTGATACAGTATTTTATTAGAGTAACCTCGCTGTGCAAATCTATCCTTGATGTTAATTTGTTCCTTACGATATGACTCATCATCACTACAAGTACGGCGGGCTCTAATGAGCTCACCATATGGTATGCTATTGATGAGGGTTGCTGGATGATGGCTTGCAGCATGTAATGTGCTGTTACCTGCTGTCTTTTTTCAGTACAGGGAAGTTTGTATTTTGTTATCTTCAATTTTAATTGCCACATCCAGGAATTCACAATGTGAATTACTGATAGTACAGGTGAAACTGAGATTAAGTTCGTTAGTCTCCAGAGTATTAGTAAATTCCCTGGCACTGTGCTCATCACCATCCCAAATAAGGAACAGATCATCAATATATCTGATCCAAATTGGGATGTGTTCGGTGAATCCATCATTTTGTTCTGTCCAAACTACTTGCTCCTCCCACCAGCCCAGAAAAAGATTCGCTAGACTGGGGGCGAAGCAAGTACCCATCGCTACACCTGACTTTTGCCTGTATACCGTATCCTCAAACAAAAAGATGTTCTGCTCCATACAGAACAGTATCATAGCTCCTAGCATATTGGTATGATCCAATAATGATAGTGATCTCCCTTTCAGAAAGTACATACACGCTTCTACACCTTTCCTCTGATCGATACATGTGTAAAGAGAACACACATCCAAAGATATAAGGAAAGTGCTCTCCCATTTGATATCATGTATCCTTTTTAGGAAATCAGTGCTGTCACGACAGTATGACCTGAGGTTGGTCACGATGGGTGCTAGAAAGGAATCAAGGAAGATAGAAGTATTTTCAAGGAGTCCCCCATTAGATGACACACTGGGTCTCCCTGGTGGTCTAGTGGGATGTTTATGTATTTTCGGCAGTAGGTATAGACAGGGTATGCGGGGATGATCATTTTTCAAGAACAAGTATTCATCATAACTCATTAAACATTTTGTCCACCAATCTTTAAGCATTCCATGATATACATTTATGGTGTCTCTATACAAGTTCCATGAAATTTGTTCATAACAGGATCCGTCGCTTAGCTGACTAAGGGCTTAATTTCTATAGTATTCTGCATCCATCAGAACAATATTGCCACCCTTGTCACTGGGCTTTATCATTATGCTGGAATCTTCAGTTAATTTTTTAAGGGCAGCACGTTGTTTCTGTGTCAAATTGTCCCTGCTTCTCATTTTATGATCGTTCCGCATCAGTGTCAATTCATGAATTATCACAGAATTAAAAGCCTCAATGTTGTCATGGTGGACATTCGGATGGAACCTTGATTTGGGTTTGAAGCCACTATTCATAGATTCATCCACTGTGAAACCTATTTGTCTCAATATTTCACTTGTGTCCTGTTGTTGCCCTTCACTAGGAGAGTCATCTTCTAATGAATGTAAGGTCAATTGATTGTCTTATGATTCTTAAGGTTCTACATGGCTCAACGTCTGGTTGCTCCTACATGTTTATTATAACTGTGGAGCTGTATACTATCAACCTATTTGATTGAGAGTTTAGATGTTTGTGGGGCATTTGCCCCGTATGTAGTTCCTTTTTCCACTTCTTGAAAATTCTAAGGAATTTTCCTTATTATTCTCTGAGCAGCAGGATCTGCCCCTATAACTTATGGATGTGGCCTTTTTGTAACTTCCATTGAAGTTCTGTTTATTGACGTAACTATCTGCATTGCTGTGTAAGTGCTGTTTTAAACATTCAATATTTATTTGCACTTTGGGTTATTCTAACACCTGTCGTGGCGTAACGGAACTAATGTTAAATCATCACATGGAATGAAATTATCTGAATGAAAGAATTCTGATTATTCAGTATTGTACATACATATGTTTACAGGTCATTGTTAATTGTAAAATATCATGCACGTGCAATTTGTATTTTTTATTTTTTATATCTCATGACCTTTGTATATGTAAGTCTTTTTTCGATAGTCTGTCTTCCATGTTTTGTTTATCCACGTTATTTCTATGGGGGATTGAGCACTAAACTAAAAACTTGACAAAGGCTTTTTGCTGAAACGCGTCGTTCTCTTGCACATAAAGATCTGTGTGAGACATTCACTTGGTGTGCCGTCTTTTCATTTCCTTGTCTGGAGTGGATCTGTATCCAATAATTGCTGATGGTGGTTGCTTCCATCGACGGCACCGGCGTTGCGAGGCCAGAGGCGGCGTGAAAGCAACTCTGTTTTTCATTGGAGTATTCATTTAAAACGCTGCTCGGCCGCCCCAGTACGCATTGGACGTTGAATATACCTGCTATACGAGCGATAAGAGACACTGTGCTGACCCAAGCTGGATCGGGTTCTGAGATCTGACGAATGCTGATCCCGACCAGATTTTACCGGATTCCATCATAAGTTTGTGTGGCCCGGTGAGGAAACAATTTGCATCGATGGACGCGCACAATTGAGTCTGTGCAATATGGCCGTTACCCAAAGGTGATCGTGAACCGGCAACAACATAGCCCGACGAGAACCTAGGCTGCATGATCGATTGAACTGCGCATTACAGACTCACAGCGTCGAGGGCTGCTGATTCCGGTAAGGAATTTATCTGGGGTCTTCGCTAATTATATAGTACGTCGTAGAACTATATTTTTGCTAAGAAGCCGGTGTCTCTCGCACCAGCAGTGTCAAACATTATTTGCAAATTCATTTGTGATATCTAAATATCTTTGATCTGGGGCAAATGCATCACGGGTACTATTTAGGCACTCGTGTCGAGTGAAACACACGTTTGGATTGGGGTCAATACAATCTAATAACTATGAATGAATGGGAAAAGGAAAGGCAAGCTATCGCTATCTCCCTTTTCAATGAAGTTAAATCCAACTGAACGGATTTCAAAATCAACAATTGTCTCAACCACACAGGAATCATCTCTATCACAGATTTTGGCTACGTTGGAGAAATTATCCAGGCGTGAAATAAATAAATGGTGGGAGGTTACTTCTCTTACCAACTATGTGGAAGTAGGTCGAGTCCCAAGAGGGCTTAGGATTTCTATTGTACCCACCTACGAAAACCCCAATCCGGATCTTCTAAACGAATGGGCACAATATATGGCCAAAACATGCAAAAGGATGCTTGAAATGCTGATCAAGTATGCCCAAATTGATTTGGATCAAACACGCCTAGAATTAGCCAAGGTAAAAGAAGATTTGGACAAACACAAATCAGAAAGTGTTGTGATTAATTTCTTGAAAGGTCTGGAAGTCCGTCTTAAATCCTATGAGGACACTATCAAAATAAAAAACGCAAATTCTTGCGAGACAAAAAGGACTATACTGAAGGCCGAATATTGACCTACGCAAAAGATTCGATTGGGCACAAAGAGACGTCCGAGTTATCCAACAGCAGATACAACAGGAAGCGGTAACCACCGACTCTAGCTCTGATATCAGCTCAGACTCTGATCGCCAGGCGGTCCCTTTAGGCTCACGCCCTCTCACGTTCCTACACGAGTTCCAAATATTGAAAAAGAAAAAAGAGAAAAAGGATTCAAAGGCACAGGGACCAACCGAGAAGAAGGGACGCGGAAGAGGACGAGGAAGAGGGCGAGGCAAAAGAAAAGCAAGAGGCTCAAACGAACATTCAGAGTGAAACAAAGACACGGTGGGCGCACAAAAAATTATAGGATGTCATTCAAAGAACCAGAATATGGTGGATGAAAAAACTGTCATCAATCTATCGGCAAGGACATTGACCAACGAAGAGGAGTCTCTACTCAGACTGGGTTTATCATTCTGCCCAACACAAGATATGAATTACGTTGATGCTCGTATTGATTTATTCCGCTACGTAAGGAAATTAAAACTGATGAAATTGCACAAAATATTAAATACTTCAACTGATGTAGTTGACAATAGAGGAGGACAAAATAACGACAGATTGGAAATTTCATCTCCTTTCACGCTGCAAGACATTGATTCTATCCTGACCTTACATTCATTAGAAGATGACTCTCCTAGTGAAGGGCAACAACAGGACACAAGTGAAATATTGATACAAATAGGTTTCACAGTGGATGAATCTATGAATAGTGGCTTCAAACCCAAATCAAGGTTCCATCCGAATGTCCCCCATGACAACATTGAGGCTTTTAATTCTGTGATAATTCATGAATTGACACTGATGCGGAACGATCATAAAATGAGAAGCAGGGACAATTTGACACAGAAACAACGTGCTGCCCTTAAAAAATTAACTGAAGATTCCAGCATAATGATAAAGCCCAGTGACAAGGGTGGCAATATTGTTCTGATGGATGCAGAATACTATAGAAATGAAGCCCTTAGTCAGCTAAGCGACGGATCCTGTTATGAACAAATTTCATGGAACTTGTATAGAGACACCATAAATGTATATCATGGAATGCTTAAAGATTGGTGGACAAAATGTTTAATGAGTTATGATGAATACTTGTTCTTGAAAAATGATCATCCCCGCATACCCTGTCTATACCTACTGCCGAAAATACATAAACATCCCACTAGATCACCAGGGAGACCCATTGTGTCATCTAATGGGGGACTCCTTGAAAATACTTCAATCTTCCTTGATTCCTTTCTAGCACCCATCGTGACCAACCTCAGGTCATACTGTCGTGACATCACTGATTTCCTAAAAAGGATACATGATATCAAATGGGAGAGCACTTTCCTTATGATATCTTTGGATGTGTGTTCTCTTTACACATGTATCGATCAGAGGAAAGGTGTAGAAGCGTGTATGTACTTTCTGAAAGGGAGATCACTATCATTAATGGATCATACCAATATGCTAGGAGCTATGATACTGTTCTGTATGGAGCAGAACATCTTTTTGTTTGAGGATACGGTATACAGGCAAAAGTCAGGTGTAGCGATGGGTACTTGCTTCGCCCCCAGTCTAGCGAATCTTTTTCTGGGCTGGTGGGAGGAGCAAGTAGTTTGGACAGAACAAAATGATGGATTCACCGAACACATCCCAATTTGGATCAGATATATTGATGATCTGTTCCTTATTTGGGATGGTGATGAGCACAGTGCCAGGGAATTTACTAATACTCTGGAGACTAACAAACTTAATCTCAGTTTCACCTGTACTATCAGTAATTCACATTGTGAATTCCTGGATGTGGCAATTAAAATTGAAGATAACAAAATACAAACTTCCCTGTACCGAAAAAAGACAGCAGGTAACAGCACATTACATGCTGCAAGCCATCATCCAGCAACCCTCATCAATAGCATACCATATGGTGAGCTCATTAGAGCCCGCCGTACTTGTAGTGATGATGAGTCATATCGTAAGGAACAAATTAACATCAAGGATAGATTTGCACAGCGAGGTTACTCTAATAAAATACTGGATCAGGCGAGTAAAAAACTGGAAGGGGTAAAACAAACTGATATCCTCTTTAAGAACAGAAGGGGTAAGACGCAAAGTAGTGATAATCGACCTAGGATGATTACCACATATAATAAAAGATCTTTACATATAAAGCGTCTTTTAAGAAAACATTGGAATCTCTTACTCACTGATCCCATAATAGGCAGTTCTATTTGAGTCACTCCTCAGGTCACATATCGACGACCAAGATCTCTAAGAGATTCCCTAGTACATAGTTATCAGGAACCCACACCACCGCCCAATTGGTTGAATAAAAAATTGGAGGGCTACTACCCTTGTGGGTCCTGTAAAGCATGTAACAATGGCAAAAGTCATAAAAGTTACACTACAAGTGATGGCAATGTTAGATATATTCACAAGTTTATTACTTGTAATACTGAGTTCACGGTATACCTACTAGAATGTCCTTGTGGGCTCCGGTATATTGGGAGCACCAAACTACCATTAAAACAGCGAATATTACAACATCTTCGTGCTATCACCAATAATGACCTGAATTACCCTGTGGCCCGGCATTTCCAGGCCAAACATGATAGCAATAAGTATCATCTTAAGATTGTGGGAATTGACTGTATTTTAAAACAAACTCGAGGGGGGGATAGAGAGAAGCAATTACGAGTACTAGAATCTAGATATATCATCGATCTTAATACCCGTATTCCTTTTGGTTTGAACACTAGTGAAGAATTGACAACTCACATAAACTGAATAGGATGTCAACTTGCCATTTTCCCACTCATCTGACTGATTGTATATAAGCCCCTTATTTTCTATTTCACTTAGTTCTTGGTCTCACTCTTCATTTGTGACATATCTTTAGGCACTTCTTTTTAATTGCAGCATGTTACAGTCTGGATGGTTGGACATTTGTCCTTGATTGTCTTATGATTCTTAAGGTTCTACATGGCTCAACGTCTGGTTGCTCCTACATGTTTATTATAACTGTGGAGCTGTATACTATCAACCTATTTGATTGAGAGTTTAGATGTTTGTGGGGCATTTGCCCCGTATGTAGTTCCTTTTTCCACTTCTTGAAAATTCTAAGGAATTTTCCTTATTATTCTCTGAGCAGCAGGATCTGCCCCTATAACTTATGGATGTGGCCTTTTGTAACTTCCATTGAAGTTCTGTTTATTGACGTAACTATCTGCATTGCTGTGTAAGTGCTGTTTTAAACATTCAATATTTATTTGCACTTTGGGTTATTCTAACACCTGTCGTGGCGTAACGGAACTAATGTTAAATCATCACATGGAATGAAATTATCTGAATGAAAGAATTCTGATTATTCGGTATTGTACATACATATGTTTACAGGTCATTGTTAATTGTAAAATATCATGCACGTGCAATTTGTATTTTTTATTTTTTATATCTCATGACCTTTGTATATGTAAGTCTTTTTTCGATAGTCTGTCTTCCATGTTCTTTGTTTATCCACGTTATTTCTATGGGGGATTGAGCACTAAACTAAAAACTTGACAAAGGCTTATTGCTGAAACGCGTCGTTCTCTTGCACATAAAGATCTGTGTGAGACATTCACTTGGTGTGCCGTCTTTTCATTTCCTTGTCTGGAGTGGATCTGTATCCAATAATATATATATATATATGTATATATGTATATATATGTATGTATGTATATATGTATGTGTATATATATATATATATATATATATATATATATGTGTATATATGTGTGTATATATATATATATATATATATATATATATATATGTCCCTGGGTACAAACTAAAAGTGCCCCAAAGACTGCCAGCTCTGCATTACTATACAAACGCACTTTACATATAACAAGGTAAAACCTTCTTTCCTCTCCCCTCAATTGCTCGTAAGGACATGGACAGATCACATAAGACCGTCCACGTTCTGCAATACCATATACAGGGAAAAGGGAGAGCTGACTTCAACACGTCAGCATCATATCCGTAGCGTTTGATGTCGCTACCCAAAGAAATGATCAAACAAAGGATACATACATACTTAAAGCAACCAGGCACCTCGAACAACCCTTAAGTTATATCTACACAAAGCATTAAAGCCGGCCCATTGCATCCAAAAATTTCAAGCAATATACAAGCAGAAGCTAGTGGTTGGTAAAGACCATATTAAATATCAAGATGAATGGGCCTACAAAATATAACTTTTTCAATATACATAAGGTTAACCACTAACGGACAACCTTAAAAAAGGGTTCTTCGGAGTCAAGGCTATAAATGGTTACCACACTCATTAATGCAAATAGGCATAAGAGTGTATATATGTCTATACTCTTCTAAAGTAGAGCTGTTTGCAAGCCTACTATATACACACAACAGGAGGACACATCTTCTCTCAAAGACAAGTGGTACATAACACCATTTTTTGTTTTATATTAGCCTAGGAAGAATAAATACACTTCACTCCATCCTCCACTATCACTGAATACCGCTACACAATCCATGCACATTATGTGAATCTAGAAGACGTCTATGCTGCAAAACGAAACTAGTTACTTACCTGTAACAATAGTTTTGTAGCATAAACTCTTCTAGATTCACATACGACCCTCCCTCCTCCCCTGTGAAGGAGTAAAAAAGTAGCAATATGAAAAAGAGGACAAATAAGACGCATAACATAGTACATAAGTACTGATAGGGGCTAATAAATAGCAAAAGGCTATACGTCTCCTCTTACAGTAGTACATACGTACTATATAAGAACTAAATAATAGCAGATGTGCTACATCTGTCCAATTATAACAATGTGACCTGTTTCAACACAGTCACAACGAGCTACCCACATAGCTCATAAACAAACCAATAAATAACAAATTGTAAAAGCAGAACACATAAGTTACGGTGCTTATTATACTAATCCAAAGGAAATATATACAGCAAAGTTGTTAAGAACAAACAAAGTATAGCTGGGGGAAAAAATAAAATAATAATAATTATATAGCTATAAATGAGTCTGTGTATGTATATGTGTGTATGTATATATGTGTGTGTGTGTGATATATATATATATATATATATATATATATATATATTAATAAATCGCCTTTTAAAGGTTAATTAGTCCCTGCACTCAGCTCAATAAACACATACAAGCAATATTAGACTTATTCAACAATCAAACACAATCTCAAAGCAAAAAGGGGAAAAAATAATCAGAGCTTGCACACACAAAGGGGGTTGTAGCCTCACCACAAGGATCGGGTTTCACAACCATCCAACAGAAAAAAAAAAAAGGAAAAAAAAGCACTTTCTGACTCCAACCACTAGATGGCGGAATATGCACATTATGTGAATCTAGAAGAGTCTATGCTACAAAACTATTGTTACAGGTAAGTAACTAGTTTCGTTCTTTGTATCCTTTGCAAACCGTGTTATGGGAAGACCAGTAACCAAAAACACCATTGCAAGATGGATAGCGTATGCCATAGTTATGCCACAGGCAAGCAGGGCAGGCCTTGCAAGGTGCCCTGCGGGCACACTCAACGAGAAAGAAAGGAGCAACTATTGCCTTTCTAGCTAATACTCCAATTCAAGACATCTGCATGGCTGCAACATGGTCTTCAGTGCACACATTCACAAGACATTACTGTGTGGACATTCAGATGAATAAAGAAGCACAAGTAGGACAAAAGGTCTTACAACATCTATTCACAAACCAAAGCTCCTCTTCCACCCAGCCACCACAAGACTAGCAAACCGCTACAAAGTCTATGCACAGCATGTGAATCCAGAAAAGATTCACGCTGCAAAACGAATAGTTTATTACTTGTCGGTGTAGTTTTGCAGCTTGAAGAATCTTCTGGATTCCCTAGCGAACCCACCCTCCGCCAGGAAGGATGAGAATAGGAGGAGAAAAAAAAATGAATCCGAAGATGGCGACCAAAGGTGGGAGCTTCCGGAGGAAGCCTGTTGACGTCACAGGAGGACACCAAAAGGTGGTATGTCGACGCCCACCAACAACAACAACAACAAAAAAAAAGAAATACTACAATTCCGGACCTAACCACTAGATGGCAGAATAATGCACAGCATGTGAATCCAGAAAATTCTTCAAGCTGAAAAACTACACCAACGGGTAAACTATTAGCTTCTGTTTCTGCTAGTCCTGAAAGCACTCACCAAATCAAAGCAGACTAATCCATTCAGAGACCATATTGGCACACTGAGCTACCACGACTGTCTAGTGCTTTAACTCATTTAGAACACCCTGTCCAGGTAAAAGGGATATATTCTTAACGCATGAGATCCTTGAACCTCGTGGTCTGGCTCCTGAATACTTAGCCTTTGGACATTTGGATTTTCCAGAAGATTGTAGGGATGTCTTGGCACAGGCAAGTCTACAGTCTGCTTCCAAGACAGACCATACTAAATGGAAGTGAGCCTGCATCTGGTTTTGGAGTTAAAGTCCTACATCTATTGTCTGTGCAATCTTATCGTATACTGCTTCAGTGAAAGTGCACCTAGCTGCATCTTGAAATGCAGACATTTTTGCCAGACCAGTTATTCTCCTGAAGAGTCATCAAAGAGTTCATGAAATTCTGTTCGGGTGAAAAGCATTGCTACTCCCTGGGAGCTAACCACTGACCTGAGCCGCTCTTTGACTCCGCCATTTGAACCAGTTTGCAAGGCATAGCTGAAGTTCCGTTTCTGGAGAAGTGTTGCTTCACGCTTTTACTTTTTCCAACATATTGGATGGCCTCAAACCGTGAATAAAAAGTCCTTTCTCTAATTCTTAAAAGACTCGTTGGTCCAGTGCCAAACCCAAAATCTCTAACCAAATAGCCATCAGAGTTCCACTTTCATATTTTAGTAGTGCTCCATTCCTTTCTTCCAAACCACTACAAATTCAGAAAGATCCTTGTACTCCCTAGACATAAGCAAACTTTACCTGGACAAGTCTTATGAGTATAGATAGAAGCATCGAACAGATGTTTGTGGCTTTTGGACATCCTAGGAGAAGCTTTTCTCTCTAGGCAAGGCCTGTGGAGATGGCTGTCTGCATGCATCTTTTTCATTGCTAAAAGGAACTTGGACCTCTGCCCGGAAGAGTCATGGCACACTCCACCACAAGCAGGTCATCAAAAGCAACCTTCTTCACTGGTGTGTCTATGCTCAACATCTGCCGGCTGTGGCAATGAACAGGCACATGCTCACCAAGCATTAAGAAATACTTGGATGAATATACAACGGCTGATTCTTCAATAAGGGAAGCAGTTCTTTACAACCTCTTTTGAACCTGCTTCCTACTGTTCGTGTTTTATACTGTTGGTGATTTTTATTTAAGAATGTAAATCTATGAAATATCCAGTGCTGGAAAAGAAAAATGTTACTTACCTATACCTATTGATCTCCAGTGTTGGTATATTTCTTTGATTCTCATGCCACTCACCCTCTCCTCTGTTCGGAGACTTTTGTTCCCTTTTCCTCATGTGCTTTGAAAATCTGAGCTATGGAGTCCTCTGGGGGAGTGAGATTGCAAGGTGCATTCACCTGTTTGGCTTACGTTTAGGTGCTTTTCAAGACGGTTAATGTGCTACTGAACAAACACTTCTTGGGTTTATGGCCAGCTTAACAATTTGTATTGCTGATTTATAATACCACGGGATTCCCTGCCCGATTATGGGAAATAATTCAAGTATGTTAATCTGTGAAAGATACCAATATTGGGTAACTGTAGGTTCGAGGCATATGAGCTGCAGAATTCACACTTTGTGCATAGATCGCCATCTGGTGTTGGGCTCGGATGCTTGCACCTTGTTGTTGTCTTGGAAGAAGTCTTTTGTAGTCACGAGATAGGTGACTCCTCCCTTGGACGATAGTGCGCATGGGCATCGACTCCATCCGCCATCGGGTTCGGATGTAACTTCTGCGCTCTGGTTCCGTACTGTACTGTTCAAACCTTTTCGACGCGCAAAACATCAAAAACACGACGGTATTGTCTTCGATCGCGTGCTCTTCGACGTGCTCCTCAAATCCTCGATTCCGGTCGTCGACGCGGGCCGCTGGGCCTATGGCTAACGGAAAGGACTCCATTTAAAAAATGCCCCCAGTGTGGAGCTAAATTCCCACACAGCGACCAACACAAGGTCTGTAACCTCTGTCTCTCGCCCAAGCACGAGGAGAATAATTGCCAGGCCTGCGCCTCCTTTCGGTCTAAAAAGACCATCCATGATCGCCGGGCCCGAAGACCCGTTATGGCGCAACGAGCAGCTCCGGTGCCAGAGGACATCTTCAACGAAGGCCCCGATGTCCCGGAGGATGAGTCGGAGGACCTGGAAATCGTTTCCGAGGCAGACGACTCCGACTCAGACGACCACATCACTCCAGGTCAACGAGTGAGTACAACTGCCCCTACCCCACCTGAAAAAAAGAAGGCTCCGGTCAAAACTTGGCCTGCTGGCCCCAGTCGCGACCGAAACAAAGCTTCAGAAGCCCCGCCCCCGGGCCCGGCTCCAAAGATAAAGGACAAGCCTTCCGGCGGCTCGGGACCGAGCAAGCCACATATCACCGCCCCGCAGACACCATCGGCACCGAAGCCGGGAGCTCGTCCTGCTCTCGCAGGCCCCAAAAAACCATCGGCACCGAGCACCTCAGCGCTGAAGGAAAAGGCCTCGGATCCGAAACCAAAATCTTCGGAACCGAAAAAGATTTCCGGCTCCACATGGAAGCCGAAGGATCCAAAAACCCCTTCCAAGGCTCCAGAGCAGAAATCTAAACCCCGCTCGGACCCGAAAAAATCGGCGCCGAAAGCGGTTATCAAACAGGAAGAACTTTTTCGACCGGATCCCATCGATCCGAAACACAAAACTCTGCAAGTGAACCCTAAAACAGGACATGTGATCAATGTTCCACACAACAAGAGAAAATTCGACACCCCACACATACCTGAGGTGCCTGTAAAGAAGAGACTGTGCCACTTCACCTTTACGACCCTCTTCTCCTGTTCTTCCTACTGAACCTTTCTTTTCTCCAAATTCTCCCATACTTCCAACATACTCACCACCACCACCACAGGATGATGATGATTTAGGGGGTGGGGGAGGGGATAATGACCCTTTCATTGACCCTGATGACGACACACACGTACCACAGGACAATTTGGATGATTATGATGACCCAGTAGATCCTCCAGACCTTCCTGATCCCCATGCATACCCCACAAAGCCATCTCCCCCAGATGACAATATTGGCTTTGGTCCGCTTATAGACAGAGCTGCCAACTACCATGGTGTTCAAATGCATTTGGACCCCATAGAGGAGGACTTCCTAATAGACACCTTTGCACCGTCACAAAGGACTGTACAAACTTTACCAATGTTAAAAGGCGTCATTAAACACGCCCAAGACCTATTCAAAGACCCCGTAAGGGCTAGAATTCTGAATCCCAGAATTGACAAAAAATATAAACCCGCTCCCAATGATCCCACCTACATCAAGGGTCAACTTCCTTTAGATTCTCTAGTGGTGACCAACGCAAGAGAACGTGCCAACTCTCAGACCTCCGGTGATGCTCCACCTCCGGACAAAGAGTCTAAATTATTGGATGCTTCGGGCAAACGAGTTGCTGCCCAAGCAGCTAATAACTGGAGGATAGCCAATGCGTAGGCATTACTTGCCAGGTATGATAGGGCTCATTATGACCAGCTGGAAACCCTATTGCAGCATTTGCCTGATCAATATAAGACCAAGGCCAATGATTTGATTCAGGAGGGAAAATTGATAACTAATGCATCAATCAAGTGTGCCCTCGATGCAGCAGACACCGCATCTAGGTCCATTAACACTAGTGTGTTACTGAGAAGACATGCCTGGTTGCGCATTTCTGGCTTCAAACAGGAGGTACAAACAACTATCCTCAATCAGCCGTTCAATCAAGAACAACTTTTGGCCCAGCTGTAGACACAGCTCTAGAAAAAATGAAAAAGGACAAGGAGACTGCTAAATCCATGGGTGCATTACAGTCCCCATCCACACGAGGTTCCTTTCGACGCTCCTTCTATAGAGGCGCATCCAAAAACATTGGTGCAGACACTGCTTCTTCCTCCTACAAAAACCTCTCACAAACTTCCCCCAACAAGGGATATTTTAGAGGTGGGTACAGGGGAAATAACAAGAAAGGAAGAGGCCGAGGTAACAACAACACTCGCGCCTCCCCACTAATAAGCAGTGACTTCCCTCCACTCCTCCAGACCATTCCACTCCGGTCGTAGGGAGACTCTCACAGTTCCTACCTGTCTGGAATTCCATCACTACAGACAAGTGGGTAAGACAAATTATCCAGTATGGTTACTGCCTGGAACTTACAGCAACTCCACCCAACATACCACCCAAGCAGCGTCCAATGTCCACGGAACATCTCACACTCAAACAGGAAGTTCTTTCGCTGCTTCAAAAACATGCAATAGAACCAGTCCCCATACAACATCAAGGAACAGGAGTTTACTCTCTCTACTTCCTAATCCCCCAAAAAGACGGTACCCTAAGGTCAATACTGGACCTCCGACCTCTCAATCTCTACATACACTCAGATCATTTTCACATGATCATTCCAACAGGTTCTTCCACTGCTTCAACAAGGCGACTTCCTTGCCACATTAGATCTCAAGGACGCCTACTTCCATATTCCCATACACCCTGCTCACAGGAAATACCTAAGGTTCACAGTGGACGGCCAACACTATCAGTTCAAAGTCCTTCCATTTGCAGTGACCACAGCACCCAGGGTTTTCACAAAGTGCCTTGCAGTAGTAGCAGCGCACTTGCGAAGACAACAAATCCATGTATTTCCATACCTCGACGACTGGCTGATAAAAGCCAAGTCACACAACCAATGTGTTCACCACACTTATCAAACCATTCAGCTGCTACACAACTTGGGGTTCACAGTAAACTACACCAAGTCCCACCTTCAACCCTCCTACATACATCAGTATCTAGGAGCCACAATAGACACTTCCAAAGCTCTAGCATACCCCAATCCAGCAAGGAAAGCCAGTATGCAAACCCTCATCTCCAAGTTTCAGCCCCAACACTCTCTCCCAGCATGAGTGTTTATGCAGCTCATAGGAATGATGGCCTCTTGCATTTTCATTGTACCTCACGCAAGACTTCAGATGCGCCCCTTACAAGAATGCTTAGCACGTCAGTGGAACCAGGCTCAAGGCCAACTTACAGATCTGGTGTTGGTGGACAGCCGCACACATCGCGCTCTGCAGTGGTGGAACATACAAAACCTTTCCACAGGGCGGCCGTTCCTAGAGCCAGTTCCACAAATAGTGCTAACAGCAGACGCATCACTCACCGGCTGGGGAGCCCATCTCCTAAACCACACAATTCAGGGCAGGTGGTCCACCCAACAAACTGTTCCACATCAATTACCTAGAATTACTGGCAATATTTCTAGCGTTAAAGTCGTTTCAAACACATCTCCTCAACAAAGCTGTCCTAGTCCGCACAGACAACATAACAGCAATGTATTACATACAGAAACCAGGAGGAACACATTCTTTGCAGCTGTCTCATCTAGCGCAAAGTATATGGAGATGGGCCATTCCACAAAAAATATATCTCCTAGCAGAACATCTTCCAGGGGTGAACAATCAGATAGCGGATCTGTTGAGTCGTCAAACTCAACAGATACACGAATGGGAACTTCATCCGCAAGTTCTTCAACCCTTCTTCCACATGTGGGGCCAACCAGACATAGATCTGTTCGCCACACATGCAAACGCAAAATGCCCAACCTTCGCCGCCAGGTTCCCACACCCGTTGTCCAAGGGCAATGCAATATGGATGAACTGGTCAGGCAGATTTGCGTACGCTTTTCCGCCACTCCCGCTCATTCCACTAGTAGTACGCAAGCTCAAACAGTCTCTCAACATGATCCTAGTTGCTCCAACATGGGCACGGCAACCATGGTTCACAACACTACTCGAACTCTCAGTAGTTCCATACCAAAAATTACGTCTCTCCCCAAAGCTGCTAACGCAGAACCATGGAGAGATGAGGCACCCAGATCCAGCACAACTAAATCTAGCGATCTGGCTCCTGAAATCCTAGAGTTCGGTTACCTTAACCTCCCATAATAATTAATTCCACCCAGACTCCCACCCTCTCCAGTATGGAACCTAAACATTGTTCTTACTAGACTCACGGGTCCCCCATTTGAGCCTTTACACAAATGCGAATTACAATTCTTTACATGGAAAGTAGCCTTCCTTGTCGCAATCACCTCTTAGAAGAGTAAGTGAGATACAGGCTTTAACCATACAAGAACCATTCTTACAAATACATCGTAACAAGGTGGTTCTTAGGACAAATCCAAAATTCCTTCCCAAAGTAATCTCTGCTTTCCACCTTAATCAGTAGAGTTACCAGTATTTTTCCAAAACCCTGATTCAGTAGCGGAAAGAGCTCTTCACACGCTCGACGTCAAAAGAGCTTTACTTTACTATATAGACAGGACTAAAGCCTTTAGGAAAACAAAGCAACTATTTGTAGCTTTCTCTCCACCTCATAAAGGCAATCCTATTTCCAAAGCTGGAATTGCCAGGTGGATAGTAAAATGTATTCAAATATGCTATCAGAAAGCAAAACGTACGTTAACAATTCCCCCTACAGCGCATTCAACACGCAAACTAGGGGCTTATATGGCATTCTTAGGGAACATTCCCCTAGAACACATTTGTAAGGCAGCAACATGGTCTACCACACACACCTTCACCAAACACTATTGTGTAGATGTGCAGGCAAAGTAACAAGCTTCTGTAGGCCAAGCTGTTCTTAAGACACTTTTTCAAACCACTGCAACCGATACAGGCGACCACCGCTAGGGGAGACACTGCTGTACAGTCTATGCACAAAGTGTGAATTCTGCAGCTCATATGCCTCGAACGGAAAATGCTACTTACCAGTATGCATCTGTTCTTGGCATGTAGAGCTGCAGAGATTCACTACGCACACCCACCTCCCCGGAACCTGTATCTGTTCCAGTGTTATCTTACTTAGATACATTCTCATGGACTTCTTTCTGTTTCTTACAAACTCCATCATTTCCCTTCATGGCGAAAAACGATCTGAGGATGGAGTCGATGCCCATGCGCACTATCGTCCAAGGGAGGAGTCACGTATCTCGTGATTACAAAAGACTTCTTTCAAGACAACAAGGTGCAAGCATCCGAGCCCAACACCAGATGGCGATCTATGCACAAAGTGTGAATCTCTGCAGCTCTACATGCCAAGAACAGATGCATACTGGTAAGTAGCATTTTCCTTTTGCAGCATGAATCCTTTCCTGGATTCACATGCTGTGCATTATTCTGCCATCTAGTGGTTGGGTCCGTAATAGTCTGTTTTTTTTTTTTTTTTTTTTTGCCAGTCGACCAATATTTGGTGCTTTGTCCATCCCTTGTGTGACGTCCGACGGCGCCCCGGAAGTTCCTGTGCGTGGTAGGCATCTTCAGATTCTTTTTTCTGCCGTTGGGTCTGGAAGCAAAGGGAGACACTCCGAAGATTTGGACGAACTCCCAGAAAGAATCAAAGAATTTGATTGAAAATACCATTGATCGACTACGAAGACACCGTAAAAGAAGAAAGACCTTCGGATACCTTTCTCTTAGGGGACCCCGACGGAGCAACCACACACATGGATCAACAGAGGGCGCGGTAGGGGCAGTGAAAAATACCCCTTTCAAATTCTGCCCAAAGTGCCACCACAAGTTTGCTCAGCTCGATCCACACGACGTTTGTAACCTCTGCCTGCCTGCCAAGGGATCACAAGGATAAAGACGGCGTGGCCTGCGCAGTGTTCTTGTCGAAGACACTCAAGTTGTGCCGAAAGCAAAGGGAGGACCATTATGCAGCCATGCTCCAAAGCCAGAAACGACCTTCGCTGAGGGACTTAGGCTTCTGAAGTGACGAGGATGACCAGGGAAGTCAGACGTCGAGCTACTCGAAGGTGACGCCGAGAAGAGGCGTACCGCGAAGAAAGCGACAAAAGACACTGAGAAGATGGACAAGGTAAGAAACACTCAACCGTCGGAAACCAAGGGCCACGAAAAGAAGGCGCAAAAGGCAGCCCAGGCGCGTTGAAGAAAATAACGACCAAGGGTCAGCCGCGACCAAAAGAAGCCCACAGATCCCACTCCAGGGATACTGACGAGGGAAGATAGTCAATTGACTAAGGCAAGCGCTGAACGAGAGGCCACATATGGAAAGACCACACCCTTGGAGCCTGAAACCACCACACCTAAGAAGAGAATCTCCCTGGCCTAAGACGCTGAAAGAGCCCTGAAGGTGGAGAAAAAGTAGAGATGCCTGGAAGTGGAAATGGCGGCACTCCTTCAACGGAAGGAGTTCAAGGCGCTGAAGGAATTCCGAAATTCCCGCAAAGCCCGCTGGCGAAAACGCTGAAGAAGAGTAAGATATCCTCGAAGCTTCGGCAACCCCCGAACCGCACTAAGAGAATGTCGAAGAGGAGCTCGATGCTCCAGAAGAGGAGGAAGCCTCAGGCACTTAAAAGGAAGAATGGAACGGCCTAGACACAGCTCAGAAGAGGTCTGTTACAGGCAAAACGTTGAGAAGGCACGCCTGGCTCCGGGTATCATGCTTCAAGCAAGAGGTCCAAACCTCCATATTTAACAGACCCTTCACAGGAGACGCCCTGTTTGGAAGTGAGGTAGATGAATCACTTCAACAAATAAAAAAAAGACAATGAAACGGCCAGGACTATGGGAGCCCTACAACAGAGGGGCACCTTCAAGAGAGGAGGTTTTAACATCAGAAGACCCACAGGAAGGGGAGTCTTCTCAACAGGCCAACAACAACAAACGCAAGGCGGCGAACAGCAGTCAAGCCAGCAGTCCGGATACCAAGCCTGGCAACAGCTACCAAGGCAGCCCTTGCGGGGCAGAGGAAGAGGCAGGGGGCAACCCTCGAGAAAGGGAGGAGCAAATTCCAAGTGACTTTCCACAACGAAAGTCCCCCACACAACACCAGTGGGAGGCAGGATAGCACACCACGTACGTCAATGGAAAGACATCACAGGCAGTTGGATTTGAACGTGGTATGCCACGGCTATTGTATAGAACTAACAAACAAACCCCCACCAAACCCACCAAAAAAGAAAAGGGTCAATGGAACAGAACTCTTACAATTAAGACAACAAATAAAGGAACTCCTGTAAAAACAAGCAATAGAGAAGATACCAAAAAGGGAACACTCCAGAGGACGCTATTCACCTTACTTCTTGGTCCCAAAGCAAGATCTCACGCTAAGACTCATCTTAGACTTCAGATTCATAAACAAATTCATTCGCACACAGCATTTCAAAATGTCAACACTACAAGACTTAATCCCACAGCTGCAAAAGGGGTGTTCATGGCAACAATAGATCTAAAGGACTCCTATCTACACATCCCCATGAACCAAGCTCACAAAAAATACCTCCGGTTCTTACACAAGAACACTCACTACCAATTCAAAGTCCTGCCTTTCGGGATAAAATTGGCACCAAGAGTCTTCAAAAAGTGCCTAGCAGCAGTTGCAGCATCTCTAAGGAGAGGAATCCACGTTTATCCCTACCTAGATGAGTGGCTGGTGAAGGCAAATTCAAAGCTAAGATGTTACACACATGTCCATCACGTGATCAACACTGCAAAAATTGGGGTTTTCGATAAACCACAAAAAATCAACAAAGCCAGAACAAGAAAAACCTTCTTAGGAGCAAGATTAAACTCCAAGGTTGCATGGGCAAACCCGACCCAAAGGAGAATGCAAGCTATCAAACAAGAAGCTCGCCTGTACCAGAAGTGTCAGTCTCTGACATTGAGGAGTGTCATGAAACTCATGGGCATGATAGCATCATGCATCCTGCTCATCACTCAGGCACGCCGTCATATGCGCTCTCTGCAGGAGTGGCTTTGCAGCAGTTGGTCACACACCACAGGGAGTTGGGAGGATCTAGTGGTTGTAACACAAAAGGTTCAGACGGAGATACAATGGTGGGCATGCAAGAACATAACACTAGGCAGACCTTTCAAAACACCAACTCCCTAAGTGACCATCACAACAGATGTGTCCCACAAGGGTTGGGGAGCACATTTAGGAAACCTGAGAGTACAGGGTAAGTGAACAATGCAGACTCTATAAAGCAAATCAACTTCCTAGAAATGAAGACAGTGTTCCTGGCAGTAAAGGCACTCCAAGCCCACAGAGTAAGGAAGACAGTATTAATCAAAACGGACAACACCACAACTATGTTTTACCTCAACAAACGGGGAGGAACGAAATCATTCACCCTAAGCAAACTAGCTCAGGAAATATGGAAATGGGCCAACTCAAAGAAACTCAGCCTACAGACAATTCACCTGCCAGGAAAAGGCAACACCGAAGATGATCAACTCAGCAGACAGAACAGAAGTTCGCACGAGTGGGAGATGAAACAAAGGACCCTGCAACAGGCCCTTCAACCTCTGGGGAACCCTAGAAAATTACCTATTCACAACAATGGAGAACAAGAAATGCCAATCCTTCGCCTCCAGGTTTCAACACCACCTATCAAAAGGGAATGCACTGTCACTAAACTGGTCAGGGACATTTGCATGCACCTTTCCTCCAATTCCTCTACTACAAAGGGTTCTTGGGAAAGCCAGACAACCAAGAACAAATATAATACTCCTAGCCCCTCAATGGGCAAGACTGGTACTCAAGCCTACTCGAACTGTCCAGGGGACAAATGATCAAGCTCAAGGCAGACAAGGACCTCCTCACAATGCAAAGGGGGCAAATCTTTCACCCAGAGCCAGCGACGCTCAACCTAGCAGCCTGGCGCCTGAATACATAGAGTTCGAACATTTAAACTTACTGCAAAGAACAATGGAAATACTAAAGGAGGCAAGAAAACAGACCACAAGGCAATGCTGTGAAGCTAACTGGAAACGGTACACCATATGGTGCTCAAAAAAAACAATACCCTAAGCTCAATTTCCTCATAGGAAACAGTGCTCCTATATCTGGCACACTTCATTGACAGTAACATCAACTACTCAAGCCTCAAGGTGCACCTGGCAGCAATTGTAGCCTACACCAGGGGAAATCCATGTAAAGGTTTCTTCACAGCACCAGTCATCAAAAGATTCCTTGAGGGGTCTAAAAGGATTGCACCCCTCAAAGGCTCCATCCCCGATATGGAGCTTAAACACAGTCCTAACACAACTAATGACCGGACCATTCGAGCCCATGCACAAAGCAGAACTCAAATACATCACCATAAAGACTGCCTTCTTAATGGCCATACCATCTCTACGACGAGTAAGTGAACTAAAATAGTTAACTATTGAGGAACCATACATGCACATCCACAAGGACTAGATTATCCTAAGGACAAACCCTCAATTCCTACCTAAGCTAGTAAGCAAATTCCTCATGAACCAAACCATACAGTTAGCAGTTTTCGTTCAAAACCCGCAAACACGACTAGAAAGAAGCCTTCATACCCTGGACGTAAGAAGGGCTTTAATATACTATCTACAAGAGACAAAACAACTCTGTAAAGGCAATCAATTGTTCGTCTCTCACTCAAGGTCCAACAAGGGAGCACCCGTGACAAAGGGGACAATTGCACGTTGGATTGTAGAGGCAATTCAAATATGATATGCCTCAGCAGGAAAAACTCTAAACACATGGCCAAATGCCCACTTAACAAGGAAAAAGGGGGCAACCCTGACCTTTATGGCCAACGTGCCTATAGACCCCATATGTGGTGTGGCAACATCTGCATCCCCACACACATATTCACCAAACATTACTGCGTGGATATACAGATGACTAAGGAAGCTCAAGTGGGGCAAAAGGTACTTCAACACCTGTTCGCAAAGTCTTCCTCATCTTACCACAGCCACCCCAAGGAGGGGGGAACCGCTACATAATCTAATGCACAGCATTTGAATCCAGAAAAGGATACATGCTGCAAAACGAAATGGTTACTTACCAGTAGGAGTAGTTTTGCAGCTTGAAGAGTTTTCTGGATCACCATGCGACCCACCCACCTCCCCTCAGCGGAGGAATGCTCACAGGTGGGACAAAAGATCACAGAAACCAAAGAACTAACATCTAGAGACAACAGGATTTAAGACATTTCCTAGAGAAAAAAGGGGAAAAAAGAATCCAAAGATGGCTACCACGCACAGGAACTTCGGGGCGCCGTCTGACGCCACACAAGGGATGGACCTAATTGGTGGTCGATGACACCCCAAGCAAAAAAACAAACAAACCAAAAAAACAGACCATTCCGGACCCAACCATTAGATGGCGGAATAATGCACAGTATGTGAATCCAGAAAACTCTTCAAGCTGCAAAACTACTCCTAGTGGTAAGTAACCATTTTGTTACAGGAAGTAACTTGTTTAATACTGAATGGGGACCATAATTTCTCTTTTTAGCCTCTTTTGATCACAAAGCGGCTCTTGTGTACAATAAGATACATGGAAGTTCCCACGTTCCATGTGAATTGTTGGACTCTTCTGTAAAAGTTAGTTTTCCTTAGCAATATGTGCAGTAACTGAAGGTAACGTAAATGGCTAGTCAGGTTATTTTTCTTTCGTCTTACTCCCAACATTTACCCACTGTTCCCACAACAATCTACATCACAGGTCCTTTTCCGTTGTTTCCAGTGACTTTTCTTTCGATTATTACCTCCTGATTGTGAGATCTCGCTCATAATGTGATCTGGCCTTTTAGAGCAGTAAAACATTTAATATGATTTCTCATAAGATTTGTTACTTATGTTATTTTATGTACACTGCCCCTATGCTCAGATTAGATTCCATTGCAAGTAGAGGACGGAATTGTAGCATTTTCTGAAGCAACAAATACACAAATCAAATCTATCTCCCCACTGTTCCTTCCCCTCCTAATGGGAATTGGTGTTCCTGCACAACTGATGCATTCAAGAGGATACACGTTTTTTTGTTTCCCCTCTTGCTACCTTTGGCTCCAAGTGGGATAATATTGCAGGCTACAGACTGTCTTATTAGCTCACTTTTAAGGAATGCTGATCCTGCCCCTCACAGATCCTGAAGGTGACATCTCAAACATTGATTCTGGTGCCTGAGCTGTAACCATCCCCTCTTTTGAGTTGAGCATTTTAATACTGCCTACAGTAGTGATGGCGCATGTTTAGGGCGTGCATTATTTGGGAGTTTGTCGTTTTCATCACAAAGATAGCAAATGTAATTAACTACATCTCTCACAAACAGCGATTGTCCAAGTGTATTTCGCATTAGGCCCCACCCCATATGTGGTGACCATGTTACTGGTTTAGCACCATATTGTGAATCTCCTTGAGGTAGTCTTACAGCCTAACTTTGGTTGTCACTGAATTGCCTTGTTTCACCGTGACTAGTTTTTGCTGGTGATGTAGAGAACAATACTTGATTGCCTATGCCTGCTACTTTTTTATTCGATGGGCTGCACTCATTGCTCTTCTGGTTGACCAGTCTTGCTGAACAGTTCACCATGCTACTCCTTCTGGTTTTGAAAGCTTTCTTGTCGACTGTGTCAATCGGTGAGCAGGGATCCTGCTTTGATGTCCTTGCTCACAGGGCCCTGTACTGACCACCCTGGAAGGTGCCTCAATCTCCACGCGTATTCTTGGTGACCCTCCCCTGAGACCAAAATGCAGATGATGAAATCAGGAAGAGTGACAGAGGACTTTATTTAGTTTGTTACTAGGGAGAACATTGCATTCCCTAGTCACAGTCCATTAGCGCCTTAGCAAGAAAATGGAGGCATTTATATTTTTGTGGGTACCTCTGTTGCCTTTAAATAAGCCCAAAGTCGTAAAATGGGCATAGTAGATTTATAAAAATAACTAACACTACTTTCAATACATAGCACCCCAAGATGGTACCAGATTTATTGCTGGAAATCTACAGCTTCCTTTCTCCCACATAAACGAGGAAGCAGAAATACTGCAGTTACAGGAAAATTGTGGCTTCTCCTTGAGGCAGACCAGTGTTATGGATAGCTATGGATTGGAGTTGTGGTTTGATAACAGTGCCTTCCTGTTGCACTAACATATCCAAGTTCCATAAACATCTGTTCTCATCTGTGAAGTGAAATGGCTTTTTAGAAACTGCTGATGTTGTGAAGCCTAATTGAATGCTAGATATGGAAACATTGGTCTCTCCAGCCACCAGACATGTCCATATCTTTTCAGAGGCACAGTTTATTGGAAATATTTGCTTTGATAACTTGACAAATGAAGAGTTTGATAAGTACACAGTAGGTACATTTGGCAAGAAGCTTCTGCATCTAGTTATTTATGCACCTCAGCTTCCCAGTCTGTTTTGTGAACAGACCGAGACTGTCCACCCAGTCTTGTCGAAGAGCACAAATCCTAATAATTTCCTTGTCCAAGGATCTTCTGATCTTCTTTAGGAGATGTATACAAGTCCTGTTGGCTGTGAGGGTTGGCATTTGAGGAAGCTTCTTGTCTGCAGTTTTCACTCTACTACCTGTGAACTTTAACCACACAGGACTCCCAGGTATCTTGATTGTTCACAACAGCTATACTGTTCAGCTGTCTCAGATGCCACCAGCTAGACCATTCACCTAGATGCACCAGATTCCACTCGCACTATCATTCATCTAGATTTCTTCTTCAGGGATGCACCTCCGGCGATATTGGTTCACTTTTTGGGGGGGGGAGTTATATATACCGCATGTTCGACCCGAAGGTAACAGAGCGCTTTACATGCGCACCAGTTGCGTTAGGGACACATTCATTTGATTAGGCACAGGGAGATTAATAGATTTGTCCAGAATCACAGGATTTTAAGCATCCCTGGCAAGACTCTAACCCGGTTCCCCAGCTTCGAGGTCAACCGTTCCAGCAGTTAAGCTACATTGACATGTATAAATACAGCAAAAGTGTGTTTAGTACATGCAATCTGTGGCAAAATTTGTCCAGCATGTATCACAATTAAACAAAAAACGCATACCTGTAAAGCAGTCACCAGCACTTTTAAGGTTTGTTTTTTGTAACTGTATTTTGGAATTGTAAATCAGCCTATATCCATCTCGCAGCTATTGGTGATCATCTGTGTGAAATGCTTTGAATACAAAACCTAGACTAAATTAATGAATCCGTGAGAACGTAAGTAAATGTAATTCTTGATAAATGTGCTTAAAAATGTTTGATATAAAACTGATTACGGATTGACTCAAACAAGAAGCACCCCAAAGTGCAGAGACTGTACATTTGTGGTAAGCTAAGTGTTATGGTGACCCACGTAGCAGCTGAGTGAAACAGGGTGAGTGTGGTCCTAGCAAATGCATGAAAAATAAATCACCACTAGGTAGAAACGTGGACAAAAGTTTAAAAGTGTCAAACGTTTTAGAAAATCTTCTCCGCTGGCCCCTATTCTGACCCACCTCTACAACTCCTTTAGTGAGACAGGTATCCTCCCTGAAACAATGAAGGCCACCATTCCTGAGATACCTAAGCCCGGTAAGGACCCCTTTTACTACTTGTCGTATCGGCCCACTTCCTTACTTATGTAGACACCAAGATCTTTACCAGCATCCTAGCAGCATGCCTTGGCCTCTACATGCAAAGGTTGCTTGACCCAGACCAAGCCGAGTTTATTCCAAAGAAAGGGTGCAGTGAGAATACGAAAAGTCTTCTCCACCTCATTGATAAATCGCACCGCTCCTGTCTCCCAGCCCTCTTGATGTCTATCAATGCCAAAAAAGTTTGCAACCGGGTACACTGGCCCTTTCTCCAGCTCATGCTGGCTAAGACAGGACTTTGAGCCCACTTTTGGAGCTGGATATGGTGCAGCTATAATAGTCCCACTGCCAAAGTGTGGGTTAATGCGCTGACAATCGGGCTCCTACAAGTTTGCATGAGGTACACAACCAGGATGTCCCCTATCCCCACTCCTGTTTGGCTGAGCGGATCCATAGGAACCCTCTAATTACAGGAATTGCCATTGGCCGCCAGGAACATAAAATCGCACTCTATGCGGACTGTCATGATCACCCTCGCACATCCCCGCACCTGAATACCGCCACTCCTGTAGGAACTTGAAGCATTTGGTAATGTCTCTGGCTCCAAAGTCAATATTCAGAAGTTTCAGGTCCTTAATTTCACCATTCCCCAGGGCGATGGACATATGCTACAGCTCCTCTTTCCCTTCTTGTGGGCAGCCCGAGGGATCACATATTTGGGCTTGCAGATACACCACTATGGAGAAAACAGCGGAACCCAATTACGCTTCTCTCTTGTCTACTGAGCGCTCCAATTTACAATCCTGGAAAGGCCTGGATTTATTTATACATCCTGGCTGGTTGAATAGCTGCCATCAAGATGACTGTCCTTCCAAAGATACTCTTGTTATGCAGACCCTCCCCCTTCAGCTCCCCCTCCACACATACTGGGGAAATTACAGCACTTGATTGAGCACTTCATATGGGAGGGCAAGAGAGCTCTCATGGCTAAGATGTGTGCCTATCTCGCAGTGGCGGAGGGTGGACTTGGGATTTTCTCACATCCGTTACTACCAAGCAGGTCAATTGAGTTATCTGGTGGAATGGAATAGGGACGTATGGAAAAACACTGTTTTATTGATCAGGCGGTCGCAGGGATCCACATTTGGAAAGTCCCATGGTTGCCACGAAAGCACCGCCCTCCAGCATTCTACATCTCTCCCGTAGTGAGAGCAACAATAGGGACCAGGGATAGAATTATTGTGATGAAAAAACTCTCCACCCACATTTTGCTGCAAACCCCCATTATGGGCAACCCGGACTTTCCCACCTCTTTGTGGGGAACGACATATATCCCTTGGCAGGAAGCTAATTGTAAGAGTGGGGGACTTGTTTGACCACCAAAGATTGGTCGACGACTTGCAACTCCGTTCTAGCTATGTACTGCCCTACACGTAATACTGGCATGTAATCATCCGATTCTGGGTGACCCAACCCCACATTCGCCCGCATGCTGGCCGGCCCCTCACTCAGTTTGAGAAGTGGCTCCTCACCCGACACACAGATAAGACTCTTTTATCCGACAGTGCTTTCCTAAACACACCCTTGACCAATGCCAAATACCCAGCACAGTTGCGATGGAAATTAGAATGTGAATGACACTTTACCCCCAAGGAATGGACAGACCTCCTCTACAGAGCCTGCACTTCGGCCTAGAACACTTCTGGGAAAGAGACCCTACTTAAACTAGCATACTCCTGGTACTACACCCCAACTCGATTGGCTAAGAGGAAGCTAAATGGGAATGATGGCTGCTGGCAGAATTGCAGACACCTGGGTATGCTGATCCACATTGTCCTAATTTGCAGCGATACTGGGCGGACATTCTAGCAGAATTAATGAAATGTACTGGACTGATATACCCAAGTTTCCTAGCTATATTTTACTGGGGCTTCCGAATGCTTTGACATACACCCTCCGATCTGCGGCAGGTAGGGCCAATAAGCTCTCCTTGTGCGCAGCCAAACAGGTCATTCTATCTAACTGGGGCACAGAAAAGATACCCACTCACATGGATAGGCTACACAAACTGGGGACTACTTGGCATGGAGAAACTGTCCGCAGTTGTTGAACATAGGCTGCCCCAATTTGATAAGACGTGGCGTCCCTGCATACATTTCTTGGCATGAGACTTCATGGAACTGTCTTGTCCAGCTTACCTGCGGATTCTTCGATTTACACACTGTTCAAATGATACTGAGCGCACTAATGAGACTGACCTTTGGACAATTGGTTTCCTCCCTAGAACAATGGCTAGGACATTATTCTACGGTAGGACCCCCCCAACCCCCACCACGGGACACTACTCACATATCCTCTGCCCTTTCCCCTCCTGCGGACATTAGCAACCTTCTCCCTCCCTTTTGCCCCCTCCTAGTTTGTCTCCCGCCCTACGTTATACTACGCCCTATCGGCCTGTGGCTGTAGGCTGGGTGAATGGTCTATTATTTAGTTTTCTGAAAATCAATAAGGTCAAAAGATCCCATGGTGGAGGAGTCATCTGGTTAATGTGTATGCTATTTGAGGACAAAGATGAAAAAAGGGCATCTGCACCTGACAGTTCTTTAAACTGGATTCCCTCTTTGGTCAGAAGCCAACAGCCAGATCTAATTACTGGTGGTATCTTTTCTATTTTACACACAGTTTCATTGAACACATGCTTAAGGGTGAATTCTATTTATATAAGTTTATCATGAAAGTAGCTCTTAGATAATTTTCATAAAAGCTGCATGATAGAATAGGCTACGGATTCAGCATGTGGCCGCTACAAAAACGATCTCTGCGCAGATTTTATTTTAATTTTGAGGCATACATTAAGGCTTTACAGGTTTTGAATGTAAATTTAGATTTCTATATCATTGCTAAATGTTTATCAACTTTTCCTTTACAGAGTGAAATCTTGTATTCATATCATGGAAATTTGCAAGTCCAGAAACAACTCGTATGATGTAAATAATCGCAATAAAGCTTCATTTATGAGACCAGTCGCCTCGGGCAATACAGCTAATGTTTCTGGAAATTTTACCAAAATTGCCACTGTTAGGGCTCAGGTGAGAGACGTCAACTATTTCGTAGAGACTTCAAATATTGCTAAGAGGCTTCATATATTGAAGTTGGGATGAATTTCTGTATTCCTAGATCACTGTCATTCAAAGAGATGTACATGGTCTAGCAGGAAATGTATTTCTATGTCGGGGCACGGAGGAGAAGATAATGCTTATCTTTCTTCACTTTATTGTAAAGCAGCAGTTTTCACAACATTAAGAAAAACTTAGTTTCCCATGAACCAAAGAGAAAAAACTGAAATGCGAGTGCATCCAATCAGCATGCAGGGACTTCCTTCCTTCATAGACCCTTGTTGACTCTCCTGCCACCTCTTTCTTGCTGCTCCAGTGGCCTTCAGATAAGTGCTAGTGGCTTCTGGGCCACAAAACTATTTTATTGTTCTATGAGGCTCTTTTATTGACTATGCTGATGCTCACATTGCTTGGCTAACGCTGTTGTCCCCTAGCTGGGCCACAGGAATGCTTTGACGCCCCTCGTGTGGCCACTCAGGCTCTTCGGTCTGTTTGCCTCGACCGAGGCATGACTGGTTTCACTGCGGTGCGGTCTTCCAACTGCTAGAGGGTGCCCGCTCCTTTCTTTTATTGTGTCCTCTGCTACGTGCGTGTCTCCTCTCTTTGCGGCTGGTGCGCTCACCCCGAACACACTCCCTTGGTTCACCGGAGCAGTGTGACCGGCCATGACAGCCACAAGACACACTGTCCCTCCCGCCTAGGGTGACCAACTGGCATGAGTGCAAAGTCCGAACGATGAGTGTAAAAATTCAGGACATGGGGTCAAAATTCAGGACAAAAGGTACGTTTTACAAACACATCAGTGCCATTGTGAGATGTAAAGCGGCACGCATAGGATGTAGCTAATTGGGACCTGCAGTGCTGGACTAGAGTGCAGTCCTCCGAGTGGTCAGCTTTGTGTCAGATCGCTTCAAGCATTCCATTTCTGTTCAGCTCGTGATGACATGCATAGGGGCTGGTGTACAGTACTGAGTAATGGATGAGACCCACTGCGGACAGGTCTTGTGTTAGGGTAAGAGCATTAAGCAGGAAAAGGGAGTTATTAACCAGCCTGCATGAGCTATAATTGGCTGCACACTGCTGAGCGTTGTGGTATTATTGTGGGTCAGAGTGGTTAGATAGGAGTTGACATGACTATATAATGACCTGGCTAGTGGCTAGCCATATACCAGCCCTCCTTACTTTACCTGTATATTGGAAATAGTATACTGGTTGGGCTGTTTCATTTTTGTGAGCTGAAAACTGCAGATTCTCACTGATGCACAGAATTGCGCTGCTGACTAGAATCTGTATACAATGTTAAGGCGTAGTTGTAAGAAGGAGGAACTGTCTTTTACATACAGAACATTTTCTAATGAATGGAAGCAAAATGCCAACATGCAGTTTAACTGATAAAACTATATAGCGCACAAATACTAATGTGTGGAAATGTGGTTTAGGCAAACATGTAACATTTGAACATCACCAAGTAAAGTGTCTTGATTGTTTTGATTCTATTAACTCTGTTTCCAGCACACTTCTGAATTACAAACAAGTGGTCCCTTTGTGGTTTCCTAACTGCTGATATGTTTTGAAACATTTGCACAGTTCATTTGCAGATATTTAAAAGTTGTGTGTTACAAACAAACTCACAGCTTACAGCCTTCGTTTTCCCACCCCCAAGAAAATTTGGGAAAACATGGTGCATTCTACAACACATTTGTCATTATATCAATTGTATTAGCTTCTAAAGCATAGTAAATGATGTCTTTACTGTGCACCAGGATACGACTATCTTATTTGGGGCTCTTCAATGATTCCCTCACTATCACCAAAAGTGCCTCTCTCTCACATGTATTTCATTTGATTTATAGCGCCTCTCATACCAGTGTAGGGTGACAGAGCACTTTACATCACACACACATACAGAGACAATGAATCATACCGGTGTAAATCCGTGTATAGAAAATGTTACATAAGGTAACGGGGACTACAAGGTGTAGGATGCTTATCCAGTATTGGGGTATCTTTCATAGATTCACATGCCTGAATCATTCCCAGTCGTCGAGGCGGGAGTCCCACGGTAAATTACAAAAGTAGTGCCATAAGTAAATAATAGTAGTAGGCTACAAAGAAAAAGCCAAAGGCCTAAATCTTAGAAGCCTATCTACATCATTATAGTAAAAAGAACCAAAGGTTAGCTCCAACCAATCAGCTACCAGCACCCTCTAGAACACTGTCAGCAGAGCCAGTTCTCCTCAGATTTTCACCGCACGTCGTGTGGAAGGGAGTCTCCCTGAGTGCCTACTCAGTTCTACACTTCATTTCTTCAGGATGTCTGACAAGAAGGCTCTTTTTAGACCCTGCAGGACCTGCGAGAAGAAGAGGGTCCATGTTGATGACCAGCATAAGGACTGCATTTACTGTCTTTATCCAAAGCATATTGCTAAGGATTGTAGAATCTGCCGTACTTTCCCTACTAAGACTCTTAGGGATAGAGAGGCAAGACTACTTTTATGGCTCAAATCTTCCTCGGTTGAGGAGGATGACCGGGCCTCAATTTCAAGTAAAAGGGATAGATCCCTTGACAGCTCTTCTAGTGAGGGAAGAAAACAACATAAGACTTCCCATGATGTTTCTGACCCTCCACAGAGGTCACCTAAGCTTTCCTCTGGGTCAACGCTGTCTCCGCCTTCTAAGGAATCTAAGAGAACATCTACTTCAAAAACCGTGAGTAAAACCCAGGTTAAAACTCTCACGTTGACTCCATCGTCGACGGTTTCTGTGACTTCTGCTGCCCCCTCGTCGACGTCTGTCTTGACGACGGCCATTACTTCACCCATTTTATTAACCAAGATTTCTGTCAACTCGTCGGCGAGGAATTCATCCCATCCATCCGACCATTTACGCTTTCACACATCCAGCCATCCTTTCACTTACTCATCCATCCATTCACCCAGTCACTCATCCGTCCATTCGTCCATCCATCCACCATTTCACTCATCCATCCTTTCTTCCAGCTCTTCGCCCTCCCGTTCACTCTATGCATTTTTTCACTCATACATCATTACATCCTTCTTTTCGCCCATCCATGCTGTCAATCGTCCATCCATACTTTCACTCATCCATCCTCCCTTTCTCTCTCTATCCCCCCTCACTCTGCCGCCCCTTCGTCCATCCACCCACAAATCCATCCATTGAGCCGATCACTCATCCATCCCTCCTTTTGCCCATCTACCTTCCCTTTCACCCATCCACCCATTCACTCATCCGTCCATCCATTTGCCCTTTCTCTTATCAATTCATCAATCCACCTTTTCACTCACCCATCCACCCACCCTTTCATGCACCCATCCACCCTTTCACACACCCACCCACCCTTTCACGCACCCACCCTTTCACGCACCCACCCACCCTTTCACGCACCCACCCACCCTTTCACGCACCCACCCACCCTTTCACGCACCCACCCACCCTTTCACGCACCCACCCACCCTTTCACGCACCCACCCACCCTTTCACGCACCCACCCACCCTTTCACGCACCCACCCACCCTTTCACGCACCCACCCTTTCACGCACCCACCCACCCTTTCACGCACCCACCCACCCTTTCACGCACCCACCCACCCTTTCACGCACCCACCCACCCTTTCACGCACCCACCCACCCTTTCACGCACCCACCCACCCTTTCACGCACCCACCCACCCACGCACCCACCCACCCACGCACCCACCCACCCTTTCACGCACCCACCCACCCTTTCACGCACCCACCCTTTCACGCACCCACCCTTTCACGCACCCACCCTTTCACGCACCCACCCTTTCACGCACCCACCCACCCTTTCACGCACCCACCCACCCTTTCACGCACCCACCCACCCTTTCACGCACCCACCCACCCTTTCACGCACCCACCCACCCTTCACGCACCCACCCACCCTTTCACGCACCCACCCACCCTTTCACGCACCCACCCACCCTTTCACGCACCCACCCACCCTTTCACGCACCCACCCACCCTTTCACGCACCCACCCACCCTTCACGCACCCACCCACCCTCGCTGCACCCACCCACCCTCTTCACGCACCCACCCACCCTTTCACGCACCCACCCACCCTTTCACGCACCCACCCACCCTTTCTACGCACCCACCCACCCTTTCACGCACCCACCCACCCCTTCACGCACCCACCCACCCTTCACGCACCCACCCACCCTTTCACCCACCCACCCTTTCACGCACCCACCCTTTCACGCACCCACCCTTTCACGCACCCACCCTTTCACGCACCCACCCTTTCACGCACCCACCCACCCTTTCACCTGTACATCTATTTACCCATTCTCTCATCCACCCTTCCACTCACTCATCCATCCTTTCTCATTATCAATCCATTCACCCTTTCACTCACTCATCCATCCTTTCTCATTATCAATCCATTCACCCTTTCACTCACTCATCCATCCTTTCTCATTATCAATCCATTCACCCTTTCACTCACTCATCCATCCTTTCTCATTATCAATCCATTCACCCTTTCACTCACTCATCCATCCTTTCTCATTATCAATCCATTCACCCTTTCACTCACTCATCCATCCTTTCTCATTATCAATCCATTCACCCTTTCACTCCCTCATCCATCCTTTCTCATTATCAATCCATTCACCCTTTCACTCTCATCCATTCATCCTTTCACTGATCCATCCATTCACCCTTTCACTCATCCATTCGTCCTTTCACTGATCCATCCATCCAGCCATTCACCCTTTCTTTCTCTTACTTACTCACCAACCTTTTCAAATTCATAATGAGCTGAGCCTTTGTCTGCAGAGTTGCAGACAGAAGAGGCCCATCAAGCACTTCACCCTTGCTGTAGTTCCTACAGGAAGGGGTGGCGTGGGGGAGGGTTCACTATGCCCCTGCACATATGCAATCTGAAAACTTGGAAGTCATGAATCCTGCATGACGCACAGCGCCAGGACGTGAGGTGACTGTGACATGGTGTTTCCTGGGCTTTAAGTGGGTTGAAAAAACTTGGGAATCTCTCCAAAGGGAATGTCCGATGTAATTAAGGGCGTGGGTTAAAACATGATAGCTAAAAATCTGTGCTTAGCATAGTGTTCTGCCTGACTGGTATTCTGCTACATCTGTTATTGCCTCCAGATATATAATACATTACACCTACAAGAAGCCAGGACTATTGGCTTTGTCAATGGTTGTTAGTTGCATAAAATAAAAAATAGCAACAATGGCTTTGTTGTATATAATATTGAAAATGCTTTAGTTCTAAAATGATGAGACTGTGAAAAGTATAACCCCTTCTTTTTAACTTCTTTCTCTGGCTTCTTTTCATGAACTGGATTCTGTACATTTCTTCCATCTGGTGAGATGCAACATTTTTCTTTATGTACGGTTAAAACAGACTGTCCTGCCCAAGACATATGCTGATGACACGCAAATCATGGTGCCTATTACCAACAGCATTAAGGCATCTGCCACTAATTTCAAAAGCTGTATGCAGGCAGTTTCCTCTTGAATGGTTGAGAACTATCTTAAACTCAACGGGGACAAAACAGAGGTTCTGATCTTTGGAAACCAGCAGAATGTCTGGTCCAATGACTGGTGGCCAGATACGCTTGGTTCCTGTCCTTGCCCTGTATCCCAAGGAAAAAATCTAGGGGTCATAGTGGACAACTCTCTCTGAGCCCTCAGATTAATAGAACGGTGTCCACCTGCTTTGGGCATATTAGGATTATAAGGAAAATCTCCCAATTCCTTTCTTTCGCCTCTCGAAAGCAGGCAGTTATTGCCTTAGTGTTGTCCAGATTGGACTACTGTAATGCCCTCTATTTGGGTATTAGCAAGGGCCTTGTTCGTCGCTTGCAGCTGGTGCAGAATGCAGCAGCCAGGCTGGTGATGGATCTCCCTAAATCCCACTCATTCTCGGCTTCTGTCAGCAAGCTGCATTGGCTCCCTTTAAACCGAAGAATTCTGTTCAAGGCTCTCTGTCTTACTCACAAGGCCTTCTATAATCTAGGTTTGGAAAGTATTAAAGGGCTCTTTCGACGCTATGTTTCCACTAAACAGCTAAGATCAGCCAGTTAAAATCTGCTGGCAGTCCCCAGGTTTAAGAGAGCCAGATGGGGGGCAGAGCCTTCTCCGTTGCCAGGCTCTGGAATTCCCTCCCCTCCGCTATCTCTGGACAAGTGTCTCATTCTCTCTTCCACAAGGCTCTGAAGACTTGGCTCTTTACATGTTCATCAGTCTGAGCCTTGCATGTATTTTTGTCTGATGGCCCCTCCTGCAGCGCCTTGACGCCTCTGGGCTAAGTTAGCGCTTTAGAAGACTAATATTCATTAATTCATTCATTCAAGACCGAGGCAGGAGGAGGCCCCCACATGCTGTAACAGCCCATACTGGCCCATTGTCATTCTGTATGTGACAATCAGCCGGCATACAGAATAACAATGGGCGGGGTGCGGCTGCTCTTGTGCTCAGAGGATGAGTGCGAGGCGGCCCCATCAGGGAGTTGAGGCTTCTCGCAATGCCCAAAATTACGGACAAAAGGCATCCATAAAAGGGATCATCACTGACAACGGACGTGAGATCCAAATAACGGACGGTCCGTGAAATCTATGGACGATTGGTCACCCTACTTCCGCCTATAGTATATACGCCACAGAAAAAGATCTGTATTGGTTCGACACCCCTCAGTAATCGTAGTTTCTTGGGATATTTGTCGGGACACCGACCCAAGCTGATAAAATACACTGCTCTTTGAATTAAGTGGGCGAGTGGTGTCCCCAGGCTACTGCCCCCCCCTCCTCAAACTCTTGGGCTGCATATACATAACCTGGGGAACCCCCAGCTTTGCTTGTCCTTCTCATGCAGGAGTCAGACTCTTATTTGGAGTAGGAATGCACCGCCTACTTGGCTATTGATGACAACTTTTGTGAAGTAGTGGATGCTTCCATACTCAAAGCAGTCTCTGACGCCTTGGCGCCCATAGACCAGAAAATACTCCAAATGGCACAGAAGTGCTTCAAACCCCTCTTTCCAAGGAAAAACTCTCAGAACCTTCGGTCCCCCAACTTCATGGGCAGCATGACGCAGGACCCTTAAAGACAAGAGGGAAGTGCTACTTGCGACCCAGGTGTCTATCTATTCGCCTTTGATAGGCTCAAGAGCGCCTTGAGGTCCTACCTCCTGGTGTGGCAGAAATGTCATTGAAGGCCAGCTTCAAGCCCTGCGGCGGCTTTCACCAACAGATGTCAGTGATGGACCTGCACCTTGTTTGCCTCTGGTGCCTTGAACAAAACTGTGACCTGAAGGACTGTTCCCAACTGCCACATCATGCATCCGAAGGCCTTGGAGGAGCCATCCCTCTAGCTCCTGGCGGCTCAACATGTGCCACTCTAAGTCCTGGTTGAGAGGAAGGTGTAGGAAGCTGGCTCTGTATATACTATACCAAAGTAAGGTATAGTGTGCACAGAGTCCAGTTGAATCGAAAAAGGTAGGGAGAGGTAAAAGTAGATAATACCTTACTCTCTATTTGTGGTAGTGTGGGCGAGTAGTAAGTTTTTATCAGAGGGTAGTGTTAAGCATTTATTGTACACACTCAGGCAAGAAATGTCACACAATCAGAGACTGAACTCAGACAAATTTGTTTGTGTAAAAAATATTTAGTTATTTTATTTCTAGAACCAAGCCAGGCCTGGTGTAGGTAAGTGAAATAATACTTTGCAGGTATATTGCTGTTGAAATACAATTGAAATGCAGTTGGATGCAATTGGTTTGTTTACAGATAAGTCAAGAGTTAAAATTACTTTACAGTTACTTTTGAGCGTACTTTTTAGAATTAAATCAATTTTTATTAGCAGAACACACAATATGACAATACAATGCATCGTTGCCTACAACCCAATGGGACGGCTGCATAGAGATCATGAAGGCAGAGAAGAACCAATGGATTACAAATTATCTGTATAGGTTAAGTACACAGCAAGCCGCCTACAACCCATCTTGGGCCGGCCGCGTCTATAAAGGGAAAAAACACTGAGTGATCCAAGTCGAGCATGACTCGAAATTAGAGGTGGTCTGCTGCGCTCAGAGTATGCTAGTTCCCTAAAGAGACGAAGGCTCGCTACAGCAAGTCCGGGCCGTTAAGGTCTGCCTTTTCCAGGACAAAATAAAAACCAAGCAAAAATGAACATCAACAGGTCCATTCGTTAGAGGACCAAAAACCCTCCCTCCCAAACCCTCTCCAGGTGAGCCAATGATTACAAACACACGTATGAATGTGGCCCGGCGTGTAGGTTACTAACAGCTCATGTCCCTAGAAACCCATCAGGGGCCTGCACCCCCTGTTATTCCGGTATCAATTTCAAAATATGTAGGTAAGCAGGGCATGTCAACTCCTGGAACTCCATAGATAGAATGGAAATAAAGGGGGCCCATATCTTTGCATAGTCTGATTTGTCCCCTAGGGTAGCCATGGACAGCCTCTCCATGCCCAGAAGGGACCACAGCTGGTGGAGGCATTGAGTGTGATCTGGGATCCTGTCTGTTTTCCAACTTGATAAAAGCACTCGGTGAGCGGCATTTAATGCCAGGGCAATCTGCCTACCTTTGATAGAGCCCAAAGGGAAGGTCAAGGCGCTGGGCAATCCTAATATAGTGTATGCAGGGAATCTGGGGATGGTAGTGTCAAAAGCTTTATCTATCTCATCAAGGATCTTATCCCAGTATCTCGTGAGCTTCGGACAGTTCCACAGCAAGTGAAGAAGGGTACCCGGACTCCTGCAGCCCCGCCAACAGAGACCACCGCTCTGTGAATTCCATTTGGTTAAACGAGCCGGTGTGTAATACCAATAAAATACAATGTTAAATGAAGTTTCTGTGTGGCCCATGGAGAGTGCGGTGTGGTGGGACCTGTAAAAAAAATATCCTCCCATTCCTTGTCTGACAGGGTTTGTCCAATTTCTGCCTCCCACCGCCTCTGCCCAGCAGTCCGAGCCCCACGAGCACTCAGAGCGGAACGTGTATATTTCCGAGATAAGTCTGTGATCATCGTTTTTCAAAAAGAGCCATTTTTTGAACGGGAGCATTGGCCTGCCGACCAAAGGGCGTACCCGAGGGCCAGTCACCCAGTGCAGCATTTGCACGTGGAGGAAGTGGTCTGAGGCGACGAGGTCATAATCGGTCTGGAGCTGCTCAAAGGGAATATGGCCCTTGAGGTCAAACAGATGCCCTAAATGCTTGCAACCACACGCTACCCAACGTGAACCCACCCCTTTTCCTTCCCGGGTGGGAAATAGGGGTTCGAGAAGATGGGGAACATTGTGAGGTTTGCCCGCGTGGACACCCTATCCCATACTAGCATGGTGGATCGCGTGACCGGCGATGAATATAGCCCCCGAGAACGCGAAGCCCTGGGTAGCCATGCCTCCCTCCAGATATGGTGCCCAGCCACCGTCTGATCCATAAATACCCAATGTTTCTCCGTCATTGGACGGTTCCATTCCACCAGGTAGTGCAGTAAAGAGGCCTGAAAGTATCAGGTGATATTTGGCAGTGCAAGGCCGCCTTCCTTTTTAGGGCGCTGTAACAGAGTCCTCTGTAACCTGGGGGAAACCGGACCCCATATGAAGCGCTCTATCTCTTTCTGCATATTCAAGAGCATGCCCGGTGGGGGCATTAAAGGGAGGGTTGGGAAAATGTAGAGAGCTCGGGGCAGGACACTCATTTTAACAGCGGCGAACCTTCCAAGCCACGATAGAGGCAGGCGTTGTCACTGGGATAGATCCGTACGAATGCGGGAGAGTAAGGCAGTATAATTGCTTCCGCTGTCTTGCTGAGACTCTTATGAAGGACCAGCCCCAGATATGTTATGCCATCCGTTACCCAGTCGAAGTCAAATTGTACGCGTAGGGTGTCTACTGTTGTCTGTGGGGTGGTTAGATTAAGCACCTGCGATTTCTGCAGATTCATTTTAAATCCAGAGACTCGACCGAAGGCATTCAGGTCCTCAACAATGGCCGGCAAAGAAGTCAAGGGCTGCGCCACTGAAAAAATAACATCGTCAGCATAGAGGCTGATCAAATGGCAATCAGCACCAAAGGGGACACCCTGTGCATTGGTATTGTCCCAGAGTTTTTGGGCAAAGGGCTCCATATATAGAGTGAAAAGCAAGGGGGAGAGGAGGCAACCCTGTCTGGTGCCTCTCCCTACTGCAAAATCAACCGAAAGTATCCCATTTACCTTGACTGCAGCACTGGGAGTGCTGTATAGGCTCGCTATCCATTTGCGGAACCGCACGCCCAAACCAAAATGCTCCAGGGTGGCAAACAAATACGGCCAATGCACCTGGTTGAATGCCTTTTCGGCGTCAACCGCCAATAGCAGCGCCTCTTCTTTGGAGCGTTGTACTTAATCGATCAGGTGGCAGATCCGCTTTGTTGTCCCCGCATTGTCTACTCTGGCTAAAACCTGCCTGCTCTGGATCCACCAAACCGGGCATCAGAGGGTTCAATCTGTGGGCCAGAATGCTGGAGAAAAGCTTGGCATCAATATTTAATAATGAAATCGGACGGTATGAGCTGCAGGACATAGGGTCTTTTCCAGGCTTGGGGGTAACAGAGATCGTCGCCTGTAACATCGAAGCCGTGAGAGTGCCAGTATCTACCAACAAATTAAACAGTCGAGTAAGCAGGGGGGCTAACTCCGTGCAGAAGGTCTTGTAAAAAAGCGCACTGAAACCATCTGGGCCCGGTGCCTTCATGGGCTTCAATCGGGCGATAGCAGATATCACCTCTTCGATCCGTATAGGTGCTTCCAGACCCTCAGCCTCGCTGGGCGGGAGGGGGGTGATCGCAGCCCCATTGACATAGTCACGGGGGTCCAAGAGGGTTAAGGACTAGGCGGAGTGGAGTTCCGCGTAAAAGGTCCGAAAAGCCACCGCAATGCCAGTCCGTAATCTCAGAACCCCGATCCCCTCGTACCGCTTTCACTGCCTGGGCCTGTTTACTGCGTAAGCAGTGTGCAAGCATACGCCCCCCCCTGTTCGTTCCCGCAAAGTACTTATGCTTCAAGCGGTTCACTGCGTGTTCAGCCCTATCTAAGTCCAGGCGCTTCAGGTGGAGCCGCTCTTTTTCTAATTGGCGCCAGACCCGGGGAGCGCCCGTGCGTTTGTGAATTCCCTCAAGTTCTCTAACCTTTGATTCCAGCTACTCTCTTTTGATCTTACGAGTTTTATTGTCGTGAGCAGCTTTAGCGATCAAGGCCCTTCTCGAAACCAGCTTAAGAGCCTCCCAGACGGAAGCCAGTGCTGTGGAACCGTCATCGTTAAGTGTTATGTAGTCTGTCAATGTATGCCGTAGGTCATCTACCACCTGTGGGGACAGCAACAGGGAATCCCTCGAGCGCCAGTGAGGGGAGAAAGGAGTCGAAGGCAAACGTAGGGTCAGAGTGATGTGTGCGTGGTCTGAGAGAGACCGGGCTTCGATGGTCGAGGCCTGGGAGCATACCCACGCGGCATGGGTGACAAAGTGGTTCAAGCGGGCCTTTGACTTATGGGCTGCCGAGTAATATGTGTAGTCCCTGTCGTTGGGATGTAGGCCGCGCCAAACGTCCTTGATCCCACATTCCTCCAACCACTCCTTACCTGTCCCAGACAGGCTCCCCCGTCCTCGGGCTAAATCGATCCATCCCCGCGTCCATAACTAAATTTAGATTACCACCCACCACCACCATGGAGTCGGGTTTGTGGAGAATCTTGGCCAGGGCCTCGGTCAAAAACTTCTCCTGGTGCTCGTTTGGGGAATAGATTGAGGTTATCGTGAAGCTGGAGGTGCCAATTTGCAATCTCAAAGCTAAGAGGCGCCCCTTGATCTCTGCCATAGAATCCACTATAGAACCTCTAAAGTGTCTGGAGAACAGAATGGCCACCCCGCCTTTCTTACTCTTCCCAGAAGACCAAAACTGCAAGGGAAACCCCCTAGATTGCATCCGATGTGTATCCTTGTGAAGCAGGTGGGTTTCTTGAAGTAAGCATATATCCCCTTCTGAATGCTCCAGTAGGGAGAGCACTGCCTTCCGCTTGGTAGGGTTGTTCAGGCCGCGGACATTATAGCTATCTACCTTAACCTCCATCAATCTTGAGAGAACCGCGGATCTATACATCTTAGGCTATAGACCTACCCAGAAGGGCCTCTATTAAAAAGCTCACCGGAGAGGGGACCCACCCTACCCAACAACAATATAAACAAAACATAAAACAATAAACAAACAGCAAAGAATAGCACAGAGTCCATCTCGAAAGAGGGCCAGAGAAAAATGGGGACTGCCCAGAGAGTAAGGGACTGTATCAATCAGTGGTGAGAGATCTCCCCGTTCCCGCGAGGCCCAGACATAAGAAGACGTACCCACACAAACGTTACCCTCAGTCGTTAGTCCAGAGATTCCCCCTCTGCGCCAGCGAGGGTCCGGAGAACAGCAGAGCGCTCTTTGATCATCGTGGCAGGGTCAGGGCGAAGGCGATCAAATCTCATGCCAGTCCAAGGACCCCGCCTGGGGGGCATGGATGCCTCTGACCCCGAGGCAGCAGACTGGGCGGTCAGGTTGTCAAGGTCTAAGTTCAGCAACTTACAGGCCTCGGCCAGGGATTGTAGTTGATGGAGTTTCCCCTCAAAACGGAAGATGAGGCGGAACGGGTGGCCCCAAGAGTAGGATATGCCTGTCGATCGGAGGTGGTTAGTCACGAGGCGGAAGTCTCTTCTCTTTTGAAGGGTACTGGCTGCTAAGTCTTGGAAAAGCTGCGGTGTGTGCTCACGGAAGTGTAAGGGTTGACGGGAACGGGCCGCCTTGAGGATCTCCTCTTTCACTTTAAAATCGTGCACACACACAATGTCCGCAGGAGGGCGATTAGGTTGTCGGGGAGGGCCCACACGATGGCACCGATCAATCTTGACCGAGGATTCCTCCGCTGCATTAAAAACTGCCCGGAAGAGCGCCTGGACAAACCCCCTCCAGATCTTCACCTTCTGCTCCAGTAGGGACTGTGCGAACTCGGACATTATTCCGTCGCGACCTGTTCTCCAAGTCTTCGGAGTGCGACTGGAGGTCCAATTGCTGATCTCGCAGTCGTAGGATTTCTTGCTGGAGCGCAGCGATTTCTTCGTCCCTGACTGTCGACGAATCCTCCAGAGCGGCCACCCTCTCTCCGACTGCATCCACATCTCTTCTTACTTCCCGGAGGTCCGCCTGTAGGTCTGTCCTGATGGCCATGATGTCTTCTCATTGGGAGGCAAACAGTGACTCCAGGAATTCCCTCGTGACCGCTCCCTCTGCGCCATCTCCAGCCGAGACCGGACCGACGCCTTGAGAGTCCCCGGCCGACTTCATAAGAAGGTCTCGAACTGAACGGTCTTTTTTACCTTTGTCCGTCGTCATGATGGAATCCCGAGCCGTCTCGCCCACGGTGGGAAATTGCGTCGGGGTGGTGGTGTGCACGATCTCCAGACGGCCTCCGGACACGTAAGCGAGGCCTCCCCGTCGCCTATCTCCGTAGGTGCTATCGCTCACCGCCTGCCTCTCCGCAAGCTGCACTTCTGGCCACGTTGGTGTGGGGCAAGGCTCCGGAGGCACCACTCGTCTCGTGCCGGCATCAATCAGGGGCCTCTAAAATGTCACCAATGATAGCCCACGTCCCAATGCCAATGAAGTCAAACTCTGTGGGGTGTCACCGCTCTCAATTGACCCTCCTTACAGTCGCTCCAGTGTGAACCAAAGCTCCACACGCGTCCGGGGCCTTTCCAAATGTCAATGACTCTATGTTCACCCCTACACCTCGGGCCTTCTGTGCCTGTGCGCCACTCCCGTGAGACCCAGCGATGGAAGATGGGCCCTGGCGCAACTGCCGCCCGCTGCACCGCTCTACTGCACTGCCCAGACTTCTCTTTTGTGAGCCCCAAGGAGGCGGCAGGCAGCACTCATCCTGGTAGGTCGTTTCAGGCACACGCTGGGAGCCACTCGACCCTCAGATCTGAATACTTCCTGGTGGTACTCCTCTGCTGCGGGGCTTACACCAGCCCTGTGAATGACCGGCTCCACTTCAGGCAAGGTCTCACGGCGCTCCCCGTGACAAGGAGGCCGCGCCCAGTCCGGGTCCTCTCCTCTGCAGACCGGGTCAACGCAGGACAAAAAACGATGGTCACCCTCCCAGGCATCAATGCGTATTTCAGGCGAGATCGCCTCCGGTGTATCGGACCCTCTGGCAAAAGGGAGCCAAGCGGCGATCCGGCCGGGCCGTCGGGTTTCCCCTCCGCTACGCCGCACCACGCTGTAGACCACCAGCCAGGGGCTCCACAAGGTATTGTGCTCTTGCTTGAGGCAGTTAGGTGTGCCCGGGTGGGTCCTGTGCTCCGCAGCAGGCCCTGTTGGCATCCGGCCGGGCCCCAGAGCGGCCTCCGTTCTTTACTGCCTCGTGACGCATGGATCGGAGGAGAGTCGGAGGGCGCCTTTCCTCTCACTGGCGAACGAGCAAGTCTTTCCCAGCACTCAACCGGGTGCGCATTGACTGCCCACAGCCTCCGGTGGGAAATCGAGGTGCTGTGGGTGCTTATAGCAGTGTTGTAGGCCCGGCGGGAACGGAGCTTGAGCGAGACACGTGCGCTCACTCCGCCATCTTGGCCACGCCCCCTGAGCTTACTTTTTAAGTTACTTTTTCTACTCAGTGTGATATACCTGGATATCACACTGGGACATTTCCTAGAGAAAAGGTAAATAATTCAGTTTTTGTACATTTGCAGTTTTAGGGTTTCATACAAACCAACTCCATACTTGGAACAATTTTCACAGAAAAGCAGTCAATGCAATCCTATGGGAGCGAACAAAGTTATCGGTTTGCAGGTAAGTTCCTGGTTTTGGAAGTTGTTTCTGGGGTTAGAACAAGGGTTCCCCTAGGGTCAAGACTGCACTCTCAAAGCACCCTCAGCGGCACGAGGGCGACATGGTGCAGAGTGCTGAGGCCCAATAATATACAATAGGGGGTATCCGGTTGGTGGCTGCTCACGAGCAGGCCACAAGGATGTGGGAGGAAAGCTTCTAGGGTTTAGCGCATGGCAAAGGGGGATCCGAGTTAGCACACAAGGTGCACCCACAGCTGCACAGGGGCGGCCGGGTGCAGAGTGCTGATTTGGCGTCGGGTGACCTGTTTTCAATGGGAGTTGCCAGTGTTGGATTCTGGCTGCAGGCTCGGTCCAGGAAGACTTCTGGGAGGAACCAACAGCTGGGCAGGTAAGTTGGAGGGCTCGGGGACGTAGGGGCACCTCAGGTTCTGTTCTCCAGGGAGACTGGATGCAGGGGTGTCTTTTGAGGTCGGATTTCACCTTACTGGGCCACTCGCGGTTGGTGGGGCTCCGTGCACAGGCTGCAGGCGACGTCTGGGAGTCCTGGAGGGGTCAACCCACAGTGGACTCTGACTGGAGCGCCGGGGGTCCTCGCTGGGACCGGTGGGCCACTCTGATTCGGGCCGTAGACGTCAGGTGCAGTGGTGGTTCCAGACATCTGATTTCTTTGTCCTCAGCAGGCTCAGAGTCTTTCTTTGGAGATTCTTTTGAACAGAGCTGCTGTTCACAGGAGATCCGGTCTTTGTTGAAGGCAGTCAGTCCTCCCAGGGGTTCTGGAGGTCGCTGGCTGCAGGACAAGGTAACTTTTGGCGCAGAATCTCTGGAAACTGCAGACGGGCCAGTAGGGCTGGGGCTAAGTCAGTTCTTCTCTGCAGTCTCCTCTGCTGGGCGTCTTCTTTCGTCCTCCTCCTTCGTAGGTTGGGGTAATCTGTCTTCTTGGTTCAGGGCTGCCCCCTAAATACTGTATTTAGGTGGCGTTTTAGGGGTCTCTAGGTCAGTAGCCAATGGGCTACTGACCTTAGGGTGACTACACCCTTGGTGTGCTCACCCCACGTGGGGGAGTGGACACAACCCCTAAACCTGATTGGAGAGTGCCTGTCATCTGCAAGATGGCGGGCACTGAAGAGTGGGCTTCACCTCGCCTCTCCCTACCTGAGAGGTGTGGTTGGCAGAGGTGGGCACACCTTCTGGGCTGCTGCCCTTATTTTTCCTGCCTGTCTTCCCGTCGAAAAGGAGGGGAGACAGGAAGGGGGCCTGCTCCTGATAGCAGGAGAGGCTGTGGGTCGCGTTACAAAGGCGACAAGGCCTTTGAAGTTCCCCTGCCACAGATGGCTCTTCTTGACCTGGGTGAGGTGTGACCACCTCCGCCTAGGGAAGGCTTTGTTTCTGGGCTCAGGGAGCAAAGGCTCCCACCCCAGGGGTCCAGAAACATGTCTCGTGGTGGCAGGCTGGTGTTTACCAGTCAGGGAACCCACCATAGGCTGGTAGTTTTTCAGGGGGCATCTCTAAGATGCCCTCTGAGTGCATAGTATAATAAATCCCACACTGGCATCAGTGTGGATTTATTATGCTGAGAAGTTTGTTACCAAACTTCCCAGAATTCAGTAAAGCCATTATGGTGCTGTGGAGTTCCTAATGACAAACTCCCAGACCATATACTCTTTATGGCTTTACTGCACTTACAATGTCTAAGAATGGACTAAGACACTGTAGCGGTACAGTGCTCATGCAACTGTACCCTCACCAGTGGTATAGTGCATCCAGCTAGAGAGGTGCCTTACCTATACCATAGGCAGTGTTCCATGTCGACTCTTCACTTTTCTGTGCACAAAAACACGCAGCCTGCAGTGTGTGTGTTAGTGTGTGTGTTAGTGTGTGTGTTAGTGTGTGTGTTAGTGTGTGTGTTAGTGTGTGTGTTAGTGTGTGTGTTAGTGTGTGTGTTAGTGTGTGTGTTAGTGTGTGTGTTAGTGTGTGTGTTAGTGTGTGTGTTAGTGTGTGTGTGTTAGTGTGTGTGTGTTAGTGTGTGTGTGTTAGTGTGTGTGTGTTAGTGTGTGTGTTAGTGTGTGTGTGTTAGTGTGTGTGTGTTAGTGTGTGTGTGTTAGTGTGTGTGTGTTAGTGTGTGTGTGTTAGTGTGTGTGTGTTAGTGTGTGTGTGTTAGTGTGTGTGTGTTAGTGTGTGTGTGTTAGTGTGTGTGTGTTAGTGTGTGTGTGTTAGTGTGTGTGTTAGTGTGTGTGTTAGTGTGTGTGTTAAGGTGCTGGACCTCTAAGGGTGGCACAGTATGTGCTGCAGCCCTTAGAGGCCTTCCCTGGTCACAGTGCCCTTGGTACCTTTTACAAGGGACTTGCATGTGGCCAGGGAGGTGCCAATTGGGAGTACAAAGGTACAGTTTTGGGAAAGAACACAAGCCCTGGGAACCTGATTGACAGGGACCCAGGGCACATCGTCAAATTGCCTCAGAAATCTGGCAAAAAGTGGGATGTTACAGCAACAGAAACCCAGCTTCCTACAGAAGGTCCCGGGAGTGGTCGCAGAGTCCGAGGTTAATGTCCCACTCCGTCATCCAGCCGTTCAGTTAAGTCTCGGTCCCACAAAAAGTTTGTTAAAGCGTGCTTTAACTTTACCTTGTCCGTCTGCCGTCAAGATGAGGGAGCGTCCCTTGAGGCCTAGCTCAACAGTCGAGCCTGGGCTGACTATGCACCTCAGCGCATTTCTGAGAGCTGGAGTGAAAACCCTGCCCCCCACTCCCCAATTCAAGAGTTTTATGAGGCCATGTGCCTCATATTTGAGCAGCCTGTTTACTCTGGTGCGCCTTCGGGCCCCATGGTTTTGGGAGGGGGCCCCTACTGGAGCCACGCCGATAGCTGCTGTTCCAGTCCGGCCCCAAGGATCCACAGATGGATCTTGATCGCCGATGGTCGTGCCATGTTGACTGTCCTGGCGCTGATCCCGAGGCAGATCCCGGCGCCGCAGGCAACCACCACACGGCGCTACCCGATTTACATCCCTGACATGGAGGTGCCTCGTCTGAATCTGCGCCGACTGGAACCATGCCTTCCAGGTTGGAGCCTGAGCCATATTCCTATGGGCTAGGACTCGAGAACGAATAAGAGGGGTCTCTGGACCCTGAAGAATACTATCCTTATGCTTTCTCCTCCCTACCGGGGCTATGCAGGAGGGAGGGTCAGTTGTTATGGTCGTGTGAAGGGGTGTTAATATCCTGGACCTTAATTTGCCCTTCGTGGCAGTCGAGACGAATGTCTTGAAGGAATTGCTTCAACCGGTAGTGTCCCCTTCCGAATCGCTTCTCCTATTTATTGAGCACTTTCTGATGTCCTGCTTGTGACCTGGTCCAAGCCCACCGCTGCCCTGCTCCTGGGGACCCCAATTCCTCACAGAACATCCTACCCCAGAGAGCTTGGCGGTCCAAGCCTCCATTTGTCATGTCAATCCTGGCGCACTCCCAACCACCCCACTGGATTTGGAATCCAAGAGACTGGACAGTTTAGGCAAGAAAATGCTTTCTTCTACAATCCTGGCATTGTGGCCAATGATTAAGCCTTTTTTCCGCCTCGGCTGGCACCTTTTTCTACTGAGCAGGGTGGCTCGCAGAAATTGTGTGTATTGGAAATAAAAGAAGAGGGCTGTCACAATCCAAGGGCGACAACAGGTGAACCCTCTTCTTGTTCCTTTCTTCAGCGAATGAGGTTTTGGACACTCTAGTTTGGATACGTAAGTGGAACGGTGTGAACGAGGCAAATGAGGACAAAAAAAAAAAATCCTGGCATTGTGATCGGTGAACCCCACATGCCATTTGGACCGATATTACAGTGTCCTGTGGAATACGGTTACGCATGTGCTGCCAGCAGTCCCGGAGGAGGCCCGGGCCGTGCTCTCCCACGCTGTTGCCGATGGCAGGGATGCAGCGAAGTTCACCATTAGATGTGGACTAGACACCACCGACTCATTAGGCAGATCGGTTTTGTCCACAGTGGCCATACGACACCACGCTTGATTGAGGACTATTGGCTTTTCTGGGGATCTCTAGACCTCACTCATGGACATGCCCTTTGATGGCTTTTGTTTCTTCGGAGACGAGGTGGATTTGGCACTGGAATGCTTTAAGGACAGCAAGGCTATGGCCACGGGCTTGGGCCTTTCTATGGCCCCTCATCACCTTCAGTACACCTTTAGCTCCTTTCATGGCCTTGGAAGGGGATTGCAGGCGTGTTCTTACCAGTCCAGCCACTGCAGAGCGCAAGCTTTCTAGCCTGTGCCTGGCTGTGGATGCGGTACCTACTACCAGTCCCGTGGGTTGGGTCAGTCTGCCCCCCCCACCCTCCCACACACACAAACAGGAGCCTCCCAACCCTCCTAGTCTGCCCATTTAACATCCGGGGCATCCAGTGGGCGGCAGGATTGGCCTGTCCCACTGGCAGTTCATTACATTGGGCAGGTGGGTTTTGCAGACTGAAGGGGCTATTCCCTCCCCATTCAAGACTAACCCATCCTCATGCCACCTACTTGTGAAAGGCTTGCGAAGGACTGCCTGTCTCTTCTCCGCTGGCAAGTGGCTGATCTTTTGGGCAAAGGAACCATAGAGAGAGTGCGGATGCCAGAAGTGGGTCGTGGTTATTTCTGCTACTTTCTGGTGCCCAAGAAGGACGGAGGTCTTCGTCCTCTCCTAGACCTCTTCTTAAGGAAAAAGTTGAGAGAGCAGAAGTTTAAAATGCTCACTCTTGCTTAGGTCCTATCTGCCTTGGACCCAGGAGACTGAATGTTCGTATTGGACTTGCAGGACGCGTATTTCCATATTCATGTACTGCCTGCCCACAGGTGCTACTTGTTTTTTATTGTGTGCCACGAGCACTTTCAGTTCGCTGTGCTCCCTTTTGGTCTCCCCAGTGCCCCTCTGGGGTTCACCAAAGTGACGGCGGTGGTTTCAGCTCATCTGCGGAGATCAGGGGTGCCAGTCTTCCCCTATCTTGATGACTGGTTGCTGAAGGTGGCCTCACGCTGTCGTATCCCACCTCTAGACTATGGTGGACCTCCTGCATTGGCTGGGGTTCACTATCAACATGCTGAAGTCACACCTGACTGCCTCTCAGATGCTCCCTTTCTTTCGAGCTGTCTAGACATGGTGCATTTTCAGGCTTATCCTCCCAAATGGCGACTCAAGGATATTCAGGCTATGATACCAATGTGTTAGCCTCTATCCTGGATTTCAGTCAGACAGACTCTGAGGCTGTTGGGCCTGCTGGTGACACATGCCCATTGGCATATGCCGGCTCTGCAGTGGGACCTGAAGTTCCAGTGGGCGCAGCATCAGGGGGATTCTCTCTAATGTGGTCCAGATCTCGGAGGGAACTGCGAAAGATCTAGAGTGATGGTTAACAAACCACTACTGGGCCAGTGGCAGGCCCCTCTTCCTTCACAACCAGATCTCACAGTACTGACAGATGTGTCACTCCTGAGATGGGCGTCCATCTGGGAGAGGTGGAGATCAGAGGACTGGTCTCCAGCGGTATCCAGACTCCACATCAACCTGTTGGAGCTCTGAGCAATCCGACTGGCATGAAAGCCTTGTTACCCTCCCTCCATCCAGGGAAGGCTGGTGCAAGTGTTCACAGACAACACCACTGCCAAGTGGTACTGCAACAAACAGGGCGGTGTGGGGTCGTAGACGCTTTAAGAGGCCGTTCGTCTCTGGACATGGCTGAAATAGAATGGCATACCCCTGGTTGTTCAACATCTTGCGGGTACTCTGAAGGCTAGAGCGTATGAACTCAGCCGATGCCTAGCGGATCACAAATGGCGTCTCCATTTGGAGGTGGCGCAACGTCTCCGCAGTTGGGAAAACCTTGGTTAGTTCCGTTTGCCACTGACTAGAACTTGAAATGTCAGCCAGTTCTGTGTGCTGTAGTTTCCAAGGCAGCTCTCGCTTGTAGACTATTTAGTCCCGAGTGGAGCTCGGGTCTCATGTACGCCTTTCCGCTGATACCACTCCTTCCCAGAGTTCTCAAGAAGATCAGGAACGGCCGGGCCCAAGTCATCCTTGGGGCTCTGAATTGGGCACGGAGAGTCTGGTATCCCGAGCCGCTGAGCATGGCCATTGGTCCTCCGATCAGGCTGCCTCTTCGGGAGGATCTTTTGTCGCAGAAGGGGGGGGGGGGGTTCTCCATCCGAACGGGTCAATGCTCTGGCTTCTTGCGTGGAGATTGAGCGGCAACAGTTGACATCTTTTGACCTTCCTCCCGAAGTCTGTGGCGTTATCTTGGCTGCCAGGCATCCCGCCACCTAGGCGATTTATGCCTACTGTTGGACCGAATTTGTGGCGTGGTGTTCAGAAAGACAATTTGATCCCCTTTCTCCCCCCCCCCCCTTTCTCTGGTTCTCCTTTTTATCCTTTCCCTTGCCCAGCATGTCTCTGCTCTGGGCACTCTGAAGAGCTATCTCCCCGCCATTTCAGGTTTTCTGCGGTTGCCTGATCAGCCATCCTCTTTCAAATCCCTGATTGTAAATAGGTTTCTGAAAGGTTTGCAACATTTGTTCCCACCTTCTCTCTTTATAATGCCCCCGTTGCACCTCAATCTCGTCCTCACTTTCCTTATGTGTGCTCCCTTTGAGCACCAATTGTCCACCCAGACTCCTTACCATCAAGACAGCCTCCTTAGTACCCATAACGTTTGCCTGGAGGATCAGTGAGCTTCAGGCCTTGTCATCCAATCCTCCTTATCTCAACATCTGGCCAGACAGACTGGTGCTTCGTACGAGAGCTTCCTTTCTTCCGAAAGTGGTCACTCCAATTCATGCAGGCCAATCCATCACTTTACCTACTTTTTACGCTCTACTTCATCCTTTCAAAGAAGAGAAGTGATTTCACTTTCTGGACCCAAAAAGAGCATTTTCGTTCCACGAGAGTTCCTGGTGGATGGCCAACTCTTTGTGGGGCATGTCTGAGCGAAAAAGGAACGGGTCGTACAGAAAATTACCATCTCACAATGGATCATACTCTGTATCAAAATTCCTATGCATTGGCTAAGAAGCAACCCCCTAAGGGTTTGCATGCCCATTCCGCTAAAGCTGCAACAACTGCGTTAGCTTTAGGAGTTCCGGTCCTAGACTCTGCCAGGCAGCAACATGGGCTTCCCTGCACATGTTTACCAACCACTACTATCTGGCCAGTCAGGTCCGTAGGGATGGGCACTTTGCCTGTTCGGTCCTGCAGGACTTCCTTGTGAGAAATTGGTCCGCAGACCCACTTCCGAAGAGGTATTGCTTGGGATTTATTCGATGGGAAGAAATCTGCAGCTAGAAGTCTATCAGATGAACAGGTTACTTACCTTCGGTAATGCCTTATCTGGTAGAGACTCTATCTAGCTGCAGATTCCTTACCGTCCCACCCATCCTCCCCGCTTTGCAAATAGATTTCTAGGGATGGAGCTTTCCCCTTTTAAGAGCCCTAGTTTTCCACACCAGTGGTCATTGTACTTCATGGCTCCGCGCTTCTGGCTTGGAAAGTCACGAAAAGTAACTGCTGGCAGCCCGCCTGAGTGGTGCCTATATAGGCATCGCAAACGTGTCGGTGCGGATGACACCACCTACCAGCGGCCATGGGTACTGCTCACGAAACATTTCCGGATCCAGTCTGCCGCTTAGGGGATAATTGTAAGGTAAGGAATCTGTAGTTAGTCTCCACCAGATAATGTGTTATGGAATGTAAGTAACTTGTCAATCGCTATAGATCGGTCTGGTCCAGATGGATAGGTCACTGTCCTCAAACTCCTTGATTCCATGAGGACAGAAGTTGTCCACATTCAAAACTTTCTAGCCTCCCTAGCTTCGAACGGCGTGGCATGCAGGTCGGTCAATGCCTTCCGTTCAGCAATCTCAGCAGGGATGCCCTGACCGAAGGCCATTATGTGGACGAGCATCCACTTGTCTGGAAATTGCTTAGAGGCATTCGGCTATTGTTACCCCCTTAGCCGAGGTATTTAATACTGTGGGACGTTAACATGGTGCTAAATCTTTTTATCTCATGGCCTAGTAACAAGTATTTATCCAGAAAGGAGCTGTCTGCCAAATGGCTACCCTGCTTTGTCTGGTAAGCTTTAGATGTGTATCAGACATCAGAGCCCTGCACATAAAAGATAGCATATTTACCCCATATCTGTTTACTTTTCTCATCTCCAGACAAACTGTAGGAAGCTGGCTCTTTATATGATATACCACTAAGTGGTTATACCATGCAAAGAGTCCAGAGAATCCCCCAGAAGTGTTCAGGGCTCAATATAAACCCAAAGGTCTCTATTTGTGGTTGTGTGGTCGAGCAGCCTTAGGCCTAACACAGAGGAGTGTAAGACATTTGTTATGCACACCCTGATAAATTACAAATGACTCAAAAAGGCGATCCACACCAATTTTATAAAAATAAGCTTCTTTCAAGATTTATTTTAAGACCAAGCAATACGTAAAAAGGTAAGTACGTTTTTCATAAGAAATACTTTTCACTTTAAAAAAAAAAAAAAGTGGACACTTAGTGCAATTTTTAGTTCAGCAATGTTAACCTATGGGAGGAAAACAAGAATGCAGTTTTGCAGATAAGTATACAACTTACAGTCTTGGTTTTCAGGATGAAGAATTGGCACCAGGCAAGGTTCAGGTAAGTAACAAACATGCACCGCCAGCGGCACAGGGGCGGCTGGGTGCAGTGTTCAAATTCGGAATCTGGCACCAATGTTATCCAATGGAGAAAGGGGGTAATCGAAGAGATGCTGCTCACAGGTGAGTAACACTGTTTGGTAGCCCAGTCTCCAGGGGTTTAAGGTAAGCATGGGGGGCCACAAGGCAGCACCAAACTTACACCCTCAGCGGCACAGGGGCGGCCGTGTGCAGAGTGCCAACACAGCGTTGGGTGCCCAATGCAAACCAATGGGGGAGATCGGTTTTAAAGAAAAGCTGCAGGCTCAGGCCAGGAGGCTGGACGAAGAAAACCCACAGCTGCCCCGGTAAGTAGACAGGCTAGGGGACATAGGAGCACCGTTGGTCGCACTCCCAAAGGCCATGGGGCTTTGGGTGCAGGGGTGTCCTTAGGCGTTGGAAAAGTCTTACTGGTCAGGTCATGGGCAGTATTCGAGCTGCGGCTCACAGGCATCGAGGTCGAGTTCAACAGGGTTCAGCCCACGTTGGACTCTTGCCCAGAAGCCCTGGAGAACCTTCACAGGACCAGTTGGCCACTTGGCCTCAGCCTGTGGGTGTCTGGTGCAGAGGTGGGTCTGGCGGTGGTTTCGCGGGTCCTCAGGGCAGAGGTCTTTGTTCTCTAAAGTTGGTTTCTTCTGAACAGATGTGCTGTCCACAGGAGATATTGGTCTATGTCAAAGGCTGACAGTCCTCACAGGGCTTTGGCGGTCACTGGGATGCAGGACGGGACATCTTTTGGTGGAGGATCGTCGAGGGCCGGCAGGGCTGGGGCCAAGTCAGTTGGGGTCTGCAATCTTCCCTGTTGGTGCGACACTGTAGTATCTGGTTCTTCTTAGGTCGTAGGTAATCTGATTTCAGGGTCTGCGGGTGCCACATAAATACTAGATTTAGGGTGTTACAGGGGAGTTACAGGTTGGGACCAATGGGTTCCTTACCTGGGGTCTACACCCTCTATTATGCCACCGTACTGTGGGAGGGGGGCATAGCCCTAGCCTGATTGGATAAGTCCCACCATCTTCAAGATGGTGAGCACTAAAAAATGTGCTTCATTTCACCTCCAGCACCTGAGGGGTGGAGTTGGGGAAGAGGGGCATACCTCCTGTTCTCACTTTGCTTTTCCGCTTGTTGTCCCACTAAAAGTGGGGGTTTGAACTGCGGGCTACCATCTGCTGCTAGCAGCAGAGGCCGGGGTTGCATTACAAAGGTGGCAAGGCCTTTGAAGCTGCCCTCTAGAGCACAGTGTTCATCCTGGCGAAGGAGGCGTGACACCTCCGCCCAGGATAGGTTTTGTTTCTGGCCTCAGTGCAGGGACACTCGACCCAGGCGTCCAGAAACATGTCTGGTGGTGGCAGGCTGCCTAAAGCCAGTCGGAGACCACACCAGGGTTGGTAGATTTTCAGGGCATACCTCTAAGGTGCCCTCTGAGTACATGTTTATCAAAAGGAGTTGTTTGGTACCAAATACTCCTGGGTTCAGTGAAGCCATCATGGTGCTGTGTAGCTCGAGTTGTCGAGTTCCCAGCCCATGTACTCTCTATGGCTTCCCTGGCACTTATAATATTAAGAATAGATGTAAATATTGTAGGGGTATATCTGATCAAGCAGATATGCCCACACCTGAGATATAGTGCACCCTGCCTTACAGCTTGTAAGGCCCGCTTACCTATACCTTGGGTAGCGCTGCTTTGACATGGCGCAGTGTGCCATGTTGACTTTGTCGTTTGTCTGCACCAAGGCATGCAGGTTTCAGTGACATATTGCATGGCCCTGGTGAGGGCTCCCTAGAGGACCCTTTTAAGTCCCCATGCCCTAGGTTCGAATAACTAGGGACTTACAAGGGGGTCTGAAATTGTGCTTATCGTTGTACAGTTTTAAGGAAAGAGCACTGGTACTGGGAACCTGGACAGCAGGGACCCAGTACTCTACAGTTAAAGTTGAATCAAAAGCCAGGCAAAGGGGGAGGGTGGTGGCTGCAACAGAAACCCACTTTCCCACGCAAACAAAGTGTTCTTGCATGGTCTCATACCCCACCTTTGCGGAGACTCCCTAGTTGTGTGGTTCGCAGTATAAAAGCATACGAGGCCATTGTAGAGTACATCCACCCTCCGGGGGAAAAAACTGAGGTATAAACCTCACAGGTGGCTCTCGTCCCCTACGATTGATTGATGGGTGAGATTGGCCATGCAGGTCGCTGGCATAGACACAAAGATATTTGTCACACATTCTATCAGGGGAGCAATTGCATCCAAAGTGTTTGCCCTCGGTTCACTCTTAAAAGAGATCCTTAACGCAGCAGATTGGTCCTTGGACTCAACCTTCAAGCAATTTTATTTCAAGTCACTTCCCAGCGTAGCGGCTCTGGGGATAGATAAGCTTTAAACTAGCATAATCTTCGCCTCCGGTCCAGACATGGAATGTAAATTTTTCAAGCTTTCATAACGGAAATTTTCAATTCTATTAAGGATACAAAGGCATGGATTAGCCCACCCAATTGCCGTTGACCAACTGTCCCACCCTGTGTGGGGAGTAGCGACCGACGGGCAACTGTAAGGGTCCGCTTTGGAGCAAGTACTCAATTTCAAAATACGTTGCAGACTCCTTACTCTCTTATATTAGGCAAGTAGACCGTACTGTTTGAATTGGTGACCATGTTCTATTGGAAAGTGTCACTATTCGACTCCTTAGAAGTGTTTTGACTCAATTGTTTCACTGGGGCTGAATCGGTAAAGCAAGATTAGACTTGATGAATTATGACTTCTGTTGCATGAAGAAAGAGGTGGGAGGAGATTAAACAAGGGTCTATGAAGGGAGCCCCTGCTTGCTGATTGGATGGACTTGCATTCCAGTTTTTTTCCTTATGGTTCATGGGAAACAAAGTTTTTTTCTTAATGTTCTGAAAAGGAATGCTGTACAATAAAGTGAAGAAAGATCAGCTTAATCCTCACCTCTGTGTCCTTGATAGAATTGAATCTTTCTATTACAAAAGCGAGGAAAGTTTACATTAGAAGTTCTTTCCCATACTGGATTTTTGTGCTTATGCCTGTTGGACGCTAAATGAACCCATCTCAAAATAACATTGGAGGGAATTGGATAAACGGACAGATGGTTGTACTGTGAATATTGTGGGGGTGCTCGCAATGCCCCACCGTACATGCATATACTGCACACCAGAACTAGCATTGTAGCTTACTCCATCGCAACCGATATTCTTTGTTGTCCACACCAGTACACAGCCAGTATACATCTTGTCTATTGTTTGAGCTTGTAGGTATTTTTGTAAACAAAAGAGCACATCTGTGGATTGTGGCAGAGCAAAATGTGGGATAAATGCATGCAAGCACATTGCTAGTTTTATTTTTTAAAATATTTTATTTGAAGTGTTGAAAAGAAAAAAAAAAACAGAATCATATAGGCAGCCACATCTGCCTATAGGCCAAAATTATAAAAGCATTTCATTTAGTTACACAACAGCAGACATCAGATACAATACACAGCCAATAAATAAGTTATAAACAATAAGTATTCCATTATATTGCACACATTCCCAATGCCTCCTTTGACATTAGCCAAGTTATTTCCATCCCAGAACACCCAAGCACATTGCTAGTTAAGGCCACTTGTAAATTGCTGCAAATGATTCTGCATTTGTGCAGAGACTGAGTGATACATAAGGCTATAGGTTCCCCCCACCATCTATTGTGAGCATCCAGTTTTGGGGCCGAATGGGTATAATAGATGTATATGTTGTGTTGCCTTCTGTTGGTCGCATAGAGAGATAATTTGAAGTTGGGAAGTATTCCCATTCAATAGAAAGAAGGTAACTTGTACTTTACATAATTGTTTTATTGGGTGGTGTGCTCTGCACAAGGCTACACTTAAGAGCAAGGTGCTAAAGTGCAGTTGTATGAGGGTATAAAGGTACACTTATTTTTAGAGTTCGATATCCATCATTGTTTTCAAATGATGGGTTGTGAACTTGGAGGTCCAATGTGTGTGCGCGTTCCATTCTTTGTATGCTTGTTCTACCAATAATAAGGGAACTAAACCTTTATCCATCACTCAAGTTTTTATATTGTCTTGCTATCATATTGCTCTGGGGGAGTAGGCGGGGATCACATCTCTTTAGTGAAGCCTCCTTAGTGTTTTCTGTACACTCTGTAAAACATTAAGCATTGTCTACTTTAATTTTATAACCTCTGTATTTTAGGCATTACCAGCACCGGGCCATTCAGTTGTGCAGCATGGAATTCCACTTCAGGGAGGACCTGCTCAGTTTGGTTGCAACGATGCATTCCAGCACACGCTGATTGTATGTCCCTCAGCAATTCAAGGTACGATTTGGAAGGTCTGGTGTTTACTGGCTTATGTAATTCATGCTCTTTATACATGCTTCTACATGTTAGTTAATGCAAAGAAGCTCCCCAGGTTTTTCTGTTAGCTACTGTTTTATAGAATGTACTGACATTGTAACTCCTTGTATTGGTTTAGGTAATTTTCTCTTTTGTTGCAGCTTCTGGAGTAATTTGTCTGTTAGTGCTTATACAGTGGATGGGAATATGTCTGAGCAAAAATGACTTCCTATTTTATAACTTATTGAACAGTGACTTCCATATATCCTGGAGTTTTAAGAACACAGTCGTATTACTTTTGTGGGAGAGGATAGGGATGTTTCCTTGATTACATGGTTTGTGCTTTAAATTGAAGTGCTGCCCAGTTACCTCATGGATGTCCGCAAGGGCACCACTGAGGGTATTGTCCAGCTATACTGACCTGCAGTGACGGCTGCCATCTATGGAGTGAGGGGGAAAGTGAGGGGGAGGTAGGAGGGAATGGCGGGTGCACGAATGGGTGGGCGCGCGGAAATAAAAAATAAAAGAACGAAAACTTACCAGATCTGGACGATATGACGTCCTCCTCGCTCACGACCTCTTCTCCTGAGACTTCAGTGCGGGCCCCAGCAAACTGCCTTGACCAATCCTGGCGCTGCTCACTTGCTGTTAACCAGCATGAGCAGCGCCCTGATTGGAGGGAGTGGCCCGTCTCTGTGCTCCCCAGTGCACTGGAGGCCTGCACTTGCTATCAACCCAGTTGTCTTAAGACAGCTGGGTTCAGAAGTTTAAAGTGCGCATGTCTGGCTGGCAGTCGCAAGACGGGGAGCCAACGAGACATGCACACTTTAAACTGTGCACAGACAGCCCACTGCCCACCACTCCTCCCTGTTGCTACTCAGCAGGCCCGTCCCCGTCCTGACACTCTGTTCAGGACAAGATGATGAAAAATAAAATGGTAATAAATTACCATTTTATTTTTCCTCTCTGGGGCTTTGGGAGACATTTAAGTGGGGCGACACTCCTCCGCTCCAATGGTGGCGCCGCCCCAGCAGACCTGTTTACCATACATAATCTGTGCTATCTTGGTGTTCGTGTTTTTGCCTCCAGACATCCGGACCTACCAACTGTTAGATGCGCTTATCTCGACCGGTGTGCTCACCAATGACCAATCTAAATACAACAAGTAGTCAAGGGGAAAACCCTAACCTATAATTGGTGTATTCCACATATTGTAATGAATGTGAATCCACGCTCTGCAACATTGTAAATTGAAAGAGGCTTGTGAGGATAACACTTACTTCTAACAGGGAACTATTTAGGCTAGGTGTAATTTTACACATTTGACAAGGGGTTTTCCCCACTGTTAGTGCTTACTTTGTGCAGGTGACAAACACAGGCACTTAATTGTGGGCAATGTGACTTATTTTTCATCTTCAGACTGAGAGCAAGAGAGAAAGGCAGGGGATCAATAAATGGGAATAGAAAATTAGGAAAAAGGTGTCAGATGGATTTCAGTGATGGGGATTAAAAGAATGCTGCTGGAGTGAGATAAAGGAACAATAAATGTGTGCGGTGGAAGATAGAACCTTTAAGGTGGAATCACAAGTCACAGAATTCTGGCATCCAGTGCAAGGCTTCTAAGAAAACCATTGGGCTACTTGCCCTTTAATTGAAATTAAGCACTGCTTGCTGCATAATTTAATACTTGCCATTTTTCTGTTTTCTGTTAATCTGCATATATTGCTTTTCATCAGGCATGCCTTCAAACCATGGAAAGCATACCAGCTACTCAGCAGTGAGGGTTGATAATGCAGTCCCTTTGACACAGGCCCCTGGCATGCAGCCTCTTCAAATAAGACCTAGTGTTCTTTCACAGGTTTGTTTTTCATGACCTTTTCATTAAGCTGTCACATTAACTGTCATTGTTTTCATTCTTTTGTATATTTACTCAGTGTAAATAATTGTGAACTAATGGAATTAAGCACTGTTTTAGGCTTTATATTTGACATATAGTGTTTCAATTTAAGATAATTGAAAACAGGTAATTGTAAACATGAAAACCTTATTTTGCAAGAAGCACATTCTGCTTTTTATAAGATTTGGGAAAGCACATATTACCATTTTGATTGCCTGCTTGTGAAAATGTTGTAAATGCCTTAATGATAAGTAAATCTTATATACTATCTTGTTTTGCACGCATAATAGATGCAAGCAGTATCACTACAGTAGCTTTCACTCTTTTTTCAAATGTCCAACTCCCCTAGGAACACTGCAGATTTTCCTCCAATTTAACTCTTTGCAGAACGTGAATATACAAGGCCAGTGTGTCCTAGCCTAAAAAGAACCAAGATTGACATTTTTGTTGTATTAATATCCCTCTTTCCATTTTAGTGAGCTTTATGCAACGAGCTTTAGAAAATTGCAATTCCAACAGCTAATTTTCCATTCACTGATTCTTCAGCTTTGAAATGTACCAGCTTGACAATTACACTGTTACAACTATTGTGTGTGTGCTTATGTTATATATATATATATATATATATATATGTATATGTATTTCAACAAGATGCCCAGAGATGAAGCCGCACTCCGTAGCACGTAAGTGTGTTACACTTTATTAAACATAAACATGCAGCTTCCCATCCAGCATTCAGTCTTGCGGTCTGACGCTTTTCGAAGCACTTTTGCTTCTTCTTCAGAGACCATGCCAGGACTCTCTTTCTTGCTGCCACATCTTCCCACGCGAATTCTGTATATCCGTTTGGCTTCCGGTGCGCCAATTAAATGTCTCGTTAAACAAAGCACGCTGGGACATGTAGTCCATTTAGCATATTATATACCCTCCAGTGGGTTCGAGTTCCGGCACATATTTTAAGACATCTTTTCACAGCCCTCCAGTGGGCTCCAGTATGAGATTTCACATGTTGAATTGAAGCTCCTGCTACGCCCACGCAAAACCGGACTTTACCAGTCTTGCAGGTCCTTCAATGATTTACAGGTGGTGCGTCGCTTCCGCGGCCTGGAACCGCCGCGATTTATGTATTTCAACAAGATGCCCAGAGATGAAGCCGCACTCCGTAGCAGGTAAGTGTGTTACACTTTATTAAACATAAACATGCAGCTTCCCATCCAGCATTCAGTCTTGCGGTCTGACGCGTTTCGAAGCACTTTTGCTTCTTCTTCAGAGACCATGCCAGGACTCTTTCTTGCTGCCACATCTTCCCATGCGAATTCTGTATATCCGTTTGGCTTCCGGTGCGCCAATTAAATGTCTCGTTAAACAAAGCACGCTGGGACATGTAGTCCATTTAGCATATTATATACCCTCCAGTGGGTTCGAGTTCCGGCACATATTTTAAGACATCTTTTCACAGCCCTCCAGTGGGCTCCAGGATGAGATTTCACATGTTGAATTGAAGCTCCTGCTACGCCCACGCAAAACCGGACTTTACCAGTCTTGCAGGTCCTTCAATCTCCATTTTAGTGAGCTTTATGCAACGAGCTTTAGAAAATTGCAATTCCAACAGCTAATTTTCCATTCACTGATTCTTCAGCTTTGAAATGTACCAGCTTGACAATTACACTGTTACAACTATTGTGTGTGTGCTTATGTTATATATATATATATATATATATATATATATATATATATATATATATATATATATATATATATATTCACTGAAAAAACAATTTACAGGACATTATAGTTGTCTCTGATTTCACTCGTAAAAAATGGAAATTCAGCAGTTAGTTACCTGAGCTAACTATAACTTACTCCCCGCAATGCACTGCTTATGACCTCACATATTACATCACTAATGACCTGGTCAGTGACTTCACTGAATCAATCATCCAGTGATTGATTGTTATCTAAAAATTTGAGTGTTAAACATATATACCTAGGTACTACAAAAGTTAGAATAGTATACTTTCTGTACTACTGTGTGATTTAATTTTTAGGTCTCGCCTACGCAGCGCGCAAGCGCTGCTTTGCGGTGACCTCTTGGAATCACTCCGGACTTTCTTGGAAACTCGTGCATGTTCTGCACTGTTTCCAATGAGCACTCGTGCATGTACGGTGTTTACCTTGCGGGAGCGTGCAGCGGAGCCATCTGTTTGCAATTATCGCGATCGCGCTTTGGAAACAGATGGCGCCGCTGCTCACTCCCGCAAGGTAAACGCTGTACATGGACTGAGCCTCGTACCCGAAAGTCCAGAGTGCACGTCACTTTAACTTTCGCGGCCGCGGGGTCGCGCTTGTCTTTCAGCGCTTGTTCCCCCTGCTGTGGTAAGCCCGCTGCAACTCAAAACTTAAACGCTTTTGAAAAAAGTGATCTGGGATGGGGTTAAACAGCAGAAGCAGCGTTTCACAAAAAACTTGCCGAAATCCGTGTAATTCTTTCCTCGTAGTTATCCATGCCTGTCCCGCCGGAGAGTAAAGCGGGCGTTGCATTCTTCGCTTGTTTCGCTGTACGGTTTATTCCATGGAATGCGCAGATGTTTCTGTCCTCCCGAACTTCCCTCTAGTAACAGAGGCACGCTTTAACATGGGGCTTGAAGCATAAACTAAATGTCCCCCCCAACTCCACCCCAAAACAGCAACTGCTAAAGGAACCCCCCCGCATCCCCCCAAAAAACAACTTCAGTTAAAGGATACCAGCCCCCACACGAACTGCATAGTGTAAAGTGCCAGTTGCGTGTTGGGTTGGGGTGGTGCTGTGCTTGTGATCGCTGCTCACATATATATTGCCATTATTATTGCTTAATTTCCCTGCTATGTTGTGTGGTATTTGTGTAGCGCTGTGATGCTTGCGAGCGGTGCAAGCACTTTGCAACCACCTTTAAATATGGCGGCTATTTTCATCTGTTAAAGTGGTTCTATTTGCGCGTATTATCTCTAGCTTCGCGGGCCCTTTATTTATCAGGCCAGCCCCCACATGCTCTGTAAGGTGGATACAGCGGCACATCACTCTAATTCGGAGGAGAGCTGCCTGCACGTTGTTGGGAGTTCCTGAGGTGCGTGTGCCACAGCATTTTGTTTTTAAACCTGGTGACTCCATTACGTCTTCTACACGAGTACGTGTAGGTTTTTTTCTCATTTTTATTATTTGTTTGGTGTTCTGCTGGTGTGAGCAGTACAAGGGAGTGACCCTGTAATTTTATTGCCAGGCTAGTGTGCTACAAAATGGTAAAAACTGGTAAAGTAGAACATTCTTTGCTCTCTTGTGTGTCTGTATGTGTGTCTAGGTGCGAGTGTGTGTATGTATGTGTGTCTAAGTGTGTGTGTATAAGTGCGTGTGTCTGCCTCTCTGCGTGTCTAATTCTGTCTGCCTGTGTATCTGCGTGTCTCAGTGAGATTGTGAATGAGTGTGTGGTTTGCAAGCGTGTGCGGCTGCCTCTCTGCATGTGTGTCTGCCTGTGTGTGTTTGCGTGTGGAGGAGGCTGTGTAACTGCCAAATGGTCCTTTCAGAGCACAGCCGCGGGACCTTCCTTTGTTGTTCCAAATCTGGAGCACACAGCACCCCGGGGCTGCCAACGCTGACCTCCTTGTGCAATAAGTTGTAATAATTTCATCAAAGCCTGGGCAGCTGTTTGATTTACGTTCAGTCCGTGGTGCCTTGTTTACCTCCCCCCCCTCCCCCATAGCTCAAGCAAAACACTTAAAAGGTCCCAAAGGCGAGACCTAATGCTTGTTTAGCATAGGTTATGTGAATGACTGTGTGTATCCGTTGGTGTCTAAGTGTCTATACGGATGTGAGTGGCTGTATAAGTGTACACATGGGTGTGAGAGTAGCTGTGTGGGTAACTTAGTGGCTGTGTGAGGGACTGTATTGGTGAGTGAGTGGGTGTGTCACTGGCTGTATGGGTGAGTGAGTGGGTGTCTGAATGGCTATATGAGTGAGTGACTGTGAGAAGCTGGGTTTCTGTTGCAGTAACCCCCCACTTTTTGCCAGACTACTGATGCACTTTTACTTGATGTGTCCTGGGTCCCTGCCAATCAGGTTCCCAGGGCCTGTGTTCTTTCCCCAAAACTAAACAAAACCCAATTGGGATCTCTGGCCACAGGTCAGCCCCTGGTAAATGGTACCACAGGTACCCAGGGCACTGTGACCAGGGAAGACCTCTAAGGGCTACGTGTCTTGGTGCAGAACAAAATGAAGAGTCGACCAGGCACACATCCCTGTGTGCCATGCCTACAACCCACTGCCCTGGCATAGATCTGTCGCCCCTCTAGCTGGATGCCCTATACCAGTGGTGAGGGTACAGGTGCATGAGCCCTGTACCCCTACAGTGTCTAAGTCCATTCTTATTCATTGTAAGTGCAGTGCTGCCATTAAGAGTATATGGTGCTGGGAGTTTGTCATTACGAACTCCACAGCACCATAATGGCTACACTGAAAACTGAGAAGTTTGTATCAAACTTCTCAGCACATTAAACCCACACTGATGCCAGTGTGGGATTTAATGAAAAATTCACACAGAGGGCACCTAAGAGATGCCCCTTGAAAAACGACCTACCACAAGTGTCCAGGCTGAGTGGCTGCTTTCAGCTGCCACCATTAGACATGTATCTGGACCCCTGGGTCGAGAGCCTGCTGCTCTCTGGGGCCTGAAACAATGCACATCCTGGGACGAGGTGCCAAGCCTCCTGCCCCAGGATGGGCAGGGTCCACGAAGGGGAAGCTTCAAAGGCTTGCCGCCTTTGTGAGCTTCCCCAGGCCACTTGCTGTTCTCAGCAACTGGTCCCCACTGGTTCTGACCACCTCTTTGGGTGGGAGAACCGGCGGGAAAAACAAGTGAGGAAGAGAGGTGTTCCCACCTCTGCCAACTCCACTCAGGTGGGGGAGGCGAGGTAAAGCACAACTCTGTCCCTGCCATCTTTTAGATGGGGGGACCCAGCCAACCAGGGAAAGGCTTATGCCCCCCTCCCACTGGAGGGTGGCATAATAGGGGGTGTACCCACCCCAAGGAAGGGACCCATTGGTCCCAACCTTTTACCTACCTGAAACGCCCCTAAATCTAGTATTTAGGGGCACTCCTGAACCTTGCTTCCTCAGACAAGAACCTGCAAGAAGAAAAGAAGGACCGAACAGCCGTGCCGAAGCCAACAAGAGGAGGACGCCCACTGACTTGGCCTCAGCCCTACCGGCCTGTCCCCACCTCGAACCTGCTCCAGCAAAATCCCAGTGTGTCCTGCAGCCAGCAACCTCCAGAAACCTGGAGAACCTGCCTGCCTTCAATCCCAAAGACTCTGTCTCCTGTGAACACCGGATTTCTTCAAACGACAGACTCCAGTTCCGCAAGGATCCGCGGGTCTGCACCCGATGCCCACGGCCCGAGTTAGAGTGGCCCAACACCAAGAGGAGGTCCCCCCAGCGATCCTGACATGAGATCCGGCGACGCCTGACCTGCCTCTAGCCTACGCCTGCAGCCTCAAACCGGATGGTCCCCCCAACCGTGACCAGGAGCTGGTAAGAAGATCCGACCCTAAAGGCACCCCTGCACCCGACGCCCTAGGCCTCGGGTGGCCCAACCGACGGTGCCTAACCAACCCCCAAGATCCCAACTTACCTCTCCAAGTGGTGGTCGCACCCAGAATACCTTCGTCCCTGAGCCTGCAGTACTTTTTCAAACCGGAGACTCCCCTTTGAAAGCTACAGGGCTTCCGACGCCCAAACAGCACTCTGCACCCGGCCGCCCCAGTGCCGCTGAGGGGGGCATCTTTTGTGCTGGCCTCAACCCCCATTTGCCCTGAGCTTAAGTCCAGGAGCTTTGCTTCCACAACCCAGTGGCCTGCTCGTCAGCAGCCACCAACCAGAGTCCCCCTATTTCCCATTGGATAACATTGGGCCTCAGCACTCTGCACCTGGCCGCCCTAGTGCCGCTGAGGGTGTAACAAGAGTGCATCCTTGACCCTAGGGGACCCCTGAGTCTAACCCCAAAACACCAACTCCCAGAACAAAGTACTTACCTTTAAACCGATAACACTATTTTCCTCTGTAGGATAACATTGACTGTTTTTCTGTGAAACGTTTCTAAGTGTGGAGTTGGAAAACCTAAAGAAATAATTTAAAATTGTGCTAACAAAAACGATTTTACTAACCGAATTACAGGAAATGTCCCAGTGTGGTGTCCAGGTATACTACACTGTGTAAGAAAAGTAATCTAAAAAGTAACTTACATGGTATTTTACTAAAAAGCCCATTCAAAGTATATGTACTGTATTTACCAAGCATTGCATTTCTCAGAAACAATACTGTAAGTCGAAACAAAGTGCATATACAATTACAATCCAAACTGTATTACAACTGTATATTTACTGCAACGTATTTATCACTTACTTGTGCCAGGCTTGCTTGCTTCTAGGAAACAAAATAACTAATTTATACAACAACAATTGGTCTGAAGTTCAGTCTTTGAGTGTGTGAATTCATTTGCTGACTGAGTGTGTACAACAAATGCTTAACACTGTCCCCTGATAAAGCCTTACTGCTCGACCACACTACCACAAGTAGAGATTGAGGTGCTATCTACTTTACCCCTGCCTACCTTTTGGGTTCCACTGGACTCTCTGCACACTATACCTCACTTTGGTATAGTATATACAGAACCAGCTTCCTACATTGGTGGATCAGCGGTGGGATCTACAACTTTGCATTTGTTGGACTACTTGGTTACCACCTGATCACACAACAGAACTCTTACATTGTCTTTAGAATTCAGATGCAAAATTACTAAAAGTCTTGTTAGGGCCTTGGTTAAGTCCCTTTAGAATTTTAGAAAAATAAAAGGTCACTTCAGCTATTGTTAGAGGGGTTAGAAATCTTTTTTAACAATGTCTCAAAACAAGAACCCAGCTGTTAGGGGGCGCTAGGTGGCGCACGAGCAATATGGCCGCACTGGTGTGAGGCTCCTGCAGCTTGGTATAATTATCCACTCATTTATCCTGCCCAAAAGATCCTAAATCAGCATCTTGTCGCACCGCTGTGGAGAATAGGATCCAGTGAGCTGATGGTGTAATTTTTAGGCGGGTGGCACACTGCCTAGTGCCGCTGTGACGCTTTTCTGTTGGCACCGCTGGTGAGGACTTCCCGGTCTGGAGCCTAGTGCGGGCACGGCTCTGCACGCGAGTGCCGCTGCGCACACGTGGCGGCTGGGCCCTGTTCCGCGTACGGCCGAAATTCCTGCCGTGCCTCTAAATCAGGGGTGAGTCCTTTCCCCTGACGTGAGTCTGAAAACTCTTGCACATACTTATATGGTGAGGCTGCGACGAAAAGAGCTCTCCCTTTACGCTCTGAGGCGTAGGTGGCGGGTCCTGAAACACTGCCAGACGCCACGGCGGCCTGCCGGATCGCAGCCAAGCTGACCCCGCTGACGGCCCTGGGCTGATAGCGGCTGGGGGTGGCTCCAGCCAGACTCAGCGAACAGCCAACACGTCGTCACCCACCGCTGCCACGGCCCGCTATAGTTCTGCTGCAACGTTGCTCCCTGGGTACCGGTGCCGCTACGGAGGCTCCACTCAAGAGGGAGAAGTACCCGCTAGGTGCGGAGGCCCCACCAAAAGTACCTGCCGCATTGCGAGATGCTGCTGCAGCCGGCCGGATCGCAGACTGTGGATTCCAGCTGGGCACTGCGGGGGAACTAAACCGTCGTCATCTGCCGCTGCTGCAGTCTGCTACAACAACGCTGCCATAACACTCCTGGGGGTGCCGTTGACACCACAGGGACAGCATTTCTGAGGTAGGCGTTCCCATATCCTGCAGCACAAGTCTCTCTTGAGTGGACACCAGAAGGGACTCAAAGAACTCAGCTGTGCTAGTGACTCATTGCCCAGTCTGTGATCCTGGAGTCCACAGAGAGAGCCTACCTACCTGCACAATCGGCCTTCAAGGGATTCCTACACTCGCCCTCTCCGTTATGTGGCCCCCTGCTCCAGGCATTGCCAGCCACAGTTAATTAGAGACTAACATATACCATTGTTGCCTGATGAGACAGCAGATGCTCGCTTATTGACGATCTTGCCCTACACTGCCTGTTACATCGCGCAGCGGTGGCGACCGGGGACTGCGGCATACCTGATACCCCGTGCAATTTCACACCGACTCAGACGGCGTGGCCTACCTTTGTGATCCTAAGGTTACCCCTACCATACATTGGAGGACACTGCCACTCACATCGATTGCCGCCACTCGAGTGCCGCCTGGGCTTGCTCTTCTCTAATTCATCACTTCAGTGGTGCTGCGCCTCCTTGGACGTCTGCTCTTCCTTGCCCTGCCTCTTTGTTGTGGCGCACACTTACCTTCAACTGTCGTGTGGATCGTCACCCTTTCCCAGGACCACAGCCTGCAGCTGTTCGGCTGGACGCTCACTCTCCTCGCACCCTGCATTAGGCACCTTGCCGCTCTCATTGCCGCTGCTGGTATTGCGTTATCTGTCATAGGACTTTCAACATGGGGAAAGCGGACATCAAGCAGACTCGACTGACCTTCGAAACCAAGAGGAGCGGCCGACTGCAGCAGGAGGGCGCAGAGGAGGTTAGTGAGGACACTGCACAGGGCGCTACCCCATTACAAGAGGATGATATGAAATCCCTTCTTCTAGAGGTGCAGCAAAGTTTAACCTCGATCGCAGAAAAAATGGATGCAATGACCAACCGGATGGATGCCATCGTCCACAAATTAGATGGTCATGATGAACGCATCAAAGAAACAGAGCGCCGCATTTCGGAAGTAGAAGACTTAACCTCCAACACCCAGACACATGTGGCGCACAAGGACAAATTGCTTAAAATCATCGCTGCAAAAAACGAAGACCTTAAAGCACACAGCAGGAGGAATAATAGCAGAGTTCTTGGCATTCCCGAGAGTACCAACTCTGGCAAGATGGAAGAATACATAGAAAGACTTTTACAAGACACTATTGGCGCTGCATCCTTTTCTTCCCAATTCATAGTTGGAAGAGCGCACCGATCGCTCGGTCCCAGACCACCACCAGGAAGCACGCCGCGCCCCATCATTGCCAGGCTCCTAAATTATCGAGACCGGGATGTCGCCCTCAAGATAGCTCGCGAGAAACGCCAACTCGTATTCGACGGCAATTAGTTCACTCTATATCCGGATTTCACTGCTGCGGTGCAGGAGGAACGTCGTAAGTTTAACCCCGCCAAGCTAAAGCTTCGTCAAGCCCAAATTGATTACGCTCTATTATACCCGGCCCGCCTGGGAGTCACGCATCAAGGCAAGCAATCATTCTTTAGACAAAAAACACAAAAGGAATACTCTACCTATTCAATTTAAAACATGCTATGCGTCCTAATTTATTAAGTAGACCACTCTGGCTAGACCACCCATTCAAATATTCACATCAATCCAGATATTTTAAACATTACTAGAGTTATTATTTTTTTGTTTTTTAATTTCGATTCAGTACAAATATATTGATGTATTTATAAAAATTCTCATGACAAATAAAAAATAAGAACATCAGATCCCGTTACAACCTTCCACTCACAACAAACAAATTAAAACTCATCCTCACGCAAAACACCAATACATACATCGCATTTATAATACAAAAGCTTAATGTGCACCAAGCTCCCTCACTGTATGTATCAGTACATGTACAAAGATTAATTTAATTTAGAGATACAAAAGTCAAACGTACTTTTTGTACAATAAATGTGATTGATGTAACCTGTTAACAATAAAAACTTCAAAGTGAATATAATCAGACACAAATATTTACACATCAAGAAAACACAATATTCCCAAATAATTTATTTTATTTTTTTTTTTTTTTTTTTTTTTTTTGACTCACATGTATTCATTGAGGGAACTTATTCTCAGCGCCGACCCGCGTTTCGGTGAAACACCCTTTCTTAGGGTATCACCTTCATCAGGGCGCATATGCTGTATGCTCAAACAGGGAAGGTAATGGGACCTGTCAAAAGGCAAAATATGCATTATACTGTTACTATGCTATACATATAGATAATTATAATCGATATAAGGTCCATGACTTGTAGCTTTAGTTTAATTAATACAAAGACATTTGTGAAAAATCGGCAATCAATTGAAAAATAATGGTCAATAGCACAGAGGGTCAAATACATAAGTTACATTCAAATTGTCTTGAGAATCTATAGAGAAAGACAACTGCACACAAAGAAATACAAGCTAAATAATAGAGATGTACAAGAAAATGGAAAAAGTAAACCAGGAATGAAAAAATGGAGATGTAGATATCAAAAACTAAGGCAAACTGAAAAACCCAGATGTCTGACTCTGCATCGTGAATCAATCGAAACCCAAGTTCCTAATCGCAGCATACAGCTGCCAGCGTATGAATAACTACCACCCACCAAGGCCGAATTCTTGTGCTAAAAGTAAACGTGGATATGGAAAATACGTACCTGCCTAGCTGAAGATGTAAACTGCTGATGAAAGGAATTTTCTCTAGCGCCGAAAGACAAGGGCCGCTGTTTGTTTTGGAAATTTTCTCAGGCGCAGAAACAACAAGGATCGCTGCTTGTTACAGAGTGCATCACCTGTAATAAAGACGAAGATTGTGCTATACAAAGGAATATTTTTTGTTTTTGATATGAGGCCCTTATAGTAAATTGATGAAATACGATGGCTTCAATCCTTACCGTTCACGGTTTATGCTGTTCTAAATGCTGAAATCCATCAGGTGGCAGCAGAGATGTAAAGACACGGAATGCGTTAATAATAGAAGCCGTCAGATATAAAGGGGCGCCATGCGGAGGCTAGTTTACTGATTTACTGAAAAAACAAACAGTGTCGAAACATAGTGGCATTAGAGGAAGGATTGTGACATAGGGTACCTGCAATCAGGTGCTCACAATGCTCGGAAGCACATTCTCACCTCTATTCTATCGCGAAAGTGGTGGAAATATTTGTCGTGTTCATTCAGAAAGCGTTTTGATGTATCAAGTTTTCTGAAAGCATAGACAGAAAAATACTAAAACGTGATGGCGTTGAGACAAGAGCAATAAAGCGATAAAAATGCTCAAAGGTACATTCTCACCTCTATACTATCGCGCAAAAGGCGAAAATATTTGTCATGTTCATACGAAAGCATTTAAATGTATCAAGTTGCTGATGTTTAAAAGACAAGAGTACCGAAAATAAGACATAGCAAATGCTAAAATATTGAGTACGCTAAGTATAGATGTTAAAACAAAAGACGCTAAATGATTCATAGAAAGGTACCTCCAAGTCAAAGATATCCCGCTCCAAGAGTATTTAAATTTAGGAACGTAGTCAGGATAGATTTCCTGCTTCTGTATATCCAGGTACCAAAGAAAGGGAGAAAGTAAAAATAAAAACAACAGTTACCAAGGTAACATCCAAGAGATCAAATGTCTCGTTCTAAGGTCAAGAAGCCCTAATAGTCCCGAACTAGCTTACCTAGATTCAAAGGAGTATATTCCATGCGGCAACGACGGAGCAAAGCTTCCCGCTGGCATCAAAGGAAACGGCCCAGGAGCAATCATTCTTTACCAACCCGCAACAGGTGGAGGACTTCCTGAAACGCCTCAAACGCCAAAACTCCTCCTCCGCCTCTCCGGATGCATCACCGGTATCGACTTCTAAAGCCACGGACTAACCGTCACCTGTGACATGCTGTTACCACCCAAACCGCACTCAAGGCACTGTATCATCACAGTAACAACTGACCTTGATGCACTGAAATGACTGCCCAGATCATCTGGCGTCGCTTGCCAGACAAGAGACGCACAAGGGCTTACTACCACTTGACACCGAGCCCCCTTGCCCTCATTGAGTGTGGTCACTCCATCGTCCTGTAACTCTGAGGGCAGGGAATAACCGTGCATGAACCTAGGAGTTCCCCCCCGAGGGTGCTCCCCCCTTGCTTCATACTGCAGACCTGAATGCAGATTGTTCTTGGGTTTTTTGGGAGTGGGAGGCAATGTTTCTTCTGGCATGTTTGGGATGCTTTAGTGGGTGGGGGTGGGAATGAGATTGTTTATGAAAGTTCATTTAACGCATGACACGCAACATGGCAGACAGGCACATTATTGGTATTCTACTCTTTTTACAGACACGGGTAGGCCACGGCGCCATGCATTAGACATCAACATACCACATGGCTAGTTCATCACCTCAACAATCTACATATCCTTACCTGGAATGTGAGGGGGTTAGGGGACCCGAGGAAGAGGCGTAGGGTATTAGCATACTGACAGTCACCAAATACATGTTGCAATGCTCCAAGAAACCCATTTTCACCCTAATCGCCACAACACCTTCGCGCACAAATGGGCGGACTACAGAATATTCTCCTCCTATTCCTCATACTCTAGAGGGACGGCCCTACTCATAAAAAAGAAAACTCCCTTTGCCGTGGTTGGTTCAGCGCAAGATCAGCACGGTCGTTACTGCATTACGTGGGGCAGATTGGGCACTGAGTTGGTCACTTTAGTTTGCTGCTATGGCCCTAATGTCGACTCTCCAGAGTTCTTTGCCATGCTTTGGGGAAAAATCATGGAGATTGGCTCTACCCACGTCATATGGGGGGGGGAGGGGGGATTTCAATGTTGCCCTCAATCCTGCTGTGGATCGTTCTAACCCAGCGCCACACCACTATAACACATCACATAAAGTGCTTCACGATATTGTGACTGACCATGAACTGCTGGACACCTGGCGTCATGCTCATCCTCACATCACTGAAGGTACACACTTTACGGCGCATTCTGCTTCTTGGGCCCGATTAGATTATTGCCTTCTCTCCCGTGGCCTGGGCCCGTCGATAATAGCTGTCAAGCATTTAGCGCGAACATATTCTGATCACTCCCGTAAAATTGACACTCACCCCCCCGGGATATGGTATCCCACGCAGCATCTGGCGAATTTCACCCCTTACGCTGCTCGATGCAGTGTTTCACGACGAACTAGGACAAGAAATTGCCGACTTTTTTCAGAGGAACAAGGGCTCTCTTAATAGCGTCCAAACAATCTGGGAGGCCTTTAAGGACACGATCCGGGGGTTTTGTATCTCAAAAAGCTTTGGAGTCCTTCGGGACATCCAGCGGACATTGCAGAAGCTGGAGACTGAGCTCAAGGGGCTAGAAAGTAGGCTCTCTAATGCCACCGACGGGCAGGCCCAACGCGAGTTTCGTGAAAAACTCTCAGATTACGTCAGCACAGCAGACCGTGAAACAAAATTCAGGGGGAAATATTGGGTGGCCCGAACGTCTGGTGAGGGGGAGCGCCCTGGCAGAGCCTTGGCAGAAACGATACGGAAGCCCCGCTTCTCTAACTATGTCTTGGAGGTAGAAGGCCCTGGAGAGGTGCTATATAGAGACACTGACGATATACTTAATATTTTTGCCACGCACTACTCTCTGTTGTATACATCAGGCAGGCGGGACTCCCTTGATCTCGACGGCTACCTAGACGATGTGGCTTTGGGGTGGCTGGGTGACTCGCAGAGAGAGTTCCTTTGCGCCCCTTTCTAACTAGATGCGATACAGGAAGCCATTATGCACATGAAGTCTGGTAGGGCCCCTGGCCTTGACGGACTCCCCGTTGACTTCTACAAGGCATACATTGATCAGTTAGCCCCTATTCTTAAAGAGGTGTATATGAGGATGCTCTGGAGTCTGGTGCGCTGCCCCCCACCATGAGAGAAGCGCTTATTACCTCCCTGCTAAAACCTGGAAAGTCGGCGGTTCAATGCGACTCGTATAGACCGCTGTCCCTCATCAACTCCGACACGAAAATTCTGGCCAAGGTCCTAGCCAATAGGCTGAACCTGCTTATGGAGAAGCTCGTCCTTCCCGATCAAGCGGGCTTCATCCCCGGGCGTGCGACCACACACAACCTACGTACATTCTTCTCCATTATACACAACATAGATCCCGATCTGGCGTTGGCGGCAGTCTTTCTAGACGCCACCAAGGTGTTCGATTCTGTGGAATGGGATTACCTATTAGGGATACTACAACGAATGGGCTTCCCTCCACTATTTCTCTCTTGGATCATATTGCTCTATCGACTCCCCACAGCTAAAGTCCTGATCAATGGCCGATTGTCACCAGCCTTCCCCATCGCCAGGGGCACCAGACATGGGTGCCCTCTTTCCCCCCTGCTCTTCGCCCTGGCGATCGAACCCTTGGCGGCTAAAATAAGGCAACATCACCAGGACAAAGCACTACGCTGCAATTTGCGTCAGATACTTATATCCCTTTATGCAGACGATATCATCCTATATGTTAGAGACCCACAACATAATATGAACCCGATCCTGCGAGAATTTATCGTATTTGTGAAACTCTCGGGGATTCACATTAATTGGGGGAAGTCACAAGTATTCCCTCTTAACCCCGCAGCCACGCAATTCCCCATTGGAATGGTGCAGCTCAGATATGCGCTACTTGGGTATACACATCTCTAGGGACCGGGAGGAATTAATGCGTCTTAATTACAACGCGACCCTAGACCGCATAGCAAGTTGTGTTACTTGATGGATCTCCTTACCGCTCTCTATGGCGGGACGCGCCTCCCTAATTAAAATGGTGGTTCTCCCACAACTACTGTACTTATTCCTTAACATTCCATATCACCCAGGCCGACACTTCTTTAAGGCACTACGTTCAGAAATGATCAGACTAATATGGGGGGGCAAACAGCCGCGATTACAATGGAACATCCTTACTTGGCCCTATTCTCTTGGGGGATTCGATGTCCCCAACTTCGAATTGTACTACACCTGCGTGCAGGCGCACTATGCTTATTATTGGTTTCACCCTCCCACATACATGCCGCAGGTGGCAGTGGAACAATGGCTGGCAGACCCTGTCCCTCTTGCGGGCGTGATTTGTTCCATCCCTCAGCTAAGGGACAAAGCACCAACAACGATCACATGCACTGTAGATGCCTGGCACCGCATACTTATATTACTACGAGGCCCACTACTTTACTCTCCATTACTCCCACTACTGTACCACCCCCGCATGCAATTACTCCAGGAGACTGGGTTTCTTCGTCTCATAGAGCGGGCGAAAATCATAACCTGGGGTGACCTTTATTATAATGGGACGTTCAGATCGTTAGAACAAATATTTCCTGAGACTCAGCCGACCCCACTAGATGTGTTCCTTTCTGTACGGCTCCTGCAGGGCTTGTGATGCATTACCCCAGCGTTCCCTCAGGAACCCCTTACTTTGACTCCTCTGCACATGATTTTACAAGCTACCTCCCCGGGACGTGTTTCCAGACTCTATCACACCATCCACACACAGCAGGTTATTGCTCCTTGCTCGGCCCGCGCACATTGGGATACAGAGTTAGGCTTTAATCTCACAGACGAACACTGGGCATATTGCTGTTTACAGACAGAACAAATCTCGGCCAGCAGCAGACTACGCATCACACACTTTAAATTTTTGCACCGCCTATATTACACCCCAGTCAAAATGCACAAGCTTAAACTGAAAGACTCAGATCGATGTGGCACTGCTGGGGCCGACTTCCTCCACCTGGCCTGGTATTGTCCCGGTGTGAATGAGTATTGGGACAGGTTTTTGAGGCTTTGGAACTGATGACAACACTTTCCCTGGAATTCACTCCCTTAGTGGCCCTATTAAGCTACACTGAACCAATCATTAAGACCTACCGCCGTTTCCTGGCAACTGCTCTGTTAATGGGCAAGCGCTGCGTCGCCTGCAGGTGGGGCAGAGGCAGAGCGCCGAAGTTCAAGGAATGGCTCTCCGATCTAATATACTGTCAGGAACAACTGAATACTTATGTAGAACTTATCCCCTCGGTATCTCGACCCAAAGACATCTGGGACCCTCTGAAACACTACCTTATATCCCAACCCTTATTTGCTTCTATTGTCACTGATGAGGTGCAGGCGCCATAGATATCTAAAAGTACAGGGTGCGTGGGATGATTTCTTTGTGCACTCCACATCGATGTTGCACTCTCTACATGGGAAAACTGGGTTGTGGATCCTAAACGGGTTAGTCCTTCCTGCCCCTTTGGTCAGCATTCGCTTGTAACCGAGAGTGGTACTTTTGCGGCCGAAGGGCTTGAACTCTGGAGTTAAGGTCGTGTGAGAGCATCGCTGTTGGGGTGGTTATCTCCCTTTTACTCGTATGCCGTTTCTGTATGAAATGATTACCATGTGAAAACTTGCATTTCTGTGTCTGTATTTGCTTGATCTTATTGATGCTGTTTTGTGTCACTGAAAATCAATAACTAACATTTTTAAAAAAATATATGGAATCAAGGTTTTTTCGAGCTCAAAATAAAAGTAAAGATCCCTCTTTGAACGACTAATTTGATTTAAAACACACTGACAAATATATCCTAGTTTATTCCTTATTCTCGCAAGATTGTAGTTTAGTCGTATATGTACAAATAAAGGCTGTTCGTTGAGTCAAAAAAAAAAAAAAAGAACCCAGCTGTTAGTGAAAATAACCACAATGCCATAGAGGTCCAGGTTGAGGAGCTTGACCTCACCCCTTACCTTCACTTGTCTTTCAAGGAGGTAAGGTCCCTATGTAAAATCAAAAACCTAGCCATGGGGTCCCATCCCACCAATCAAAAGCTACAGGAGCTGTTGGCTGGGTATGCTAAGGACCACCCATCTGAAAATGGTGAAGACCAATCAGATGAGGAAGAAGAGGAAGGGGATGACCAGGTAGATCAACCCCCTCCACTTCATAGGGAGAAAAGGGCCCAAGTGTCCCTGACTCCAAGAATCAACCTCTACCTAGATCCCACACAGGTGGATCAGGCACTACTGAGGACAGCCTCAATGAGGAGGACATCCTGCTAGCCAGGTTGACCAAAAGATTAGACCTAGAGACCAGACTCCTGGCTCTAGAAAAAGAAAAAAAGAAAGAGCAGAGATGGGCCTAGGACCCATCAATGGTGGCAGCAATATAAAAAATATAGAAAAAGAAGGATCCTATGATCCCAAAGGGATTGTCCCTAAATTTGAGGAGGGTAATGATATCACCAAGTGGTTCACAGCCTTTGAAAGGGCTTGTGAAGCCAGAAGAGTGAAGAAAACTCCCTGGGGGGCACTCCTTTGGGAACTGTTCTCTGGTAAGTGCAGAGACAGACTTCTGACCCTTAGTGGGGCAGATGCTGGGTCTTATGACCTCATGAAGAGAACTCTGAGGGATTTGGACTCACAACTGAGGAGTATAGAATTAGATTCAGGGGGGGCTCAGAAAACCCTGAGTCAGCCCTGGGTGGAATTTGTAGACTACTCAGTTAAGACACTAGATGGCTGGTTGACTGGAAGCAAAGTGCAAGATTATGAAGGTATTTATAATTTGTTTATGAAAGAACACATTAAGTAATTACATTGATGAAAAGTTGCATTAGTATCTGGTAGACCTAGGTCCAATTTCTCCCCAAGAATTTGGAAAGAAGGCGGACCATTGGGTCAAGACAAGGGTAACTAGGACGTCCACTCGGGGTGACCAAAAGAAAGGGGTTACAAAACCTCCCCAGAGGAAAGACAGTGAGCCTCTTAAAGACAAAAGTAAGGATTCCCAGGTAGCCCCTCAAAAACCTGTCCAGTAGGGGGGGCCCAAAGACACCTCACAAACCAAAACTGGGTACGAAGGTAAGAATTGGGATCCCAACACGGTATGGTGTCCCAACTGTCAAAAGGCAGGACACCACACCAAGGACCCTAGCTGTCCTAAAAACAAAGCCCCTAGTGTAGCTCCAGGGGTTGCCAGTGTAGCTTTGGAGGGTGATTCCTCCGATGAGGAAGTCCTCCTAGCCTGAAACTGGAAACTGGGCCCAAAAGGTGAGTTGCAGATTCCAGAGGGGAGTAGACACTTCCACCACCTACTGGTGAATGGAATCCCAGCCACTGCCCTGAGAGATACCTGTGCCAGTCACACTGTGGTGCATGACAGGTTGGTTCTCTCAAACCAGTATGTCCCAGGGGAAACGGAGAGTAAGAGCTGTCCCAGGGGGTGTCACAGGCCTGTGGCTGTAGTGATCCTAGAAATAGCTGGGTCCCTTAGTTGGAGAAAGGCAGAAGTCAGTAAAGACCTCACGCTTGATTGTCTCCTTGGGAATGACCACCCAGAGGTTGGTCTGAGCCAAAGAGAGGTACTGGTCCAGTGCCAGACCTCACCCAAGAAACCTGGGGGGGCTCAACCTGCTGTTGGTGCAGCTAAGCCCCAAAAGAAGAATGAGACAGTGTAGAAAAGGTGGACAACTGTTAGCCACATTTCCAGTGGGCCAGGGCGATTCCATCCCAGTAAGGGAGAACTCCAAAATTGGTACTGGTGAAGTCCCACCAACATAAAGTGAAGACTAGTCAGGCAACTGTTCAGCCTGAGTTGGTGGCTCCTCAGCTGGCAGAACTGAGGGTGGAAGAAGGGTGTTCACTACCAAGTGCAGTGACCCCCTACCCTAAAACAGCAGATAGGCCCCCAGAACCCAAAGAAGCCTGTAAGTTAGCCCCTTCACCTGCCAGGGAAGAGCTAAAGGTGTGGTTCTGGGCACTGACAGCTGTTAGTAGCCTCTGCTGGCAGTTAGCCTTCATGGCAGCACTGTCCTTGGCATGGTGGCCTAGCCCCCTGCCAAATAGCAAGTTAGGCCCCCTGACCCTATTGGTCATGGTGGGGTTGCTCAAGCTGTGGCTACCCTCTGTGACTAAGCTGGGCCTTGCCCTAGCTAAACTAGAATTTGCAGAAGTAGGCACCTCTGAACCCAAACTAAAAAGATGGGGTGAAGACACTAAAGAGCTAGGAAAGGAGCATTGGGAATTAGGTCCTGAAACTGTTGAGGTAGGCCAGCTCCCCAAAGGAACTGTCCTGGACAGAAGGATGTAAGGCAGAGTAGGCCCTGCAACTTTCAACCCACTTCCTCTACTCTACCTCGCCTGAAAGACTCTCCCAGGTTTGGCTGAGTCACCTGGCCTTTGGGCTGGGGGGGGGGGGCCATGTGTGAGAAGCTGGGTTTCTGTTGCAGTAACCCCCCCCCACTTTTTGCCAGACTAGTTATGCACTTTGACTTGATGTGCCGTGGGTCCCTGCCAATCAGGTTCCCAGGGCCTGTGTTCTTTCCCCAAAACTAAACAAAATCCAATTGGCATCTCTGGCCACAGGTCAGCCCCTGGTAAATGGTACCACAGGTACCCAGGGCACTGTGACCAGGGAAGACCTCTAAGGGTTGCAGCACTTATTGTGCCACCCTTAGTGGCCCTGTACCATTACACACACACACACACACACACTGCCTTTGCAGGCTGCGTGTCTTGGTGCAGAACAAAGTGAAGAGTCGACATGGCACACATCCCCGTGTGCCATGCCTACAACTCACTGCCCTGGCATAGATCAGTCACCCCTCTAGCTGGGTGCCCTATACCAGTGGTGAGGTTACAGGTGCATGAGCCCTGTACCCCTACAGTGTCCAAGTCCATTCTTAGACATTGTAAGTGCAGTGCTGCCATTAAGAGTATATGGTGCTGGTAGTTTGTCATTACGAACTCCACAGCACCATAATGGCTACACTGAAAACTGGGAAGTTTGGTATCAAACTTCTCAGCACATTAAACCCACACTGATGCCAGTGTGGGATTTAATGAAAAATGCACACAGAGGGCATCTTAGAGATGCCCCCTGAAAAACGACCTACCACTAGTGTCCAGGCTGAGTGGCTGCTTTCAGCTGCCACCACCAGACTTGTTTCTGGACCCCTGGGTCGAGAGCCTGCTGCTCTCGGGGGCCTGAAACAATGAACAACCTAAGACGAGGTGCCAAGCCTCCTCCCCCAGGATGGGCAGGGTCCACGAAGGGTAAGCTTCAAAGGCTTGCAGCCTTTGTGAGCTTCCCCAGGCCACTTGATGCTTTCAGCAACTGGTCCCCACTGGTTCTGACCCCCACTTTGGGCAGGAGAACCGGTGGGAAAAACAAGTGAGGAAGCGAGGTGTGCTCACCTCTGCCAACTCCACCCCTCAGGTGGGGAGGCGAGGTGAAGCACAACTCTGTCCCATCTTGCAGATTGGGTACCCAGCCAACCAGGGAAAGGCTTATGCCCCCCCTCCCACTGGAGGCTGGCATAATAGGGGGTGTACCCACCCCAAGGAAGGGACCCATTGGTACCAATCTTTTACCTACTTGTAACGCCCCTAAATCTAATATTATGGGGCACCCCTGAACCTTGCTTCCTCAGACAAGAACCTGCAAGAAGAAAAGAAGGACCGAACAGCCGTGCCGATGCTAACAAGAGGACGACGCCCACTTACTTGGCCCCAGCCCTACCGGCCTGTCCCCACCTCGAACCTGCTCCAGCGAAATCCCGGTGTGCCCTGCAGCCAGCAACCTCAAGAAACCCGGAGGACCTGCCTGCCTTCAATCCCAAAGACTCTCCAGTTTCGCAAGGATCCGCGGGTCTGCACCCGATGCCCACGGCCGAGTTAGAGTGGCCCAACACCAAGAAGAGGTCCCCCCGGTGATTCTGACCCGAGATCTGGCGACCCCTGACATGCCTCAAGCCGACGCCTGCAGCCTCAAACAGGAAGGTCCCCCCCAACCGCGACCAGGAGCTGGTCAGAAGATCTGACCCTAAAAGGGACCCCTGCACCCGACGCCCCACGGCCTTGGGTGGCCCAACCAACGGTGCCTAACCAACCCCCAAGAACCCAACTTACCTCTCCAAGTGGTGGTCGCACCCAGAAGACCTTCGTCCCCAAGCCTGCAGTGCTTTTGCAAACTGGAGAGTCCTCATTGAAAGCTACAGGGCTTCCGACGCCAAAACAGCACTCTACACCTGGCTGCCCCAGTGCCGTTGAGGGTGCATCTTTTGTGCTGGCCTCAACCCCCATTTGCCCTGAACCTAACACCAGGAGCTTTGCTCCCACAACCCAGTGGCCTGCTGGTCAGCAGCCACCAACCGGAGGCTCCCTATCCCCCATTGGATAACATTGAGCCTCAGCACTCTGCACCTGGCCGCCCTAGTGCTGCTGAGGGTGTAACAAGAGTGCATCCTTGACCCTGGGGGACCCCTGAGTCTAACCCCAGAACACCAACTCCCACAACAAAGTACTTACTTTTAAACCGATAACCCGATGTTCGAGGCATATGAGCTGCAGATTGTACACTGTGCATAGATCGCCATCTGGTGTTGGGCTCGGATGCTTGCACTTTGTTGTTGTCTTGGAAGAGTCTTTTGTAGTCACGAGATAGGTGACTCCTCCTTTGGATGATAGTGCGCATGGGCATCGACTCCATCCTCAGATTGTTTTTTTCCGCCATCGGGTTCGGATGTAACTTTTGCGCTCCGGTTCGGTACCTGTTTTTTCCAAACCTTTTCGACGCGCAAACTATCTACAACTCGACGGTATTGTTTTCGATCGCGTGTTCTTCGCGCATCTCCCCTACTCGATTCCAGTCGTCGACGCAGGCCGTTGGGCCCATCGACGCCGTTCGGGCCTACAGCTCATGGAAAGGACTCCTTTTAAAAAATTCCCCCAGTGTGGAGCAAAATTCCCACACAGTGACCATCACAAGGTCTGTAACCTGTGTCTCTCGCCCGAACACAACGAGAACACTTGCCAGGCCTGCGCCTCTTTTCGATCCAAGAAAACGATCCGTGATCGCCGGGCCCGACGACACATCATGTCGCAGAGATCAGCTCCGGCACCAAGGCCCCAATGTTCCGGAGAACAATTCTGAAGACCTGCAGATCGTGTCCGAAGCAGACGACTCAGACTCAGATGACCACATCACTCCTGGTCAACGAGTGAGTACTACTGCCCCTACCCCAACTCCACCCAAAAAAACCAAGGCCCTGGTCAACACTTCGCCTGCTGGCCCCAGTCGCAACCAAAAACAAACTTCAGAAGCCCCGCCCTCGGGCTCGGCTCCGAAGACAAAGAACAGGCCTTCCGGCAGCTCGGAACCGAGCAAACCATATTTCAATGTCCCGCAGGCGCCTTCGGCACCGAAGACAGGAGACCAACCTACTCCCAAAAAGAAGTCTGCTCCGAAGCCAAAACCTTCGGAACCAATAAACGTTCCCGGCTCCATAGCCAAGCCGAAGGACCCTAGACCAATTCCTAAGGCCTCCGACCACAAATCAAAACCTCGTTCGGACCCGAAGAAGTCGGCGCCGAAAACGGTTACCGAACGGGAAGAACTTTACCGACTGGATCCTGTCAATCCCAAGCAGAAAAAGCTGCATATAGACCCTAAAACAGGACATGTGGCTACTGTTTCACACAAGAAGAGGAAGTTGGACTCATCAGACACTCCTGCAGTGCCTGTAAAGAAAAAAGACTGCCACTTCACCTATAAGGCCTTCTTCTCCTGTTTTTCCTGGTCAGCCTGTTCTTCCTCCTAAGCCTGTCCTTCCTCCTGAGCCAGTTCTTCCTCCTAAGCCTGTCTCTCCTCCACACTTCCACCACATTCACCACCACCACAGGATAATGTTGATGATGACTTGGGGGTTAGGGGAGGCATCAATGACCCTTTCACTGATCCTGACAATGATACAGACGCACCACAGGACGATTGGGACGATTATGATGACCCAATAGGTCCCCCAGACCTCCCTGCTCCCCAGCCATATCCAACAAAACCATCTCCCCCAGATGACAACATTGGTTTTGGACAACTGGTCAATAGAGCTGCTGTGTACCATGGTGTCCCCATACATTCAGACCCTGCAGAGGAGGACTTCCTTCTAGACACCTTTTAACAGTCCCAAAAAACTGTCCAAACCCTGCCTATGTTAAAAGGGGTCATTAAACATGCCCCAGACATATTCAGAGACCCAGTCAGGACTAGAATTCTCAATCCCAGGATTGATCAAAAGTATAAACCCTCCCCTGACGATCCCACCTACATCAAGGGGCAGCTACCTTTAGACTCACTAGTAGTATCTAACGCTAGGAAACGCGCCAACTCTCAAACCTCCGGTGAGACACCACCTCCGGATAAGTAATCTAAGTTGCTAGATGCCTCTGGCAAGAGAGTCGCTGCTCAAGCAGCTAATCACTGGCGCATAGCAAACACCCAAGCATTACTTGCTAGGTATGATAGGGCTCACTATGACCGACTAGAGACCCTATTACAACATTTGCCTGATCAATACAAAACCCAGGCAAATGATTTGATTTAGGAGGGCAAACTCATAACCAACGCATCAATTAAGTGTGCCCTAGATGCAGCTGACACAGCCTCTAGATCTGTTAACACTAGTGTGCTACTCAGACGACATGCCTGGTTACGCATTTCAGGTTTTAAACCGGAGGTCCAAACAGCTATCCTTAACCAGCCGTTCAATCAAGAGCACCTTTTTGGACCTGCTGTAGACACCATACTAGAAAAGATGAAGAAGGACACAGAGACTGGTAAGTCCATGGGAGCATTGCAATCTCCATCCACACGCGGTTCCTTTCGTCGCTCCTTCTATAGGGGAGCATCCAAAAACACTGGAACAGACACCGCCTCCTCTTCATATAAAAACACCACTCACACATCCCCCAATAGAGGATATTTTAGTGGCGGATACAGGGGAAACAACAAGGGGAGAGGCCGAGGTAGTAACACTCGTACCTCCCCCGCTCCTAAACAGTGACTTCCCTCCACTCCCTCCAGACCATTCCACTCCGGTCGGTTCCTACCTGTCTGGGATTCCATCACAACAGACAAGTGGGTAAGACAAATTATCCAGTATGGTTACTGCCTCGAACTTACAGCAACCCTGCCCAACATTCCACCCAAACAGCGTCCAATGTCCACAGAACACAGTACGCTCTTAAAACAAGAGGTTCTCTCACTGCTTCAAAAGCATGCAATAGAACCAGTTCCCTTACAGCATCAAGGAACAGGGGTTTACTCACTGTATTTCCTAATCCCCAAAAAGGACGGGACCCTAAGGCCAATCCTCGACCTCAGACCTCTCAATCTCTACATACAGTCCGATCACTTCCATATGATCACTCTGCAACAGGTTCTTCCACTGCTGCAACAAGGCGACTTCCTTGACACACTAGATCTCAAGGACGCCTACTTCCACATTCCCATGCACCCTGCTCACAGGATGTATCTAAGGTTCATAGTGGACGGACAACACTATCAGTTCAAAGGCCTACCATTCGGGGTCACCACTGCACCCAGAGTGTTCACAAAGTGCCTTGCAGTAGTGGCAGCACACCTAAGAAGACAACAAATCCACGTCTTTCCATATCTCGACGACTGGCTAATAAAAGCCAAGTCATTCAACCAGTGTGTTCATCACACTCGTCAAACTATCCAGCTGCTACACGACTTAGGATTCACAGTAAATTACCCCAAGTCAAATCTCCAGCCCTCCCACATACATCAGTATCTAGGAGCCACAGTAGACACTTCCAAAGCTCTGGCATATCCAAGTCCAGCCAGGATAGCCAGCATACAAGCCCTAAGCAGCAAAGTTCAACCGCAGCACTCCACCCCCCGGCAAGGGTATTCATGCAACTCATAGGAATGATGGCCTCTTGCATCTTTATCGTACCTCATGCAAGGCTTCAGATGCGCCCCTTACAGGAATGCCTAGCACAACAGTGGAATCAAGCTCAAGGACAACTTACAGATCTGGTGTTGGTAGACAGCCGCACACATCGCTCTCTGCAGTGGTGGAACACACAACACCTGTCCAAAGGGCGGCCGTTCCTCGAGCCCGTTCCACAAATAGTACTAACAGCAGACGCATCACTCACCGGTTGGGGAGCCCATCTCCTAGACCATACAATTCAAGGCAAATGGACCACTCAACAGAAAGTGCTCCATATCAACCCACCTGGAATTACTAGCAATATTCCTAGCATTAAAATCATTCCAAGTACATCTACAACACAAGACTGTCCTGATCCGCACGGACAACATGACAGCCATGTACTACATACAGAAACCAGGAGGCACACATTCTCTGCAGCTGTCCCAGCTCGCACAAAACATTTGGAGATGGGCCATTCCACAGAATATATACCTGCTAGCAGAACATCTTCCAGGGATTCACAATCAGATTGCGGATCTACTAAGTCGACAGACACAGCAGATACACGAATGGGAACTTCATTCCCAAGTTCTCCAACCCTTTTTCCACATGTGGGGCCAACCAGACATAGATCTGTTCGCCACACACGCAAACGCAAAATGCCCAACCTTCGCCGCCAGGTTCCCACACCCATTGTCCAAAGGCAATGCGATATGGATGAACTGGTCAGGCAAATTTGCGTACGCTTTTCCGCCACTCCCACTGATTCCCCTGGTAGTACGCAAACTCAGACAACAGTCTCTCAAGATGATCCTGGTGGCTCCCACATGGGCACGCCAAACATGGTTCACAACACTACTAGAGCTCTCAGTGGTTCCACACCAAAAACTACGCCTCTTCCCAACATTGCTAACGCAGAGCCATGGAGAGATGCAACACCCCGATCCAGAACAACTGAATCTAGCGATCTGTCTCCTGAAGTCCTAGAGTTCGGTTATCTTAACCTTCCGCCAGACTGTATGAATATCATTAAAGAAGCCAGACGCCCTACTACTAGAGCTTGCTATGCAGCAAAATGGAAAAGATTTGTCATCTACTGCAAAAACAATGAAATTGATCCACTGGATGCTTCCATCCAGGACATCATTTGCTATTTGCTACATCTTACAAAGATGTAATCTAGCATATTCATCCATACGATTACATCTAGCAGCGCTCGCCGCTTATTTACAAAACAGACAACATTTGTCATTATTTAGAGTACCTGCAATTAAATCCTTTATGGAGGGACTTAAAAGAATAATTCCTCCCAGACTGCCACCCTCTCCAGTGTGGAATTTAAACATTGTCCTTACCAGGCTCATGGGTCCCCCATTTGAACCTCTACATAAATATGAACTTCAGTTCCTCACATGGAAAGTTGCTTTCCTTGTCGCAATTACCTCTCTCAGAAGAGTAAGCGAGATCCAGACTTTAACCATACAAGAACCATTCTTACAAATACATCATAACAAAGTGGTTCTCAGAACAAATCCAAAATTCCTTCCCAAAGTCATTTCTGCTTTTCATCTTAACCAATCGGTTGAATTACCGGTGTTTTTCCAAAACCCAGACTCTGTAGCACACAGAGCTCTTCATACACTATACGTCAAAAGGGCACTACTTTATTACATTGACAGAACTAAGCCCTTTCGCAAAACAAAACAACTGTTTGTAGCCTTCTCCCTACCTCATAAAGGTAACCCCATCTCCAAAGCTGGGATCGCACGGTGGATAGTAAAATGCATTCAAATATGCTACCAAAAGGCTAAACGCACATTGACAATTCCCCCTAGAGCGCATTCAACACGCAAACTAGGGGCCTCCATGGCATTCTTAGGGAACATTCCCTTAGATGACATATGTAAAGCAGCTACATGGTCTACACCACACACCTTCACCAAACACTATTGTGTTGACGTGCAGGCAAAACAACAAGCTTCTGTAGGCCAGGCTGTTCTCAAAACATTGTTTCAAACTACTGCAACTGATACAGGTGACCACCGCTAAAGGAGACACTGCTGTACAGTCTATGCACAGTGTACAATCTGCAGCTCATATGCCTCGAACGGAAAATGCTACTTACCAGTATGCATCTGTTCTTGGCATGTAGAGCTGCAGAGTTGTACACGCCCACCCGCCTCCCCGGAACCTGTATCTGTTCCAGTATTATCTTAATTAGATACATTCACATGGACATCTCTTACTTCTTACTGACTCCATCTTTTCCCATCATGGCAAAAAACAATCTGAGGATGGAGTCGATGCCCATGTGCACTATCGTCCAAAGGAGGAGTCACCTATCTCGTGACTACAAAAGACTCTTCCAAGACAACAAAGTGAAAGCATCCGAGCCCAACACCAGATGGCGATCTATGCACAGGGTACAACTCTGCAGCTCTACATGCCAAGAACAGATGCGTACTGGTAAGTAGCATTTTCCTTTCCTCCATAGTATAACATTGACTGTTTTTCTGTGAAAAGTTTCTAAGTTTGGAGTTGGAAAACCTAAAGAAATTCTTTAAAATTGTGTTAACTAACAAAAACAATTTTACTTACCTGTTTACAGGAAATGTCCCAGTGTAGTATCCAGGTATATTACACTGTGTAACAAATGTAACCTAGAAAGTAACTTAAATGGTATTTTACTAAACAGCCCATTCAAAGTATATGTTCTGTATTTACCAAGCATTGCATTTCTCAGAAACAATACTGTAAGTCAAAACAAAGTGCATATACAATTACAATTCAAACTGTTTACAATCTGCATTACTACTGTAAAGTATTTATTGCTTACCTGTGCCAGGCTTGCTTGGTTCTAGGAAACAAAATAACAAAGAATATTTTTATACAAAAACAATTGGTCTGAAATTCAGTCTTTGAGTGTGGGAATTCATTTGCTAACTGTATACAACAAATGCTTAACACGGTCCTCTGATAAAGCCTTACTGCTCGACCACACTACTACAAATGGAGAGTGAGGTGCTATCTACTTTACCTCTGCCTACCTTTTGGGTTCCACTGGACTCTGTGCACACTATACCTCACTTTGGTATAGTATATACAGAGCCAGCTTCCTACGGTGACTATTGGTGTGAGTGGCTGTTTAAGTGAGTTTGGTTAAGTAGGTTGGTATGTGAGTGGTTGTATGGGATAGTGAGTCTGTTTAAATGACTATGGGTGAGTGAGCAGATATGGGAGTGCTTGTATGGATGTGTATGGGTATGTAAGTGTGTGGGTGTGTGTGTAAGTGCTTTTATGGGTGAGTGAGTGGCTGTGTTGAGAGGTTGTATGGGTGTGTTAGTGGGTGTTTGAGTGGCTGTATAGATGAATAAGTGTGTGAGTATCTGTATGGGTGAGTGAATGGTTGTGCGAGTGCTTGTATGAGTGAGTGAGTAGCTCCAAAGAGGAGTGAGTGGTTGTTTGAGTACTTGTATGGTTCTGTGACTGGGTATATGAGTGGGTGTGAATGGATGTGAGAGGTGTGAGTGGGTGTATGAGAGGTTGTATGGGGTGTGAGTGGTTGTGTGAGTAGTTATGTGGCTGATGTCATCAGTGATGTCACTGACCATGTCATGAGTGATGTAATATGTGAAGTCATAAGCAATGCATTGCGGGGGCGTAAGGTATAGTAAGCTCGAGTAACTATAACTGCTGTTTCAGTGGTTTTGTGCGAGTGATATCTGAGACTAACTATAACGTCCCTGTAACCTTTGTTTTTTTTCAGTGAATTTCTAAGGTTTTTTAAAATTCTATTTCCTAACTATAACGCCCCTGTAACCTTTGCTTTTTCTTAAAGAATTTCTGTTTTTTTAAAGATTCTGTTCCCTAACTTTGTCCATGTAAACTTTGTTTTTTTTCAGTGAAATATATATACATATATATCTATATATCTGTCAGTCTATCTGTCTATATCTGTTTATACATATCTATCTATATATCTATGTATAAACAATTCTGGGTTAGTAAAATAATTATCCCCAAATAATAATACACCTATATTCACCCATTTAGTACACAGTGCAGAAGTTGGAATACATGCTGATAAAATTAGAGCATAATGTGAGGCCCATTCTCAAGGCCTTTTTAGTGCAATTTTACCTTGCTGCGTAGATTAAAACCCCCTGTCACTCACTTCATTCCTTAGTTTATGATGTGTTCATTACACAGTAATATTGCTGAAACCTTACATGCAGATATACAAAGAGTAATATGCTGTTAATTAGCTTTGTTGAGGGATGGGATGGTTCTTGAGACCCACTTAGGTCTCCGCATGTCGTCATTAGTTGCCCTTTTCTTCTCTTATCAATGGTAATAAATAGCATGCTAGACTTGATACCCCCACACGCTTGTGTTGAGGAGAGACTGCTTTGAACATCATAATTGACGTCCTTGGCTACTTAGACAAGTGATACAAACAGGAAGAGAAACATGGCATTTGTGTGAAGCCAATATTGTGTTGTGGAAAAAATATAGATATTCAAAAAGAGGACTGGAAAAATGTACAGCTGTTCATTTGTTCAAGCCGCTTACTGGTTCAGTTCGGTTATTTAGAATATTTGATTGTATTGTGGTCAAACAGGTTAATGTCTACACAAGAGTAGATCAAAAATTAATTCCAGGAGTGGATGTTGATACTGCAAAGTATTTAATTTTTGCAAAGGTGCCGAGGCATTTGTGTTTTTGCCACCATCTGATGGAATTTTGTATATCTGAAAAGTAAATGTGATCCAACCTTTCAAGTCTATAACAGAGTTATTGGACAGTTGGACAAAAACCTCGTTATACATGTGCACTGACGTGTTACTCGCTGATATGTGGTGCCACAGATCTGCACAGTTCCCCTTGTTGGAATGCGATTAATTTGCCGAACGCAGTCTGTCAATTTGTTTTTAAAGCTATTTAAGTTTAAACAAACCATACCGATAGAACACGCTGATGCTTGAATAATGGAACCCCTCCTTTTTCTAAATTTGACATGCCCATATCATATCCTGTGTGTGTGAGAGAGAAGCTTTGAAGCAAGTGCACTGATTGATATTAAATCACTATCGAATGAACGTAATCTCAAACCTTGCCATGGCCTAGAGAAAATGGGCAGAGTTGAGATCGATTTGTAGGGTGTAACTGGAAGGGCTGCTAAAAGCTGGTAGGTGACAGCAGTTGGCTGCCTGCAAACGTTCGGATCAGAGGGCGGTGCATCTTAGCAATTGCATGTCTTTGAAAGTTCTGTATTGATAAAGAGGATTTTGTCTGTCACAATCTATCCACATTATTTCAAGCACTGGTGTACGAGATTCTTTTTTTTGTGTATATAGTAACTAGCGTCAAAGATAACATTCTTCAGATGTTTTATTTTTTACCCTGTTATACACATAAGCAAGTTTGTTTCCTTTGCTCCATAGAAACATGATTCAAATGGTTAAGATTACATTTTTAAGCCAAACATATCCTTACAGTAGACCTTTATTAAATGTGTGTAATTTATGATGTAACTCATTGAAGTAACTCATTCTTTCTGTCCATCTTGCAATGCTCTCCATTCAGCAGGCTTGGTCCAACCGAACACAGCAAATATTGGTTCCTGCTTGGCAACAAGTAACTGCCACAGCTCTTGTTTCGGATACTGTGGCTGGTCCACAGAGGATTAGCGACTGGGGGTAAGTTGGTAATTGTGTAGTAATTACATTTTGTGTCCATTTATCATTTATGTAGTATAGTTTGGGATTTTTTTATGCAAGACTTCTATTTTTACTTGAAACTTTAAAAAAAAATGCATTTTCTTTTTCTTTTTTTCTGCAGAAAGGTTATTCAGCATGGCAACTTTTATAATGCAATGATACCACAGCCACTTTTAACAAATCCGATTGCTTTATCAGCACCTCCACCTGTCAGTTTAGGAATTGCTCATGTTATTTGGCCTCAACCTGCTGCTAACAAGAGAAATAAAATCTGCCAGAACAGGTGAGTAGGTCTGGCATACTGAGTAAGTTTGAAAATGATTTCCATAGGTGTTGTAAATCATTATAGTTGTTTGACTCTCAGATCTTTTCGTTGTTGAACATAGTATTGCTAATTAAGTGTGATCTCAATTGTGCTTACTCTTTTGCCCATTTCAAATGTTTATCGACATTTGTTCATTTTTCATTCATTATTGCAATTTTACTTGTGTTTCGTTATTGCACTTAATTGTATTTGGTGTTGACAGCAGACTTGTTCTCTCCCTCTATATTCTGTATCAGTCCTATGAAGCCTTGGCTCCTTTATTCTATGGAGCTGACAATAAAAAGGTCTGACCTGAATTGTTAGGTGCTTTTTAAGTAGTTGAAAGAAACCCATGGGGATAATATCTTTGGAACGAGGAGTAACTTCTATGACTAATTGAATTATTATATATAGCTAGTGGCCTAAATACTACATGTCTATGCCATATTCTCCTTTATTTATGCCAACAGCAGCAAAAGTTTTATTCTGAAAATGTAGGCTTCAACTGCCGTAAATCTAAGATAAGGTAGATGTTGACCAATTTGAGTTAATTACAACGACCACCAAGGAGTCCCCATTACGGGAATCCCAGCTTTGGCCAACCACAACGAGGATTTGTTCAAAGCTCACCAAAGGGGTACTATTTGACATAAAATTGTCTCTAAATAGATTTACTCTGTATCATGCACTTACTAATTTAACCTTTTTTTCGTTTTTAACAATGAAATATCATTAACAATTACACATCGATTTTGAAAAAGTTAAGACTGAGATTGTCTATTAAACCATGCTACATTTTTAGGATCCTTTTGTTCTGTGGATTTAACTTGTTTTCATATGTTAAACAACCCCTTTGGAAAAGCTGTAATGCTTAAAAGTATTTGGCCACAAGATCGATCACCAAAGGCTTGCCCTTATTCTTCAACATAGATTCCCCCACCAAAGGTTGCGCCATACATAAAGTCTTAGAGGTCTTAACGAAGAGGTTTCCGCTATGATCATCCACTCAGGAAATCAGACTATAAGGCATTCTTGAACATAGATAAAAGATGTCACCATTAATAAGGATTCCCATCACACTAGATTGATCTCTGCAATAGTAGAAAATAGGCAATCCGAATGTGAGCGGATGCTCATGAAATTGCCATGCAGGTCAGATCTCTTCCACAGGCTCACACACTTCAGCTGAAGAGCCTCATTTTTTAAACTCCTCCATTGTTGAGATCGAAACCTGCTGCAATATTGCATGGAAATAGTTCGCGGTACAGGGTCCATTTGTCAAGTTATTATTCGTTTGTTTGATATTTAAAGAAAAATTGTGACTCAAACTACATAGAATACAAAATTCTGCTGACAAGATTGTGGCCAAAGTACTTAGACGTGAATACATTGCTCCCTTTTTGTAAATACTGCATTGCATGTATGTGGGCAAAATGAGTGACAACCATTTTCCAAACTACTTTGTCAAAGCTCTGTGATCCTCCATACTAGCACTTGATCCCTTCAACTGCACCTTTCACAATCTTTATAGCAAGTATTGAACAATTTGGCTTATTTCGGAGAAGGTATCAACCCCACTGGTTTCCAGTTGAATGTGGTAGACACAAAGCATTGCCTGTGAAAAACCTGCATATATGGCTACTTCTCTAAGATTTTATGAAAATGTACATTCATTTTGCATTTCGAATGTAGACACTCCACCTTTCTTTAATCTACTTAGTCTGCCTGAGGAAACTTGCCCCCATTATCTGTTATGTACCCCAATCTAGGCCTAGGTAGCTACACTACCTTTTACCTACATTTGTCCTACCTTGCTCTGCATAACGGTTCTAGCACTGACCTTTTACCCAGTTTTGTGCTGAATAAATGTCAATCTGTTTCCTTGAAACTAGCCTCTTTTATTATGCATGAGGATTCTTAGAATGCACATGACGTACATAACAGCATGAACATACTCTGTGTAAATGTCATGGTCATCTTCATCCTAGGGCGAAAGAACTACTTTGCATAATCGCAGGTCTTGTTCTAGGCTCATTTGCATAATCGTACTCGCAACATATAGATTGTGTAAGAAACCCCAAGGCTATCTTTATGGTATAAAGAACCATAGCAACACTAGATAGGCAGAGGAGAAGCTTCCACGCTGACACTAGATGCTGAGGTCCCTGCACGCAGAAGCTCCAGCCCGCAGTGGTCTGACATCCCTTGTGGGATGTCCAACTGGAGACCAAGACGGGGTCCTTCGATCTCTCCCATCAAGTAATGTGGTTGGCTCTTTCCTAGGAGATTCTTGGCTTTACACCCACGTACAGGTAGGTACACTTGGGTAGGGTTTGCATCGTAGGAGTACGATTGATTACCGTCGTGTGTGTGTGTGTGTGTGTGTGTGTGTGTGTGTATATATATATATATATATATATATCTGCATATATTCACTGTTTTAGCACCATGGTAGAATTCTACCTTTTATTTACTCTGTTGGTGCTTGTAATCTTATACATTTGTTTCTGTCTAATGATTGTCGCAGCAAACATGTTTTACTCTAGAATGACGCTGGTTGAATAAATGCTCATTGAAAACGTCCCCATTGTTTATTCTGTGCATCTCTCTGAGACTAAGTGAGCACGTTTACTGAGCGGAAAGTACTGCACTGTTTCCACGATCCCTGAAGGATCAAGGTTTGTCATGTTCGATAGTTGCCAGAAACTGTTCGCTCCTTGGTAAGGTTAGGGGGCTTATGGTGGCACTGTGAGCTTGGTGGTCTAAAGGCTAACATATCCTTTGGGGGTATCTGGAATCTGTTTGGACACCAATCTCCTAGTTTGTTGTGTAAACGCGCAGATCCTATATATTTTTAGGAACTACACAACACCCCACTGGTTTCCAGTTGAATGTGGTAGGCACAAAGCATTGCCTGTGAAAAACCTGCATATATGGCTGCTACTTCTCTATAAGATTTTACATGAAAATGTACATTCATGCTGCATTTCGAATGTAGACTCTCCACCTTGCTTTAATCGACTTAGTCTGCCTAAGGGAAATTTGCCTCCATTATCTTAACAAATGTGACTCCAGCACTTATCCATTGTGGCATATTTTACCCTCATCCATACATTTCCCGTTGAAAGACAATGAACTTTGTAGCCATCACTTTAACTGCTTGATTACTGTAGATGGCGAAATTGCCATTAAAATGTGTATGTCTCAAAAGTATACTTCTCATCCCAGTGTTTTTAGGACTAGTTTATGGTCACATATTAATACTGGGTGCATTGCGCCCCTTCATACTGGAACTAAAGATACTCTAAGGCTGGTATCATTCTGATTATTCCATTCCGAGCTCTGGTAGTGCTTTTTGAGTTCAGGTTGACATATAAATGTATCCTATTGGAAAAAATGTTAGCATGTGTTTTTGTAAATCCTCTGAATTTGCAAGATACCCAGATCAGAGTCATTTAATTTGCAGTGGCAGCACCTCTTCATATTCTGGAATGAAAATCTAGATTATAGATTACTCAACTCTATTTTCACCTCTGCCTAGAGCAAATTGTCTTCTGCTTCACTTATAATCTCAGAGATGAGTAATTATAGGAGTGACATTAAGTAGCCATAAATGTTGCATACTTGCTCAAGTAAGCAGGACGATGATAATGCCCTTTCAAATATTTGTCTCGTGAGGTAGTCTGTATGGAATTTAAAAAGACACCTTTTCACTTTTTTACTGAAGTTTTAATTCATGTTAACTGAAAAGATTTACCTTCTTTCTAGGAGCAACACGTTACACAATACCAATATCCAAAATGCAGCACTTAGATCGCCAAAGATACCTAGCAATGTGAAGGCTGTCGAGTCTGAACTTTGTGTACCAACACAGGACAATCATAGTAAAACAGAGAGTGAGCAAAGGGTCTGCTGCACATCAGTGGTCACGCAGGACGTGCCAGAGGCCTCCATATCAAACAAGCAACGGCAAACTATCATCATTGCAGATTCCCCGAGTCCAGCAGTGAGCGTGATTACTATCAGCAGTGACACAGACGAAGAGGACACAGCACAAAAGCCTTCACTCAGAAAGTATGTTTCTAAGTCTTGCTTAAAATGCTAATCTTTCAGTGTATTGCAAAATGGAGCGATATATGCATTTAAATGGTTTCTCGGAGATTGCCATAAGATGTCTGCCTAACACTTCACAGACATAAGTTGTACATTTAGCAACTTCTGATGCTAGCATGAATGTTCCATTAACAAGATATCTCTTTTTGACATTCTAAGTAAATGAGATCTCAAAACATTTCTCCGAATTGGCCATTTTTGTAATTGGAATCAGGAAATCAGCAATAACCCATATTGATGACGACCTGTACATAATTTCAAAGAGGTGCTAACTTAGTCATTCTATTTTTTTGTTTTAATCTCTAGATACACTGCTTTCGGTATATAATGGTTTTTATGAACATTACTATTGGTAATTTTGATATATAAAGTTAATGTTCGAGGCATGTGAGCTGTAGATCACATGCTTTGCATACTCCTGCCATCTAGTGTTGAGTCTGGATTTTTGCAAGTTGTTTTTCTTCGAAGAAGTCTTTTCAGTCACGAGGTAGGTGACTCCTCCTTTTGGTGATAGTGCGCATGGGCTTCGACTCCACTGTTAGATTGTTTTTGTCTGCCATCTGGTTCGGACGTGTATTGCTGCGCTCCACTTCAAGACTGTTTCTTCGGGTTCCCCTCGGTGTGCAATCCACTCTACCCGCGTCGGTATTGTTTCGAACGCGTATCCCACTTCTCAGCGTATCGTACCAGTTGAGGAAAGACCTCTATTTCGATCGAAGATCTTCGGAAAGGCCGTCCGGCCCAACCGCTTCGGTCTACCTCGCGGTCGATGGAACGGACTCGTTTCAAATTCTGTTCTCGGTGCCACGCGAAGTATGTGCGCACCGACTCACACAAAGTGTGCAACTTGTGCTTGTCTCCGGAGCACAACGAAGAAGACTGTGACGCGTGCCAGTCTTTCCGATCGAAGAAAACGCTCCGTGATCGTCTGACTCGACGTCGCGAGATGCAGAGCCAAAATGTCGAATACACGCCGGACATCTTCGGTGAAGAATCCGAGCAAGAATTCGACGCACAAGGGGCCGAGGAAGAACAAGAGGAACTTGCTTTCATCCCAGAATCGCACTCCGAGTCGGAAGAGTTGCCACAAGGTCAACGTACCGTGAGTACCGAACGCCCCTTAACCCAAAATCCAATTCAGCCGAAATAAAAGGCTTCGGTCCCACCCCCGCCTTCGGGCCACGGTCGGCACCGACAAGATGTTTCCGATGCTCCGACTCTGCACCGAAACATGTCTCTAAGCCTTCCGGCTCGGGATCGAGTCGGCCAAAGACTGGCACCGAGCCGAAACCTTCAGGCTCGAAGCTGAAATCCGCTTCGGAGCCAAAATCCTTGACGCCGAAGTCAAAGCCTCCTTCGGCATCGAACTCTTCTGCACCGAAAAATGATTGCACCCGGCACCAAAATCCTCGGCGCTGAAATCTAAATCTGTGCCTCCGAAGCGGCAGGATCTGAATTTCGATGCCCCAACACCCAAATATGACCCAAAACAGAAGAAACTCTACATAAATCCTAATACAGGACATGTTCTTACTAAGTCACCTCAAAAACGCAAACCTGAGTTAGAAGAAGAACCTTTCTTCATTCCTTTCATGAAAAACAATTTGGGTACTAACCTTCCTCCACCTCCTCTTTTACCACATTCCCCTACACCAACCTCTCCACCGCCTGATGATGGGGGGGCCACAATATTATGCCGATAGATCCCTGGAAGGATTATCACGCAGATTTTCCTACAGATAACGACCCAGATCTTTACCCTACAAAGCCTTCCCCACCTGACGACAATGTAGGACATATAGAATTACTTGCGAGAGCTGCAGAATATCATGGGGTGCAGTTACACAAGGAATCTTTGCAGGAAGATTTCCTATTTGAAACCCTCAGTACTACACATAGGGCTACTCACACTCTGCCTATGCTTAAAGGCATGATGAGACATGCCAATGACCTCTTTAGAAATCAAGTGCTGGCTCGCATTCTCACACCCAGGATTGATAAAAAATATAAGGCTGCTCCCTTACAACCAGTCTTTATTAAAGGTCAACTACCTCCAGACTCTTTGGTAGTCTCTAATGCCCCTAAACGGGCCAATTCACAGACTACAGGTGATGCTCCCCCTCAAGACTAAGTCAAAACCTTTAGACGCCTCTGGTAAACGGGTAGCAGCCCGAGCAGAAAATCATTGGCACATTGCCAACACTCAGGCCCTGTTAGCTAGATATGATGGGGCACACTGGGACGAAATGGAGCAGTTGCTACAACACCTCCCAGATGAACACAAAAGAAAAGCCCAAGATTTAGTTCAGGAAGGAAAGCTTCTTTCCAATTCCTCAATAAGATGCTCTTTAGATGCTACAGACACCGCAGCTAGAGAAATCAACACTAGTGTGTTATCAAGAAGACATGAATGGTTGAGGGTTTCTGGTTTCAAACCAGAAGTGCAACAGTCTATTTTAAATATTCCTTTTCACAAGGAACATCTCTTTGGGCCCGAAGTAGATAAATCATTGGAAAAAATTAAAAAAGACACTGAGGTAGCCAAGTCTATGGGAGCTCTGCAGTCACCTTCTAATCGGGGCTCCTTTCGTCGCTCCTTCTACTGTGGGGGGGGGGGTCCAAAACCATGTCCTTGGGCAATACTTCTAACTCTTACAAGGGCAAAAATCAATCTCCTCTACAAGGGGCTTCTTTAGAGGAGGATATAGAGGTAACAGTAACAAAGGTCGAGGCAAGGGTTCCGCCCTGCGTAATTCCCCCTCCCCAACAAGCAGTGACTTGCCTACACTTCCCCCGATCATTTAACACCCGTCGGTGGGACATCTTCTACAATTCCTCCCCATTTGGCAATCTATCACCACAGACAAATGAGTGTTAGGAATTATCCAACATGGTTATTGCCTGGAGCTTACCAACAATCTTCCAAACATACCACCACGTTCTCACAAAATGTCACCAGAACATTTGCATCTACTTCAGCAAGAAGTACAGTCTCTCCTGTCCATTGGAGCAATAAAGCCTGTGCCCTTACAACATCAAGGGACAGGTGTGTACTCCCTGTACTTTCTCATCCCCAAAAAGGACGGCTCCTTAAGACTTATTCTGGATCTCAGAGAACTAAACCTCTACGTAATGTCGGAGCATTTTCACATAACACTTCAACAAGTGCCCCCGCTTCTACAGCAGGGCAATTTTATGTCTACTCTAGACTTAAGACGCATATTTCCATATTCCAATTTATCCCGCTCATCGCAAATACCTCCGATTCATCATAGCAGGTCACCATTACCAATTCAAAGTGCATCCGTTTGGAGTCACCACTGCTCCCAGGGTATTTACCAAATGCCTGGCAGTAGTCGCAGCACATCTGAGAAGACAGCACATCCATGTCTTCTCATACCTGGACGACTGGCTTATCAAAGCCAGTGCTTACCAAATGTGTCTCCTACACACTCAAACCACTATTCACTTAATTCACCAACTAGGGTTTACAGTGAATGGCTTCGAAGGGATGGTGTATCTACTCATCCGTTCGTCGAAATCCTTTTTTCTTTGTAGGATACTGGTCATCTCGGCCTCGAGCCTTCTCTTCTTCCTCTCCATCTCTGCCGCTTGTTCGGCGTCGAGAGTTTCGGCGGCTCTCTTAGAGGTCGTGGATGTTGACGTCGAAGTTGCCGTTTGCTCTTTCCCCTTCGGCGTCGGGTGCGGCTTCTCGGAGCCGTGCTTCGACGACCTGGGTGTCTCTTGAGCTTTCGCCGACCGGGAGTCCTTCTCGAAGGATCCGCTGGGCTGTTTGTCCTTGGACGCAGCTGTGGTCGTCGATTGCTTCGACGCCAGTGCTCCTTTCGAGGACTTTGGCTCTGCTTTTCGAGAGTCTGTCGGGGTTTTAGGGGTCGACGTCTCTCTTACCTCCTTCCTTGGTCTGGTATCGGTCTCTACGTCCGTGCAGTCCTCTGGTCCCTCGGCGATGTTGTCCTCTTCCCCGCTGGAGAGGCCCAGGTCCCGCAGCGACGGGGGTTGCCCCTGCATACTGTAGTTTGCTCTCCTCTGTCTGTCCCTCACTCTGAGGGTCTTGGGGCGAATGCCGAGCAGGCGTTGCAGTCGGTACTCTGATGGTCGATCGGTAGGCAGAGGTTGCAGACTGGGTGCTGGTCCTTCTGCGCGAACTTGTGGTGGCAGTTCCTGCAAAATTTGAATGGTGTCTTGTCCATTCCCGCGCTCAGGGAGCCCCCTGTGTGCGCATTCTCCGTCGGACGTCGAAGTTTTCTCCACTTTTCACCTACTTCGTCGTCCCGGTAGTATGTTCTTTGTCTTGTGATGAAGAAACTCCAATTTTCTCTGTTCTTTCTGCTTTTTCTCTCCTCTTTTATCCTCTTCCAACTCTGGAGCTCTTCACGACGATCCAGACCCAAGGGCGGAAAAAAGAATCCGAAGATGGCGCCCCGAGGGAAGGAGCTTCCGGAGGAAGCACACCGACGTCACGGAAGGACACCAATTTGTGGGGCGTCGACGGCCCACCTGGGCTACTCAAAAAAAAAAAAAAAAAAAAAAGGACTACGATTCCGGACCCAACCACTAGACCGCGGAATAATGCACAGCATAGTGAATCCAGAAAGTCTTCAAGCTGCAAAACTACACCGACAGGTAAGAAACTATTCGTTATCTGGGAGCCACAATAAAAGTCACAAAGCTCTAGCCTCTCCCAAAACAGCCAGAATTCACAGTATTCGGTCCCTTCTCACTCAATTTTAGCCCAACCAATCATTGCCAGCAAGAGTCTTCATGCAACTGCTAGGCATGATGGCGTCTTGCATTACAATTGTTCCCGACGCAAGACTTCACATGCGTCCCCTTCAAGAATGCTTACAAAGTCAGTGGAACTAGGCGCAGGGTCGATTAACCGATCTAGTGTTGGTAGACGGCCGCACCCATTGCTCTCTGCAGTGATGGAACCTTCAAAATGTATCCAGAGGGCGGCCCTTTCTCGACCCTGCTCCACAGACCGTGCTAACAGCAGACGCATCGCTCACTGGCTGTGGCGCTCACCTACAAAGTCACTCAATCCAAGGAATATGGACTCTAAATTACAGGAGCCTTCATATCAATCACCTAGAGCTACTAGCAGTGTTTCTAGCGCTCAAAGCCTTTCAAACTCACCTAATAGGCAAAACTGTCCTAGTCCGCACAGACAAAATGACAGCTATGTATTACATACAAAAACAGGGGGGGGGGGCACTCTCCAACTGTCACACCTAGCACAAGCCATTTGGAAATGGGCCATACATCACAAAATGTATCTCCTAGCAGAACACCTTCCAGGAGTAAACAATCAAATTGCAGACCTTCTCAGCAGACGGAGGCAGCAAATCCACGAGTAGGAACTTCATCCCCAAATCCTTCTACCCTACTTTCAGGAATGAGGGTTTCCTCACATAGACCTGTTTGCCACAGATCAAAACGCAAAATGCCCAAGCTTCGCCTCCAGGTTACCACACCCGCTCTCCAGAGGCAATGCCCTATGGATGAACTGGTCAGGGATATTTGCCTATGCTTTTCCGCCTCTCCCACTCATTCCGCTGGTAGTTTGAAGCTGACACTCCTCCTCAAACTCCTTCTCATAGCTCCCACATGGGCACCTCAACCTTGGTTCCCCACCCTGTTAGAGCTCTCAGTAGTTCCACACCAAAAGCTGCATCTCAACTCCAGTCTCCTCACTCAGAGCCATGGAGAAATCAGGCATTCAAATCCCAATGAACTCAACCTGGTGATTTGGCTCCTGAAGTCATAGTTTGGTTATTTACAATTACCACCAGACTGTATGAATATCCTAAAGGAGGCTAGGAGACCTACTACTAGGACGTGTTATGCAGCAAAGTGGAAACATTTTGTTATATACTGTAACAATAACAATATCAACCCCCTTGATGCTTCAGTACAAAACATCATATGTTATCTTTTACATTTGCAGCAATCTGGATTAGTTTATACAGCCATTAGATTGCATTTAGCAGCAGTAGCTGCATACTTACAAAACAGACAACACTCGTCTCTATTCAGAGTACCAGTGATTAAAGCCTTTATGGAAGGACTAAAAAGAGTAATACCACCAAGAGTTCCACCTGCAACAGTATGAAACTTGAACATAGTCCTTACAAGACTAATGGGTCCACCTTTTGAACCGATGCACAGGTGTCAATTACAATTCCTCTCATGGAAGGTTGCTTTTCTTATTGCAATCACTTCCCTAAGGGGAGTTGGCGAACTCCAGGCACTAACTATCCAAGAGCCTTTCTTTCAACTTCACAAAGACAAGGTGATTCTTCGAACCAATCCCAAATTTCTACCCAAAGTGGTTTCTGCTTTTCACATCAATCAATCTGTTGAGCTATCTCTGTTCTTCCCTCAACCTGATTCTGTTGCAGAACGAGGTCTAAACACATTAGATGTTAGAAGAGCTCTACTATATTATATAGAAAGAACAAAAGATTTTCGTACAACAAAAAAGCTTTTTGGTTCTTTTTCACCACCACACAAAGGCAATCCCATCTCTAAATCAGGCATTTCAAGATGGATCGTGAAATGTAACCAAACAAGTTTTGTGAAAGCGAAAAGAACCTTGACAATACCCCCTAGAGCACATTCTGCATGCAAAATAGGGGCTACTATGGCCTTCTTAGGGAATATTCCCTTAGCTGACATCTGTAAGGCAGCAACATGGTCTACACTGCACACATTCACCAAACACTATTGTGTAGATGTGTTAGCGAGGCAACAAGCTAATGTAGGCCAGGCAGTACATAAAACACTTTTTCAAACAACTGCAACAACTAAAGGTTAGCCACCGCTTTGGGAGAATACTGCTGTATAGTCTATGCAAAGCGATACAAAAGGGGATGATGGACGGAACGTTTGAGCCAATCAAACACTCACCCCCAGTCAACTGATCTGGGTTTAATCCATCATCATTCTTTAGCTCACTCCACCACCCCAGTTCAGACATGGCCATATGCAAATCAGTCTGACCCTGTGCCTCATGGGAACAGTCCAGCCCGAACTGCCAAGCCATGTCTTCCCTGGACCGGAAACAAGCATCCTAGGACCGGTTTCTGGCATTTCAGCCGTCATCAGCCAGGCTTGCTTGAATCCAGTGGCAAAGTGAGCAAGGGACCCACGTCTGGGCATACCCCCGCCAACTTAGGGCGACCAAAGCGATACAAAAGGGGATGATGGACGGAACGTTTGAGCCAATCAAACACTCACCCCCAGTCAACTGATCTGGGTTTAATCCATCATTCTTTAGCTCACTCCACCACCCCAGTTCAGACATGGCCATATGCAAATCAGTCTGACCCTGTGCCTCATGGGAACAGTCCAGCCCGAACTGCCAAGCCATGTCTTCCCTGGACCGGAAACAAGCATCCTAGGACCGGTTTCTGGCATTTCAGCCGTCATCAGCCAGGCTTGCTTGAATCCAGTGGCAAAGTGAGCAAGGGACCCACGTCTGGGCATACCCCCGCCAACTTAGGGCGACCAAAGCGATACAAAAGGGGATGATGGACGGAACGTTTGAGCCAATCAAACACTCACCCCCAGTCAACTGATCTGGGTTTAATCCATCATCATTCTTTAGCTCACTCCACCACCCCAGTTCAGACATGGCCATATGCAAATCAGTCTGACCCTGTGCCTCATGGGAACAGTCCAGCCCGAACTGCCAAGCCATGTCTTCCCTGGACCGGAAACAAGCATCCTAGGACCGGTTTCTGGCATTTCAGCCGTCATCAGCCAGGCTTGCTTGAATCCAGTGGCAAAGTGAGCAAGGGACCCACGTCTGGGCATACCCCCGCCAACTTAGGGCGACCAAAGCGATACAAAAGGGGATGATGGACGGAACGTTTGAGCCAATCAAACACTCACCCCCAGTCAACTGATCTGGGTTTAATCCATCATCATTCTTTAGCTCACTCCACCACCCCAGTTCAGACATGGCCATATGCAAATCAGTCTGACCCTGTGCCTCATGGGAACAGTCCAGCCCGAACTGCCAAGCCATGTCTTCCCTGGACCGGAAACAAGCATCCTAGGACCGGTTTCTGGCATTTCAGCCGTCATCAGCCAGGCTTGCTTGAATCCAGTGGCAAAGTGAGCAAGGGACCCACGTCTGGGCATACCCCCGCCAACTTAGGGCGACCAAAGCGATACAAAAGGGGATGATGGACGGAACGTTTGAGCCAATCAAACACTCACCCCCAGTCAACTGATCTGGGTTTAATCCATCATCATTCTTTAGCTCACTCCACCACCCCAGTTCAGACATGGCCATATGCAAATCAGTCTGACCCTGTGCCTCATGGGAACAGTCCAGCCCGAACTGCCAAGCCATGTCTTCCCTGGACCGGAAACAAGCATCCTAGGACCGGTTTCTGGCATTTCAGCCGTCATCAGCCAGGCTTGCTTGAATCCAGTGGCAAAGTGAGCAAGGGACCCACGTCTGGGCATACCCCCGCCAACTTAGGGCGACCAAGCGATACAAAAGGGGATGATGGACGGAACGTTTGAGCCAATCAAACACTCACCCCAGTCAACTGATCTGGGTTTAATCCATCATCATTCTTTAGCTCACTCCACCACCCCAGTTCAGACATGGCCATATGCAAATCAGTCTGACCCTGTGCCTCATGGGAACAGTCCAGCCCGAACTGCCAAGCCATGTCTTCCCTGGACCGGAAACAAGCATCCTAGGACCGGTTTCTGGCATTTCAGCCGTCATCAGCCAGGCTTGCTTGAATCCAGTGGCAAAGTGAGCAAGGGACCCACGTCTGGGCATACCCCCGCCAACTTAGGGCGACCAAAGCGATACAAAAGGGGATGATGGACGGAACGTTTGAGCCAATCAAACACTCACCCCCAGTCAACTGATCTGAGTTGGCGGGGGTATGCCCAGACGTGGGTCCCTTGCTCACTTTGCCACTGGATTCAAGCAAGCCTGGCTGATGACGGCTGGAATGCCAGAAACCGGTCCTAGGATGCTTGTTTCCGGTCCAGGGAAGACATGGCTTGGCAGTTCGGGCTGGACTGTTCCCATGAGGCACAGGGTCAGACTGATTTGCATATGGCCATGTCTGAACTGGGGTGGTGGAGTGAGCTAAAGAATGATGATGGATTAAACCCAGATCAGTTGACTGGGGGTGAGTGTTTGATTGGCTCAAACGTTCCGTCCATCATCCCCTTTTGTATCGCTTTGTTCGCCCTAAGTTGGCGGGGTATGCCCAGACGTGGGTCCCTTGCTCACTTTGCCACTGGATTCAAGCAAGCCTGGCTGATGACGGCTGGAATGCCAGAAACCGGTCCTAGGATGCTTGTTTCCGGTCCAGGGAAGACATGGCTTGGCAGTTCGGGCTGGACTGTTCCCATGAGGCACAGGGTCAGACTGATTTGCATATGGCCATGTCTGAACTGGGGTGGTGGAGTGAGCTAAAGAATGATGATGGATTAAACCCAGATCAGTTGACTGGGGGTGAGTGTTTGATTGGCTCAAACGTTCCGTCCATCATCCCCTTTTGTATCGCTTAGTCTATGCAAAGCATGTGATCTACAGCTAGCATGCCTCGAACGGAAAATGTTACTTACCCAGTAAGCATCTGTTCTTGGCATGTAGAGCTGTAGATTCACATGCGCCCACCTGCCTCCCAGGGTACCTATACCTGTTGCAGTTCTTTCTTATCTTACATACATACGCATGGACATCTCTATTCTACCTTTACTAACTCCAATCTCACCCTCTGCGGGAAAACAGTCTAACAGTGGAGTCGATGCCCATGCGCACTATCGCCGAAAGGAGGAGTCACCTACCTCGTGACTGGAAAGACTTCTTCAAAGAAAAACAACTTGCAAACATCCGGCCCAACACTAGATGGCAGGAGTATGCAAAGCATGTGAATCTACAGCTCTACATGCCAAGAACAGATGCTTACTGGGTAAGTACCATTTTCCTTCTTTGCACAAAACTATTATTTTAAAATAGTTTAGTATTTTCTTACTGATATTGCTACTTGAACCTGGTGTTAACCTACCATTTTATTTTTAATTGCAGTATTTCCCAATATATTAACATTTAGTTCCTCAGCAAACAAACGAGAGGGAGGTCTGTTATGCTAAGTTTTGTGTGATTGCATTTAAGTATATTACTACTATTTATTAGTATTGTAGGTTAAGTTAAATTGCAGGACTTTAAGTTCTAAAGTGTAATTAAATTTTCATTGATTTAAAAAAAAGTCTTAAAATAGGTAGATTGCAATTTTTAATTTTTTTTAAATTGTTTTATTATAACAAAATCAGTAGACAGTATAATGATCAGTAGCATCACTGACAGTGCACCATAATGAACAACGCAACTCCCCCGTAAAAATGAGAAACTGCATCCGGGCATTGCAACTCGCTTCTCGGAATGCACTATCGAGGTCTTTGGCAATAAATCCTGAGAGTGGTCCAGCCATTTAGAAGATGGTCTTTGCAGCATCGGATTCTATAAATAGTGTTTTCCGCCAGGGCCAGTAGTTCATCCTTGGTAGCCACTCTGACAATAGGTGGTGCAGGTGCTCACCATTGTTTAGCAATATTCTTCCTGGCCACTAAGCAACCAATATGAAACAGCAATTTATTCACTCGACCCACCCCATCCCGGATGAACACCCAAAAGGGCTTTTCGGAGGTCAGGTAATAAATTTGGGGCAACCAAGCACTCGTAAGATGACATGGACCTGGGATTGAAATGGTAGAATTTGTGGACATTCCTAAGTCCTGCCCAACCGAGTTGCCACCAGTGCAGGCATCTTGAGTGGAACTCTGTGGAGGGGTGGGGGTCACTCAATGAACTAATTTGGCCTCAAG